>JAOVVB010000010.1:19639653-19663102 GCA_028570985.1 Heterobranchus longifilis | reverse complement strand
CGACCACTAGATATCAGCGCTGTAATCTATCTTCACCCACTTGATTTCCACTTCAACATAACGGTCAGTTGAATCAGAAAGCGCTGAAGTGCGAGCTCATCCTTTATTTCTTCTACAATGAAAACATTGAAAAGCAGGACATGAACACGCTCGTGTTGGAGGCAGTTTTTATTTTCTGTAGAAGACGTAATGTGTTTTAAGGAATTGGGGAATTTTAGAGGATTGGACGTGAATGTTGTACGTTTACTTAAATATTGAAAAAAGTTTTTAACTGATTCTGATTTAAAAAAATGACCAAAGGAAAATCAATGACATTGCATCATCGACTAACTGATACAGCTCTAATTTATACTCTGATAGGATTACAAGACATCGCAGTGCACTGATTCATAACCTCTGATATGTATCATATCACCAGATTCTTGCCACAGTGTGTATCAGGGACGTTGTATTATTATCCACCCTAGCAGAATATTCTGAATATGATGAGTAGGTGTGATTGTAGTCCAGTCACTGCGTCCTCGCTGCAGTGGACACGTGGAGATTCCTGACGCCGCCTGGGTCTGAGTCGCACGGCCTTTTATGGCTGCTGGATCATTCCTGGGCCGTGGTTATTTTTACCTTCTAGTGCCATCTGTGTGGGCTGAAACCTGACTACACCGCTCAGAGACTCTGTGTGTGTGTGTGTGTGTGTGTGTGTGTGTGTGTGTGTGTGTTTGTTTGTGTGGGAACACCTGACTGGTGCACAAGTGCGTACATGCCGAGTTCATGACTTTATTAAGCATCGTGTCACCCCAAAGATACACAGCTGTAGGGTTTTCAGGATAATTCTACAGTAATACCTGATTAAATATACCTTAACTACTGTCCAATAGGAAAAAGTAAGGGTGAGTGAAAACATAAAAAAAAAAAAAAAACATACACTGCAACAAATTATATTTTAGGAAATGAAATTTTTTTTTTAATCAAATTATAAAATAAGCTTACAATATAAGATAATTAAGCTTATTTCTAATCAATTTTTACTAAAATTGCATGCAAATGTCTTGTTCTCCAAGTCAAAATAAATAAAAAAATCTTTGCTCGTCTTGCGGGACACTCGCAATCCGAGGTTTCACTGTATTTTGATTTAATGTATATTAGAGTAAACTATCACTGGAAAAAGATTGTAGTTGCTTTATAAGATATGAATTTTTTTTTTATCATTGTAATATATCATGTTCAGTTTCTCTAAAGAGTTTTATTATTATTTTTTAAGTTCTATATATACTTTTGTGTAGCCAAGGATTTTTCACTTAAATGCTGTTGTAAGATTTCACCTTAAAAGTGTGTATACACACACACACACACACACACACACACACGCACACAAACCTTGGATAGTAAATAATTTAAAGAAAAACTGCCTCATGTTTTTGCAGTAATTCCCTGAGCTAAAAAACCTTGTAACATTTAAAGTATTTTTTTTACTTAATAGTAAAAATTCTTTACTAGTTGCCATTATTATTTTATTGTTTTATCCAAAGTTTTCTTTTCAGCATATGAATGATAATTGGTGACGAACAGGATGTAAAAAAAAAAACTTCAAAGGTGGCTTGTAAATTTTAAACATCCAGATTTTCTTTTTTAACTTACGATTTATAAATTTGTGTGTGAACGAGTTCATGGTTAAATGTCTAATGTTCCAATGGCTGAAGAGTTATTTGGTGTAATTATACCGTTATTACCCGCTGGCCTATTTGGCACAAAGCTGACTCACTTATAAGGGATTTTTTTAGAGCCTGTAACCAGTAATTTGTAAATCTCAGGCTTTTATACAGTATAACTGCCACTGGAATACATCTCTGCAGTTCTATTCTCCATATAAACCTCTGAGATCAGCTCTTTGGCAGGAGTTTATTAGGTTAGGATGGAGGATGGGGAGGTAGGAACCTATTAGCAGCTTTGTTTATTGGGGTAGAATGGCACGCACAAACAAATAGTTGATTCCACCCGTGTTTGTCGCTAACACACAGTGCCAGCTGATATTAAACTGCAGCTAAGATAATTTTCACGCTCCAGTTTTTTTGGTTTTGGTAAAGTGTGTAATGGTCCTGTGAGATTGGGAGTGGAATCAGGAATCAGTGATAGATACCAGAAGTTGGCATGAAGATGATGGCGATGGCGTGATGATGTGATAATATGATGGTGTGGTAGAAGTGGAGGAATGGTGATGTTGTGATGAAGATGGCTTAATGGCGATGGTATGATGGCGAGGGCGGGAATGCAATGGCATAACAGTGTGATGGCGTAATGGTAATAGTACAATGGCGTGATGGTATGATGATGATTGATAGGCTGATGGTGATGCCATGGTGCTGACAGAGTGGCAATGGTGTCATAGCGATGACTTGATCGAGTGATGGAGCGATGGTGTGATGGCGATGGTGTAATAGCTGTGGGGTGATAGAATGATGGTCATGTAACAGTAGTGTGATGACGATGGTGTTACAGTGCACTGGTGTGATGGCAATGTTATTATTGCAATGGTGTAATAGGGACCTGATGCCATGATGGTGATGACGTTATTGGGTGACGGCAATGGTATGGTGGAGATGGCATTATTGTGTGACATCATGTTGATGGCTTGATAGATGATTGGACAACATATGAATGAAAACTTGGTGTCTGCAATGAGTTCTATTTCAAATTTGTAGTAGACTTGTAACAGCTAAAAATTCATTATGTTTATTTACAGTTCCAAAAGTTTGTTTATCATCAGCCTTTTTCAGTTCTGCTTTATCCATTCATCTGTATGGACCGCTGTCACTTGTCTAACATGTCATCAGAGCAATGTTGATCCAGGTGTTCGTAGCATGGAAACACCGCGAGATTTCTGTTGGACAGCTCTGGAAACTTTCCGAGGTTGTTGCTTACTAAGTTCAGTAAAAAAAAAAAATTCTTTCTTAACAGCGAATTAAAGAAATTACCAAATGCTAATTCTAGCGTCTAGCACCTAAAGCTAACACATAACCCTAATCCTGTTTGGTCCACAATAATGTGCACACGACACGTCAAGCAAATCCCCAAACGAGTCTCAATCTCAGTGCCTGGTCCAAGTGTCAAAATGCTGTTTTATACGAACAGGGGTGCTGTCGGGGTTGCCAGGTCTCAAAACTTTCATCAAAACTATTTAACATCTCAAAAACCACAAAAGGGATCTCACATTATCCAAAACAAATAGACAAGTGGAACAGAGAGACTCATCTTTCTTCTTTTAATATGTTTTCTGCATTTACACTTTCCCCTTGTTTGCCACAGCATGTGTTTGTAAAGTAGATGATGCGTTAAACTGGGGTCTTGCGCTGTTATTCAGTCTCCTGGTAAGGAATGATATCAGATCCCAGACCTCCATTTTGTCTCCGGAGCAGCGACATGTCCTGATCTGTTCTCTCTCTCTCTCTCTCTCTCTCTCTCTCTCTCCCTGTCTGTAGCTTGGCTTTTTGTTTTTTTTCCAGCACCCAGTTATGCAGCACACAGAAAACACAAAAGCACAGCTCACTAATGAATACCATCACACATTCACTCACTCTGTCTCTCTCTCAGTCGCCTTCATTTTCTCACTGTCGCATTACTTTTTCTAATAGGATGAACATTGGGCTTCAGGACTAACGTCAGCATCAGTACTAACATCTAGCCTTAGTATAAACAGCCAGCATCAGTACTAACATCCAGGGTCAGTACTAACATCCAAAATCAGTACTAACATCCAGTGTAAGTACTAACATCCAGCAGCAGGACTAACATCCAGAATCAGTACAAAGAGCAGCCAGAACCTGTAACTAATATCCATAATCAGTTACTAACATCCAAAATCAGTACTAGCATCCAGAATTAGTACTAACATCCAAAATCAGTACTAGCATCCAGAATTAGTACTAACATCCAAAATCAGTACTAACATCCAAAATCAGTACTAACTTCTGGCATCAGTACCAACATCCAGCTTCAGTACTAATATACAGAATCAGTACCAATGCCCAGAATCATTAGTAACATCTGGCATCAGTACTAATATCCAAAATCAGTACTAACATCCAAATTCAGTACCAACATCCAGAATCAGTACTAACATATTGAATCAGTACTAGCATCCGGGGCCAGTACTAACATCCAAAATCAGTACTAACATCCAAAATCAGTACTAGCATCCAGGGTCAGTACTAGTATCCAGAATCAGTACCAACATCCAGAATCAGTTCTAACATATTGAATCAGTACTAGCATCCGGCGCCAATACTAACATCCAGGATCAGTACTAACATCTAACATCAAGACTAACATCCAGAATCTGTATTAACATCTGGTGTCAGTACAAACAGCCAGAATCAGTACTAATATCTGTGTCAGTACTAACATCCAGCGGCAGGACTAACATTCAGAATCAGTAAAAAGAGCAGCCAGAATCAGTACTAACATATTGAATCAGTACTAGCATCCGGCGCCAATACTAACATCCGGGATCAGTACCATCATCCAGAATCAGTACTGACATCTTGAATTAGTACTAACATCCAGCATCAAAACGATCATTTAGCATCAGTACAAACATTTAGCATCAGTACTAACATCCAGCATTAGAACGGACATCTATCGTCAGTTCAAACAGCCTGAGTCTGTACTAACATTTAACCTCATTACTAAGACCCGGCATCAGTAGTTTTATTTTTAAAGACCTGTAATTCATTAGTGCTGCACCTTTTATTTCTCTGAGTACAAAGCAGCAGTTCAGTCGCTCATTTTAAAACACACACACTCCTTGCAGTGGTGGAGATGCAGGATTATACCGTGTGTATCACTGTGTAGTTAGTTTTATCAGGGTTTATCAGTTGTTCTGGAAGCATCGACACTACAGTATAAACTAAAACATTTATTAGTTCATTTTCAGTATGGAGGAGGCGCTTCACTTCCTTTATTTGCATCCTAATTCATTTACCAGTGTGTGTGTGTGTGTGTGTGTGTGTGTGTGTGTGGAGCAGATGGAGCTCTGCAGTGGCAGTTTATCTCCAGAGTGAAAGACCACATGCCTGCTGTTTGCACTGAGACTGAGAGAGGGAGGGAGAGACAGACAGACGGAGAGAGAGAGAGAGAGAGAGAGAGAGAGAGAGAGAGACTATATATAAACAGCGAGAGACAGATCTATGTCTCTCTCTCTCATTCTCTCAGTCCTTGTTTTTCCTCTTGGTTTGTTTCCTCTGATTTTTTTTTTTTGTTTGTCATTAATTTTAATATCTGCATTGCTGTCACCATCCTTTGTATCTATTAATATCGTAGTATCTATTAAGTCTTGATGTCTTTCTGTCTCTCTGTCTCTGTTGTTTATCAACGATTGGAAATGATGAATGGATAAACGAGGAGAGATGTATGTTTAAGATTTAGCCCTGTTATTTGGGGACTAGCAGGGAATCTTCTCTCCGAGTTAAACGTAGCGGCAGATTGGAGGCTTTTAAGGTGCGCGAGTTTTGATCATGTAACGGCAAAAAAAAAAGTGTTTCTGTTGCACCACTTTGAAGCTTGTGTTCTCGGCCGATCGCTCATAACCAACCAATCAACTGGTGTATCTCGATTATAAATGTAAAAAGAAAATATTTTGGAGTCAGTGTGTTGATCACAAAAGAATCACGATTTATGAGTCATTAAAGAATAATAAAAAACATCAATATGGCAGCCATAATCTTCACACTGCACGGGTCTGAGGTCTGAACTCTCAGGCTGCTAGTGTTTTGTTTTCCTACATTGCTCGAGAGGACAGGTGTAAAACGTGCTCTAACGTCAGGTTTGTGTCAGAAGGTGAAAATGTTTAAGCGGTCTGAGTAGAAATATGTCACCCAAACAAGCAGCTGACGCCGCTTGACTTTTGAGCTTGTAGAGGTCAGAGTACACACAAACTTCCTGTTTTGAACCAGAACACATGTGGAGACTCCGGCTATCTCGTCTGCAGCGTCAGCTGCTTGTTCACTTGTTCAGCTAGCTTCAAAGTGGTGCAACAGAAACACTTTTTTTTTTTTTTGCTGTTACATGATCAAAACCCGCGCAACCTTAAAAGTGCCAAAAACCAATCTCTGCAATCGAATTAGTCTCAAACCTGCTCATTACACACTCTTACATCATTCTCAAAACACAGCGAGTGCAGATTAGTCTCGAAAATCGTGCTTGCAGTCGCTCAACCCGCGCGCTCATTGTCAAGTTGAGTTGGTGTTTGTAGGTGGAGGTGTTTGTGGCGGGAAAATGTCACCGTTTCTTTATAATCCTACAATTATTTGCTCAATTTTTTAAAAATAATAATCATTGCGGATGACATACTGCTGCACTCAATTTTAAAAATCTAGCTTATTAAAATTTTATTTTATGCTAAAACTCTTTTCTCTTTGAAGTTAGTTTGTAGTATTTGAATGCTGTGCTTGGTTTTTAAGAGGGAAAACGAATGCTATAAGGAATGAGATACATTTAATTAACTGTTGAATAAAGCTAAGGTTTAAAGCTTTGACAACTTTTTTTAAAAGGTTCAAGGCCTTAAAATTATACAATTGTGATTCTTACAGAATCGCGGTATTAATCAAATCGATAAGCTTGGTATCGTGATAATATCGTATCGGGTGGTGACTGGTGATTCCTCTTCACTTTGTATTTGGGTTTAACCCTTGAGCATGTCTCCCAGTAAGATTACTTCCAAGTAGAACTGTTTTGGAGAGAATATAACCCTTACTTATCCAATAAACTCACCAGAGCACCTTTTTTTTTTTAATACTAAATACTTAAAGCCTAAATACTTAGGCTTTTAAGCTACATGTTAACTGCCAGGACATGTCCTCCTTTTAGAAAATGATGAAGGAAAAATGACTAATACCTTTTTAGTACCCACACTCCTACACTTAAAGGGTTGTTGGCAACTTAAAGCTAACTAATTATGGAGAGTTGTTTAAAATCGGCTCATTCGAACTGCTAACAAGCAAATCTCACGCATCAGATTGTTCCGCGGTTCTGCGTGTTATGTTTAAATTGAAGCCTCCTGGAAGGCAAATGTCCCCGTGCTGGATGGCACATGAGTGGAAACTGGATGCTAATGACGTGAAACCGTAATGAATGCTAAGAGCTGTAATGGTGATAGCAGAAGAATAGGGCTACATCAGGGCTAGTACTGATTAGACTTGGTGCTAGCGGTGATGGAAGGTGGGTGAAGGCGATCGGTGATGATAAACTAACCAATCAGCAGTGAATACTGTTTGAAGCCCCACCTCTCAGTGCCATTGATAAAAAATATATAAGTTATCAGTATTTTCTGAATGGACGTTAACCTCTCTCTCTCTCTCTCTCTCTCCTAGGTCTCAGTAGCTCTCCTGTAGACTCGACCCTGAGACCAGAGAAGCAGAACGAGGAGCCGCTCAAAGCCGACGACACCACCGTCACAGATTCCTCTCTGATCACAGACCCTCCCTCCAAAATAGAGACGCCCGTCAAACCCAACAGCAGACCCAGCAGCAGACCCGGCACACCTGCAAACAGCGCCACCCCTCAGAACAAAAAAGGTAATGCACCATCCCCTAAAAGATTTCTTTCTAGATGTTTCTAGATCAAGATGTTAATGTGAAATAAGGTTCCTGGCGGAAAATCACTACAGCATCAAAAAAATAAAAAGCCAATCAACCAAAACAACCAGGTTCTAATGTTTTTTTTTTCTCTCAAAATATTAGAACCTGGTTGCTCTAATGTTTTGGAAAAAAATAAATAAATAAAAAAACCGTCGTCTGGGACTTTTAATTTTTAAAGAGACCACAGTGATTAAAAGAAAATGCTCTTGTAGGTCAGTATTAGATTAAGAACTGGTTCACACTTTGTAAATTATACGTGTAAACCTAATGTAAAAATGATAAATTCCGTAAAAATATATCACAGCTTTTGCGGGAAATATGAATCGCAACCATCTTCCACAAAGTACTTGCAAAAGTATTCTTGTTTTGCAAGAGTCTTGCTTTTTCTTCTTTTTGGATTAATGGGAGGTTGGCACATTACTGCCACCTGTTGGACTGGAGTATCAATCAGAAGCTTGACAGGAAACATAGATGATTGTGTTGTAAGTGACATACGAAGATTTGCGATTTCTGACAACGTCGTACGCTTCCGTGGCCTGGAAGTCTGAGAGAGCAAAATTGTCAATCAGAGCACCACACGTCAGGTATTGGTATCTGAATACTGGGGCTTGTGTACAGTATGTTAAAGAGGGTCGATAGCATTTTCCATTGTTATATACCAATAACATACAGAGTATTTGATTCGCTTCACGTGGTGAATCGGTCAATTTAAAGTTTTTTCACTAGGAGTTCACTTGGAAGCAGACCTCTCTTAGATTAAAGATTATTTGGGTTGAACCCTGGTGTGTTTTCCTGTCGCTCCGGGCAGTGAGTTTGGACAGCAGCATGATTCAGTACTGGTACCTATCGATTCTGTTCCACTCCATCAGGGTATTGACAACAAGAGCGAAGAGTAAGTATAGCGCAGTCGCTGCTCAGCTGACTCATACAGTAACGAGTGGCTGGTTGTTTTTCCGAACAATACGTCGTACTGGGGCGCAGCAGCGGCCGCGGCGGCGGCGCACGCCATCGTGAGTCCTCATAAATCTTCTCTCTGTTTTGCTTTTAATCGACCAGATGGTTGTGGCTCGATGCCAAGTCATCGTTTGTTTAGAGTGGGAAGGCAGAAACCCGACGGCTGCGGGTTTTCAGCTCTGTGTGTGTAGACAAGCATCCTTAAACAGTCTGACAGTCCCAAGTGTTCCAGCAACATCTTAGTGAGAAGTTGCCATAGCAACAGACTCTCCCATGTTAGTTTTGGATGGTAGATCTTGCATAAGATGCACAGTGTAGTACGGAGAGACATACACATTCACACTCACACACACACACACACATATGCAACACAATTCAAGATGTCGGTCTGAATGGATGTATTACAGCGAATGATTTGCCACATCTAAAAAATACTTTAGAAAACTGTATCTGTTAAAAGGACGATGGACGGATCTTAAATTTGTCCTTCTCTAATTAAAGGTCCCGTATTTTACTAATTCTTTAAGAAATTCCCAAATTCTCTCAGAGCTCCGCCATAACGTGTGTGTGTGTGTGTGTGTGTCAGTGCTCCTACTAGAAGAGCATCGCAAAGCAACAAGCCGGTGAAGGGTATTTCCTTATATGAGGTCACATTAGGGGGAAAATCTATTTGGCTTGTTTAAATCCCAGCAGTGCAAAAAGCAAAGAAGGACCAACATAAAGAAATATTTTTCAGATTATTATTAACATTTTTTTTTTTTTGCATACTGACTAGAGACCTATCTGAATGTCTACAGATGACTAAAAATTACATAGTGCATAATAGATGCCCTCTAACGGGTTAATGTCAAGGCATCACTCTTTACTAATAAGGAGTATGAATAAAGGAAATTAAATTACCATGGGAAAAAAAAATGAACTTGGCTAGCATGATCTAGCTAGTTAGCAGGCTGCTAGGGGCCTGGAACTTCATTTGTAATAATGTGTTAGTCTAGTGCTTAACACTTCTGTGCGTGTTGTTTTTTCTGTTATGATCCTTATGACTGATGCTGTTTGTGATTATATTGTGATTATTTATGTTTTTTTGTTGTTGTTTTTTTAATGACGTTATACAGATGGGATGAGCTCAGAACAGAAACAGAAGCTGGCTAAACAGAGGAGAGAGGAGCGGGCCAAATACCTGGGTAAGAACCACTTCAGCTGAATATGGACCTGATCTGCAGGTCTTTAATGCAAAGGTTTTAATTAGAGACGTGATATTTAAAGAGATATTTTATGCACACAAGATAAATGCATTTAGTTATTTAAACCCTTAGAACATTTTTGCATGACTATGTTTTGATGGTTATATCAAGGCTTAGAAATTATTTTTTTGTTGTTTTTTTTTGCATGGGGATTTTTTTCCCGATTTTCTCCCTAATTTAGTCGTGTCCAATTCGCCCCCGTCACTAAGGCTTAGAGATTATGCACTATAGAGTGTCTTATATCCTTTTATCAGCAAAACCAAGGAAAATTGATTAATTAAATTACATTTCATTTTAACCAAACTACATAAACACGACTGATCAAAAAGCATCACAAATATTCAAAATCCGATAGACTTTAACTAAAAATAAATAATTGGGTTATTAACACAAACAACTATTTTAAGTTTTTAATACGCAATGATTAGACTTTTCGTTAATGAATTATTTTTAAACACACACACAAAATCTTATTTACGGATTACAATTAGAAACACTCTTATTATGAAACAAATACAATAAAAAAAAATATTAACAATAACTTCAAACAAGTATTCTTATAAAAAAAAGGATTGAAAAAAATATATTTTAAAAAAACAGTATTGTCCAGGCGAATTTTTACTTCATGATTAGACTTATGATTAGATTTGATAATCCTTATTTACACTGAAACTAGGAAGTAAAATCTTATCCAAACACGCTCCAACAGTCTTTTTTCCACAATATTCGTTATGCCACATGAACGCGTAATGCCTCTTCCACAGTTTACACACTTGAGTCACATAGGCACGTGTTTGAAATACCACGTGATTTTATTACCAGATAGATAATAAGAAGAAGAAAGAATAAATAAACTAAAAAAATAATTAAGGAAAAGGGGGCAGGTTTAGTAGTTAAGGCGTTGGCCTGCTGATCGAAAGGTCCCTGGTTTAAACCGCAGCATCAGCAAGTTGTCACTTTTGGGCCCTCAAGCAAGACCGTTACTGCTCAGATGTGTAATTAGATAAAAATGTAAGCCGATCTGGATATGGGCATCTGCCAAATGCCGTGAAATAATAATAATAATAATAATAATAATAATAATAATATTTAAGAAATAAGATCTAGTCCAAACAAGCAGTCTAGCACTGGGTTTTCCACAGTATTCGCTATGACACATTATGTATTGTGCAATAGATTTTCAATCTACACGCCACTTCCTGGTCCACGCAGGCAAAGAATACCATAAGCTCACACAATCACATGTTTTCATGGTTGTTTTCATTTTGTTTCTATGACTATGAAATAATAATAACACTATGAGTATTTTTAAGTTCCCTATTTTTGGCAATGCCACAAAACTGATGACTTCAGTTTTACATGACTATACATTAATGAATGTTCATTAAGAATGTAAAATTTTTGCTCGAGTTCAAGGATTAAAATTTACCCTAGCCACATACCCATGACTCATGACTTTCTCTGAAGCCGTGTTATTCGAATATGTATATTAATTTAACATGCTGAATAATTGGAGTGTTTGTTTCAATATTAGATTTAATAGACATAAAAACATAAAGTTTAAAAAGAAACCGTTTCTAAAGCGTATACAGTAATAATATGTGTTATATCAGCTTGTGAATGAAAATTGTGAATATTCTCCAGCCTTACTGTACTTTTGGCATAGTAACACAAGTGAGGGATAGAAACTTGACAGCTGTTTTTCTTCATTGTTTTTAACGCTTCAGAACAGAAAACCCATGAGCAAGGTAAGATACCTGACGGCATTTGATAAAAGTTGTGGTATCATGGCTCAGATCTCATTTTGATGTGGTGTTTTAAATCAGATGCCCCCATTTGTTATTGTAATCATTGTTTGATCCTCTTTCATGTGATTACTGTATTTTCTGGACTTAAAGATTTTTTTTTTTTTTGTTCTCTGGAAGATGCTGTGATTTCTTTAGTCTACTGATATACTGTATGTGTTATATTACCTAAATTAGCCTAATTCTAAAATTCTGATTTTTTTTTTGTGGTTTTATGGTAGCCATGTTACTCCAGAAATTACGGTAGTCTGGCTACTCAGTGTTGCAAATTATCATTAAATTTAGCTTGCTTTTAATTCATTACAATCGCATCATTGTAGTAGAGGTAATCAAGTAAAATTTTATATAAAGTGGACAAGTTTTAATAGGTTTTAGTACTTTTCAGCTCAATTCACTTCAGCTGACTTAAATTCAACGCTGTTGAATTAATCTGAACTAATTGCATCTAAACTGAATTTCAGAAAATTCAGTTGAAATCAATTCAACACAACTCAGTTCTTCTGATCACAAGTCAACTAAACTCAGCTGATCTGAACCCAATTCTGCTTAACTCAAATCAGCTCAAATCAACTTGTAATTTTAATTGAATGTTTTTAAATCAGATCTCCTTGTTTGTCTCAGGACCAATAAATGATTACTACAAATTAATTCAATAGATGATTATGTGGTAGGGAGAAATAAGAGGAGTCGAACTATGATCAGCTTAAAAAAGTTGTGTTGAATTAAGTTTAACATGTATCAACTCAACTCAATTAATCTTAACTAAGTACTAAACTAAACTCAACTTACTTCAGATAAACTCAGCTGAACACAAAGTTTTTTTTTAAGTTGATTGTATCAACTCAATCCATTCAAACTAAGCAGAGCTAAACTGAAATCAATTCAGTTCAACACAGTACAACCAAATTTGACTCACTTCGGCTAAAATCAGTTTAATTCACCTCATTTCAGTTGAATAAAATTCAACGCAGTTCAGTTAATCTAATTTCAGTACAGCACTGAACTCACTTTAACTGAACTCTATTCAACTCAACTCAGTTCATTTACACTTAATTCAGATCAGTACAGTACAGGTGAATGCAACTAAATTCAATTAAACTTAACGAAATTCGACTGTGCTGAAATGATCTGAATTCAGCACAATTCCAATGTAGGTCGGTCTTCATTTATTGGATGATAATCCGTCTCAGTTTTGGGTCAAATTAATTCCATTTTCATCTATACACCATCATTCAGTGATTTTTGTAGCTAATTTGGGTGTAGCATGTGTTAAGCATTGAAACAGAAGAACGTTTATGACAAACAGCATTAAGTATGGAGCAGATGATATGAGTAGAATTCTCAGTACGTCCAGACCAGCTGCTGCTGCTGCTGCATGTAGGGAAATGTGTTGCGCAGATGGAAAACTGTTTTATGGTGACTATTCTTGTTTAAACAGTCTTTTATCAAAAAGACTACAGCGTTCTCAACACCACATATCTTGTGCATGTAGGATAAGCACTGATGAGAAAGTATTCTCGAGAGAGAAATTAATGGAAAAAATTCTACTGTGACGGTTGCTGATCCGCTCCACCAGCTGCTCTTAGATAACCAGAACTCCATATATTTTGACTAATCATCGCTCATACTGATAAACAGATTCTATTGAAAATATTATTAAAAATAACAAAATAATCAGCCTTTGAGTTTTGCAGGTTGATTATTCACATCATTTATTGATGCTTGTGAATGCACAGTAGGTTCATCTCTATATCATGTTTATCATATCATAAGTATTAATTAAAAACGTTAATATTTAAAAATGTAATACATTTTTATAAATTATTGTTTTAATTGATTTTCTCATATAGCTAGAAGAAAAGAATGTTTGATGTGGAAGGTTTTTAATTCAAGTCTGTCTGAAATCAAAATTGAGATCTGTATAAACAGAGGTGTGTAAAAATACACAAGGCTGGTTCTTAAGTAAAAGTAGAGAATCCTTACAGCAAATAGTGCTCAGGTATAAGTAGAAGTCCTCCATTTACTTGTCTACTTGAGTAAAAGTACAGAAGCACTTCCTTTAACGTGACAAAAGTACAGGACTTGTATTAGCACAAAGTACCCTTTTTCTTTATAGTAAAAATCTCCCTGTCTCTGTCACTCGATCCTCCTCTTCCCGACTGTGAATGTGCTGTTTTTGTCACGGTCAGCAACCGCTTGTGATTTCAAACACCTGTAGCGTTATTAGTCGTATGTTCAAAGGAAAGGCAATTCACGAAGTTATAATAGTCATAATAGTCAGCAGTTGGCGAAATTCCTGCTTCAAATACTACACAGGTTATGTAGTAGTAATGTAATACAGATACGTAAAATAAGTACAGTAACAAAGTGAATCTACTCAGTTACCTCCTGACTTAGTGTATGAATACATCACTATAGGTCTTGTCATTATAAATTTCCATGGTCTGTGCACTGACCGTGAAGTTTGTTATCCGGAGCTCGAGTACAAAGTTAGTACTTGGGGCCAAATTCAGCTGAGACTCATGTGAAGCTTCTACAGTCTTACTAAACTGAACTGTGCTGGTATCTTTCAGCTATAGTGTATTTAGCGCAAATGTAACGCTTTCTGGTGAGTCGTACGGTGTTCCCATAGCCATCCCATATGTACTTAACATATGACATTCTTATTCTTGTAAAGGCTACAAAGTGGGTGGGGCTATTTATAAGTCCTAATCAAGAAGTCCCACGAAGGGTTTTTATAAAAACATAAATATAACTCATATATACTGTAAGTGTAAATGACACACGTCTGACATAGACGTTTAGTCTCCAGTGTGCATTGATCAGATTTATAAATCCGAGACAGAACTTCCATGATAAAGATCTTCTTGTAACTGGCATGAAAAACACCCCTTTCAGATTAGAAGGAACTACATGATGCACCCCTTTGCCTATACCTGATGCTTATCAGCTGTTAGATGAGCGGTAACTCCATCAAACCCAAGATCCAGCTCTTCTAGTGCCGCAATGCAGTCTTTTTAACATCCTCAGCCCCTTTATCTTTCTTTAGGGGAGAGAACATCCCAAGCAAACATAAAACTCGGAAAGCCGACTCAGATGAAAGGGAATATTATAATACCCGAGCTCCCTTCTTTTGTTCACCTAGCTGAGAAGGGCTAATCTAACTTGTAAAGCTGAAAGGATTACAAGGTTTCGTGCTCACGGTAATCTTTAATACTGTACTGCAGGTTGTTGTTTGTTCTAACTGTATATTCTTTTATGGTGTAAAATACAGATCGTCACACTGGAAAGCCTGTATTTCTGCGCTGGACATTTTAGGGAAGGAGTCTTCAGTGTCACTACTCGTCTCTAGTCATTTGCAATGTTTATATTCGGTTTTATCAATCCAGCTGCTTCATTGTTCTGCTTTATCCTCCTCTTCTCATGCCAGTTAATTCATCACGACGGTGCTAGAGAGTTAAAAATTTTAGGAAGGAAATAGACTATGAATTGGCAGAGATTTACAGATTAAAAAAATCCCCACGCCAGTATATATCTTCATCACACTTTTGTGTGAGACGTACACACTTACCATTCGTCACAGGAAGTCCACCAGGAAACAGGATAGAAACACAAGTAAAATAAGGAGCTTTTGTGACCTGGACTTCCTGCAAATCAAAGCAGTTCCTCAGGGAGGTTTGCATTCCACAGTCCCATCTGGCCTGACCCCAGTCTAACCGTGTGTGTGTGTGTGTGTGTGTTGTCATGGTTAAAGCGCTGGAAAACAGGAAATACCGCAGTAGCATTGCGGCGAGCCTTTTCTTTTTTTCTTTTTCCTCTCTTTCAAGGAGAATTTAAGCAGCTGATGCACAGCATGCTGGGAAATGTAAATAAGAAGCTGTGATGGCTTTTTAATCGTTATTTGATCAGGAAGTGAAACGAGGTCTGCAGTGTGCGCTGGGACAGCCGCGAGGCAGAAACACGAGGCTTCTTTATCGCTCTCATTTGCAGTCGACTCATTCATGGGGCGCTGAGCTCAGAGCGCTCGGTGTGATTACAATCCAGGACGATGGAGTTACTGAAATCTGGGAAGATTAACAGTTATTCTCTGACAGTAACAAACTGCGAAGGCCTCAACTCTGACCACTTAGACAGTAAATTAGGTATAAGACTGTAAAGTGACAAATCCTCTCGAGCAGTTCCTGAGACCGACCCTGTGTATTTTCTTCAGTTCTCCACTCACTCTTGACTGCATTTTATTGACTTCCAAAAATAAAACCAGTCAAACCTAATTGATTTCATTTGCCCGTTGGGGCAGTTCCGCGGGTCAGTCTGATCCGTGAGCTTGGCTGCTGTCTGTTTGTATTTCACCCTGAGGAGAATTGATTAATTAAGGACGCCGATGTGTGAGTGTCAGTGTGGATACAGTGAGAGCTTCATGTTCCTCGTCTTCCTCTGTAGCGGTGAAGAAAGCTCAGTGGCTGGAGAAGGAGGAGAAGGCTCGGCGTCTGCGGGAGAGCCAGCTGGAGGAGCGGAGGAGGAGGCTGGAGGAGCAGAGACTCCGGGCTGAGAAACGCCGGGCTCTCCTCGAGGAGAAACAGAGACAGAAGTTCGAGAAGAACAAGGTCAGGGCGCTGTGCGTCAGCCTCGTCACTTCTCTGTCCTGTTCTATCTCTCTCTCTAGTTCGCTTTTAACTTAGTACCTTTATATTATATACACTTTTACACATAGTTACCAACACCTATACACACTTATATACAACTATACACACTTGTAAGCACATATACACACTTATGCACACTTACTGTAAACACACACGCACACTTTTAAGCACATCTAGACACTTATACACACTTAGCCATGCTTGTAAGCATATAGACACACTTATGCACACTTATACACACATACAAACTTGTATGCACGTATACAAACTTATGCACATTTATACACACTTATATACACACTTGTAACCACATATAGACACTTATACACACTTAGCCACACTTGTAAGCATATATACTGTACACTTATACACACTCATACACGCTTATAAGCACATATATACACTACTGTACATTTATACACACACACACATACACACACACACACACTTGTAAGCACATACAGTATATACACTTATATACACTTATACACACTTATACACGCTTATAAGCAGATATATACACTTCTGTACATTTATACACACACACACACACATATATACCTACCTGTAAGCATATATACATACTTATGCACACTTACACATACACATATTTGTAAGCACATATAGACACTTATGCACACTTATACAAACTTGTCAGCACATACACATGTATACACACTTATACACGGTTGCAAGCACATACATACACTTATGCACACTTATACACTCTTGTAAGCACTTATGTTTAATTTTTTTAAATATTAACACTCTAACATACATTTTAGTTTATTTGTCTCCTTTTTACTGGTTTAGTCTTTTTGCTTGGTTCTAGGAAAATTATAGTACAATAGTTACAGTACAAATTAAATACCGTATGTAGCATTTACATTTTGTTCAGATTATCTTTAGTGTAATCTTTTGTAATACTGTCTAAGTCTTAGCACTGCATGGCCCAGACACCGAAGCAACACTTCCTGTTCACATTTACATTATTTGAGTCCCAACAATACCTGACTCACATCTGATTAATGAAACACACCACTATTATGATTAAGTGTGCTATGAAAGCTCACTGGGAGAACTGCTTTTTGTGTTCTGTGCAGGAGAGATATGAGTCTGCTATCAAACGTTCGACTAAGAAGACTTGGGCTGAGATCAGACAGCAGAGATGGTCCTGGGCTGGAGGACTAAACCAGACGTCTCGCAGAGAGAGTGAGTGCTTTTAGTGATAGTCATCATGTTAATAGTAGGCCGAGGGAGAGGAGATGATTAGCACATGTTTGCCTTGTAGTGGACTGGTATCACTGGGAGTATTTCACACACACACACACACACACACACACACACACACATGGAGTTCTCGCTATTATCATTTCTTCCATAACCAATTTGATTGGTTATGTGCGAGCAGCTTCATGGCATGAAGGTTTTTGTGTGGGATTTTAAGGTTCTTCAAAAGAACTGGTGATGTCCTTCCATCCTTTTTCCTCCTCTGTACTTGCTGAAAATCGGGGGGGCAAATAAAGGTTATAAAAGCTTCCAGTTAATTAAATTAATCTCTAGAAAACATCCAGGTAACTTACATGACTAAACGAAATTACATTTACTTTTGAGTATCACGTCATTCTAACATTGTTGACTACCATCGTGTTATCAGTTCACTAATCAGACCCACTAACAAGGTTTGATGTAATTTATTTAGCTGAATAATTGATACAAGCATACGTTTTCGATAGTATGGAAAACTGGAGTCCCCAGAGTATAGTTATTCTTTTATTCTGTGCTTGTTTGGTGTTCTTCTGTATGTTTTCAAGGCGGGTCAGTTTGCTGAACTATTTTACTTGGTCTCTGCTCAGAGCGTTGTCCACAAGTTCAAATCCCCTGCTGTAGACATTGAAAAAGCACCATGGAGCAAGTTTGAGTAAAAAGTTTGGACACACCTTCTAATTTCATTATTTCTTACAACATTGATAAAGGCGCCCAAAATACACAATAATCTCCTTTGAACAGTTGATATTGAGATTTATCTGCTACTTCTGCTCTGTAAATCCTTCATAACGGCTCTAATCTGAGGTGCTGTTTGTTAATTGGTGATTTCTGAGGTGCTGTTGACTCTAAATGAACTTCTCCTCTCTAGCAGACGTAAGTTTTGGTCTTGCTTTCCTGGGAAGGTCTTCATGAGAGCCAGTTTCATCATGGTGACCACCACTGGGACGACTTTGGGCTTCACATTCCACATTCACTCTAGCACCTCTTTCAGGCACTGATGCCTCCCAAGCTATATCTATCTTCTGCTCCTGGTCTACTACTACACTGTCCAGTTGGTTATCCAGTACCTGTCTGTCTGTGTGGATCATGAAATCCCAGGTGAACTTTGCCCTTTTATTCTCCACAACATTTCTAAAAATTCTATTCAACCTGTTCTCAACGCCTGTTACATGGTTGTGTGTTCTTTGGTGTATGCTGTTCCTTTCTTGCATTTTGCACCCGGGGTCCTGGCTGCTGTGGTAGATCCCTGCTCCTGTTGATCTGTTCTTGTTCTGCTATGATCATTGATTTACTGATGGCAGCCACGTCAGCTATCGGTCGATTGTACATCACATGCAAGGTAAAATATAAGATAAATATAAGATAAGATAAATGCGTAGCCAACACAAATCCAGATTGTAGAACCCCGGCGTACGTAGATGGGAAGGAGGACTCGCGAGACAGTCGAATTTTTTTTTTCAAAGCTTTCACGCTCCTTTTACTTTTTATTTTCGTTTTCTCATTTGTGAATGCACACATGCACAATCACAATCACCGTGTTAAGCTCAGCTCATCTCGTCTCCCTCTCTCTCTCTCTCTCCGATTCATGCCGTCTCTCTACAAGACAAGCATATAAGCACACTCGCTGTAATCACCCACGGGTTAGATTCATCACGCTTTACCTGCCGGTTCGACCAGCCTCGTCTCCGTCTGCAGCTGATGCTCGACCCCGCTGCCACTCAGATAATCAGGTAATCAACATGAATAAATAAGTACGCTCTCAGTACAGTGAAGTTTAAAAAAACAACAACAAATTTTCTCCATGGTAATGAACTTGGTAAACATAGACCTGTACTAAATTGCCAGCCATAATTTACTCAACATATAAGGAATGCACAAAAGGGCACATGCTGTACATTTCCATTATTTTTATTAAATTAAAAAAACTAAACTACGTCTAGGTATTTAAGTAAATGTTGTTTAAGAATAGCAACAGCACTATTTAAAGCAAATAGTATGAACAATTATTCTTTTAAATAAGGGATGCTTGAATGATACTTGTAAACACTGTTCGCACTATTTGCTCCTGGTGATGGATCTGTTACTATTTTTTCACAACTCAAAACACCACTCTTTCTCCATAGAGTAAATGGGTTTCATGACATGAAATACCACCACAGAAGAAGTGGTGATATACAGTAATTCACAAATCCCAGGGAGTTTTAGTCCCTGTTTACAGAGTGACGTCAAACCAACATGGCTGCACACAGCATTAAATGAGTTATACTGTATATACTATATGAGTATTAGCTTTAGATTAATCAACACACAGACATATTCATACATTAAATTAAATACTAACTAGAGAGAGAGAGAGAGAGAGAGAGAGAGAGCATCCAGTGTCCAACTCTATCTGACGAACACAGTGAGCTCGCAAACGACAATAATTCTGAATTATCACTTTGTACGTCGGAGCAGTATATTAAGAATAAATAGGCTTATCTGGCTTTTTAAACCTGTACAAATTCCAAATCTCTGAAGTGATAATTCCAGCGTTTGTTATCAGTCCTAGGCCAAGTGCTGCCTGTTTATATTTTTAAATCTAAACTAAACCTAGACTGTATATTCACCGAACCGAACTTCCTGTACCGAATTTGAATATCTTGTACCGTTACATACCTACTTTTGATATTTAAAAATTTTCTCCTGTTTACTGATACAACAACCCCCTAGAATGCCATACAAACCCAACATCCTGTCCTCTTACATATTTCAACATTGATCGAATATTTAACAGTGATATTAAAGAGGGATCTGTTTGATTCCAGCTGGTCAATACATAAACAAATCTGCTGTCATTTACAGTATGCAAAAAACCAGCATTTGAGATACAGTACGGTGGCATACCGCCATCTATTCATCCTTGGTCTTCACTTCACCTCCTTATATGTACAGTAGGTATGTATTTTTTTGCAGTTGTATGAACAAAAAACAAATAAACAAAACAAAACGAAAAAACTACCATGAACATCCCGACCCTTTTCCAAAAGTAAGGTTTCTGTGCATTTTTCCCCCCCAAAAAATCCATTGTTGACAGATCCACCATTGATTTTCAATGTTAACAAAAAAAAAATCAACTGCAAAAATGCTAAAACTGGGTGCGTTCTTCAAAAAGACTGGAATCTTAGGAGTTCAAAAGCGTTATTCATCAGTAGAGTTATGTACAGTAGAATCTCCTGAAGGCTTCTGGTTATGAGCAATTGGACTGTAAGTCTCAGTTATACACTGCCAGGGTTAGGGATCGTTCCAGGCATCACTCTGGAATAGGCTCAATCTGGACTCATCAGACCACGGTACCCTTAGCAAACTGAAGCCTTTTGTCTGATTAATCTCAATAACAAGTGGTTTTCTTATGACAACACAGCTGTTTAGTCCCAGTGCTGTCAGTTCTCTTGACATTGTGTGTGTATGGAAATGCACTTACTTTCACTGTTCATCATACGGTAGCTCTGGTTTTTACTGTTGTTTTTTTTAACCAAGCGTTTAAGTGATCTCCATTCATGATTTTCTTTCCGACCACATTTCTTACATAAAGTTGAGGGTTCAGCACTGTTGAAAGGTTCTCAACCCAGTCCCAGTACGTTCAAATCTCCTTAGTTGTTTTCTTTGCTTGATGCAGCCCAATAACTTGACTCTTCTGAGGTCGTGACCTTTTTTTTTTTGGCGCCAGGCAATGTACTTTATAATACAGCAAGGTTCAGTTTAAAGTTTTATACTGATGCTTGTTCTTTAATGTTTAATAATTTCTGTTGTGACGACTTACACACGGACTTTTAAGAATGAAAAAAAAAGAAGCTTTGGAAGAAGCCTCAAGTGCCATTGCTTTTTAAGCTTATTCAAGTTTGATGTCTTCGCGATAGAGGATTTAGTTAAAAATAGGCAAGGCGTTTTGTTTTATTAACTTTGAAAGAGACATGTCACATGCCCAAAATACTCACAGGGAATAAAATAAGGAAAATAGCATTGAGGTTGCTTTAGATTAATACTTCCGATTCACAAAACGGTCTCTCCTTGAGAAACTCTGAGGTGTACTGTACTTAGAAATTTTAGCTGAGTATCATGAAAAAAAGACAGAAAAAAACCCCTGAGTGTGCAGATATGTAAGCTGGGTAAACACAGAGCCACTTCTTAAAGCGGTAGAAGATTAGGTGGGACGTGAAGGCTCCTAAAGTGCTGAAACACAGGTCCAAGAGGTTCAAGCACTCTGATAAAATATTAACTATGTTCTAATTGAATAATACAAGAAGCAGACTGCTATTTCCTTCTACAAGCACAGCCAAGTGGACGAAAAGAAGAAAGTGTTGACTAAGATTTTTTCCTGAATTGTTAATAACCAGTTCTTTCTTTTTTTTTTTTTTCTTCTGGAAAGGAACTCATGAATTGCAGCTCTATCATTGGCAAGAGCAATAAAATATCACTACCCAGGAAGCCAAACAGTGACTTCCTTTAGGGAATGAGTCATATTTCCTGCCAAGAGTGATGAAGCAGCTGAACGTGCCGAGTCAGAGGGATGAAAACAAGAGGTCTGGAGGCTAAAGCCAACCTGAAGAAACGCAGAGCGTCGAGCTTTGAGGAAATTAGACCTGTCTGAACTTCTGCGCCACAATTAATGGATGAAAAGAGAATCGGAAAAAGCGTAGTGACCTCCAGACCACTTTCACAAAATTGTACTGATGTCAAAGCGGTTCAGTGCATCGTGTTCGGCTTCCTGCCTACTCGGGCACATTGTACAGAGTAATAGAAAAAAATATTCACCTCAAAGCTTGTTCAGTCGGGTTTTGCCTGTAAAAAAGTAAAAACTCAGATAAAAGATCAGCACTGCATTTATTTAGTGCCGCAATCCATCTCCCAGACATATTAAAAAGCCATCACAATGAATCATCGCTGGGAAAACTTTCATTAACAAGACTTAAAAGTTTGCGTAACAGCTGTCTTGCTCAGTAGATCCGTGTTCTTATCGGGCTGTGATTGACAGGACAGACTGTTGTCATAGCGGCATCGTCTTTATTTTTCCCCTTCACTACTGGAGCAAACGGATTGCCAGATCGCTTGCCGGAAGTGTCTTAGTGTGAGGAGATAATTTGGGCTCGGCAAGAAGTAAGATGCTGCTATCATGACGGCGTCGGCGATAGTTTTGATTCTGATTTTGTACAGCGGCGCTGTGATGTTATTCTCGATCCTGATTAGTCAGAACATTCTGATTCATTTCCTACACAAGCCGCGCTAACGGAGGTTCCTGCTGCAGGCCATATTGCAGGTTTATATTCACAGACTGTTCCTTTCACAGGAACTTGAATAATGGAGTGATTGGATTAAAAATGTATTGTTATGGTTTAAAAAAAGGAAAGCATGTCTCATCACTGATATGGTAAAGATGTCTATAATGAGATGTTTGACATTTATGGATAGTCACCAGGGTGAGAGCTTTGTAACATTATGTTTTGAGGAACAAGAGAGTGTTCAAGGGAGAAAACTTTATACCTATACCTATAAAAAAAAAGAGAAAAAGATCAGGGCCCATATTAACTAAGCGTCTCAGAATCAATCGTAGGAATTGGGCTCAAAGTTCATTTAGGACTAAAAATCTTTATACCTCAGAGTAGGACATAAGTTGTTTATGAAAATTCCAACCCCATACACACAGCAAAGATTTTTGATCAATTTTGAGCAACGAGCAAGTCTTGGTTTCCGAGTACCGAGTGTCATGTATCACGCATGCGCTTCTTGTTTTGACGCCGAGCGTCATGTGATCACAACTGAGCCAACGGTTTTTCTGTCTCTTGCGCTGCGGAATTGTAGGCCATCGTCTCCCCTGCTGGGTAGGGTTGGGTATCGTTTTTTTTTTTCGATACCGGTGCCAAACCGAT
>JAOVVB010000010.1:19614580-19637203 GCA_028570985.1 Heterobranchus longifilis | reverse complement strand
GACGTGGATCCGTAACAGAGAAAAAATAGATTTGCTAACGACTCGTTTAGGCGAATGTGAGCCGACTCTTTTTTTTAGGAGACAAAAACTTCATTCATCGCGCACTGTCGGCGTCACAGATCGTGCCGATAGTTTATGTTCACAAACAGCTACATGACACACTGCATGAAAGATCATATTTGAAAAAGCATAATAGGACCTCTTTAAACGACAAAGCAAACATGTTTAGAAGCCTTTTATCTGAGGAGGATTCATGAAAATATTACCTCGTAGAGGTGTAACAAATCACAAAACTCACATACTGGGTTGTACCAAAGGTTTTGCTCATGGATCAGATCAGATCAGCAAAAAAAGGGAGAGACAAATAAAAGTAGGAATTATTGCAAGTGAATAAAAACAACATTAAAACTATTTGTTGGTGTGTATTTGAGGTGCAATTTTGACGAATAATTCAGATCCTGTTGTGCTCTTAGTTGGTTCTCCATTTTCCCTCTGTATTATATATATTATCTTGATTATTATGTCTATGTTGTTTTTTCTTCTATATTACAATAAAAAAAAGAGTTAATAATTTTATAGTTTTTAATATCTGGGGTACTTCACATTTAAATAAAACTAATTGTCATATGCTATTTTTTACTGTTAAATTTCCCTTTTACTTTTTTACTTTTTATTGATTTCTGAACATTAAATAAACATATCATACAACCTTCATGGGTCACATAATAATTTCCATAGTGTTTGTTGTTATGTTTTTTTTTTTTTTAACTATCATAATTCAGACGTCTATATTAAATTCAGCTTGTATGCTGGTGGGAAGGATGAGAGAGCGTACTCGAGCGCAGCGTGGTGGTGTGTGTCGAGTTGGTGTATGTGTTTTAGTGTGTGTGTATGTGTGTGTGTGTGTGTGTGGTGACTTATTGTGCCCTCTCATGGCAGCTCGTAGCTTGCGTCTGAGCCCGTGGGAGAGTCGCATCGTGGAGAGACTCATGACCCCGACGTTGTCCTTCCTGGCCAGAAGCCGCAGCGCCGCCACACTCCTGAACAGCAGCGACCCTCGTAAGTGTCTCACACACACACACACACACATATAGACAAACATATTGCCAATATTCTGACAAGCATTTCTTATTTTGGTTTTTTTTTAATTGCACACATTAATGCAAATAAGGCTGTCTAATAAACTAGTAATGAAAATTCTGTGGTATATGATAAAATATTATTCAGCTGGTAGAGTTCTAAACTGATTCCGGATCAGTTTTAAACTTTTTAAACTGATGATAAATTGAAGCTGTTATTGCAGAGCTGCTGAGACTGGTCTAATCTCAGATCAGCTTTAGGCTCAATAAACTCATCATATGTCTCAAACCACAGTGTTATTGCGTCAGATCTCAGATCAGTTTTAAGCTCTTTAAACCGATCGTATTTGTTTTGTTTAAGTTGAACTGCAGTGCTGCTGCATTCTAGTCTGATCTCAGACCAGCTTTAAGCTCAGTAAATTTGGCTTTTATGTTCAAACTGGTAATTACAGTGTTATTGAGTCTGTTCTCATATCAGCTTTATGCTCATGAAACTCTGCTTATACTGTCAAAATGTTAATTGCATTGTTACAGAGTCTGTACTGAGATCAGTTTTAAGCTCACTAAATTTGGCTTGTATAGTCAAACTGTTTATTAGTGGGTCAGATTTAAGGTCATGAAACTCTGATTATCCTTAATTGGAATGTTATGGATTCTGATCTCAGATCAGTTTTAAGCTATATAGACTGAGCAGATTCTGGTCTGATATCAGATCAGCTTTAAGCTCAGGAAAGTTGGTTTTATGTTAAAAAATGTTGATTGCAGTGTTACAGAATCTGATCTGAGATCAGCAAAGTTAAATATAAGTGTTATTAAGTCTGTTATCAGGTCTGTTTTAAGGTCTGATCATCTAAGCTGGTTGCAGAGCTGCTGCATACTAGTCTGACCTCAGATCAGGTTTAAGCTCAGTAAATTTGTTTTTATACTCAAACTCAAATTAGAGTGTTAGTGAGCCTGATCTCAGATCAGCTTTAAGCTCAGTAAACTCTGACTGTACTTTCAACTTGTTAAACTCAGTGTTCCTAAATCTGTTCTCAGATCAGTTTTATCATACAGTATGTTTAAACTGTAATTCCTGTGCTGCTAATTTTGTTCTTATCTCAGATCAGCTTTAAGCTCAGTAAATTTATTATACATTTAAACTGTTAACCACAGTGTTACTGAGTCAGATCTAAGATAAGTGTCAATTCTATCTCCTTATACAGTATAGCTAATCTGGATAATCAGGATGAATAACTGTGTGTGCATGTGTGTGTGTATGTGTGTTCTTAGATCAGTGTTCCCGTTCTCCGTCTGCGTCTCTGTTAGCCGCCTGCTCCCACCAGCACAGCGCGGACCGCTGGAGCTCCAGCACACCAGACATCACACAGCGCCAGCGCAGACGCAACTCTACGCCAGTATGTAACACTCATCCACACACTCATACACACACTCATACACCCTCTCATACCACAAGTTTGTTTACTACATGCACATTTACGAAGAAACACTTTGCTTTGAACAGGTAAAGAAAGAGAAGAAGGACAAAGAGAGAGAGAACGAAAAGGAGAAGAACGCCATCACTAAAGAGAAAGTGCAGAAGAAGAGACAGTCCGAGCCGATCACACAACCCAAACCAGAGCTCAGGTGTGTCAGCAAATAGATATTAATCTGCATTAATCTAACACTCTTTAAATTTCAGCACTCTTCAGTCAAAGTATATTATGGGATGGACTCCATTATCACTGCTGTTGTTCAGTATTGTTAATTATTAGCTTTTTCTGTGTAACTCTTGTACCATTTACTTAATCATGTATCGGTTAAATAACTATCTATAATCGATCGTGTAGTTGTAAACTTTTTTGAAGTTTAAGATATTAACCAGTCAGTTCTTTGATTTCTCTCGCTCTTCTTTATTTCAGCACCAACATTAAACCTAAGAGTCGCGTTTCCTCCCCCGCACCTCCCAGAAGTCGTCCCCTGTCCCCCAGTCCTGCCGCGTCCCCCAAACCCTTGTCCATCCCCCCGTCGCGTCCTGCCTCTAAAACCCGACCCCGGCGTGCACAGACCCCGGCCCGAGTCCAGCCGCCCGCCGTGAGCAAAGTCACCGTGACCGAGACAAAGAAAGAACAACCGGCTCAAACCGGACCTGCTAAAGAAGCCAAGAGTGAGTCTGATCAGCAGCGCAAATATTCAGACGAGAACTTTGGATTTAAAAGTCAAGATATTATCTGAGGCTTGGTTTCCTCTCTATTTTATCAAATTAGTTCCTGCTATCACAGTCTCCGCCTCTCCTGAGACACCAGCTCCTGCCAACCAGCCAATCACAGCAGCTCCTCAGGCACCATCAGAGCCAACACCCAGTAATCCTCCTGCCGACTCCACCCCTCCTGTTACCAAGCCGATGGCGGGCACTACAGACCCGGAGGAGGCGACCCGAGCGCTGGCGGAGAAACGGCGGCAGGCTCGAGAGCAGAGAGAGAGGGAGGAGCAGGAGAGACTGGAGCAGGAACAGAGGAACAGGTGGGAGAGAATGTGAAAGTGTTTTACGTAAATGTGAGAGAGTGCGTTTTGCCAAAAATGAGGCATTTATGTGACTGTGAGTGTTATGTGTGAAGGTAAGCATTTTATGTGAGTGTAAAAATGTTTAATATGAATGTGAGAGTGTTTTAAGGAAAACAGCATTTATAGTATGTGAATGTGAGAGGATTTTATGTGAATGTTTTTTTTTCTGGATAGCCTGTATTTTCTGTAAATGTCAGAGGGATTAATATATATTTCATGTGAAAGTGAGCATTTCGTGGGAAAGTGAGCAGTTTCTATGAAAGTGAGCATTTCGTGTGAAATCGAGCCTATTGTGTGAAAGAGAAAATTTTGTGTGAAAGTGAGCATTTTTCTGGATAGCCTGTATTTTCTGTAAATGTCAGAGGGATTAATATAAAAATGAGTATTTTATGTGAAAGTGATCATTTCATCTGAAAGTAAACATTTCATGTGAAAGCAAGTATTTTGTGTGAAAGTGAAAATTCTGTGTAAATGTGAGCATTTCATGTGAAAGTGAGCATTTCATGTGAAAGTGAGCATTTCGTGGGAAAGTGAGCAGTTTCTATGAAAGTGAGCATTTCGTGCGAAATCGAGCCTATTGTGTGAAAGAGAAAATTTTGTGTGAAAGTGAGCATTTCGTGTGAAAGCGAGCCTATCGTGTGAAAGTGAAAATTCTGTATGAAAGTGAAAATTCTGTGTGAAAGTGAGCATTTCATGTGAAAGCGAGCATTTCATGTGAAAGTGAGCATTTTGTGTGAAAGTGAGCATTTTCTATGAAAGTGAGCATTTCGTGTTAAATCGAGCCTATTGTGTGAAAGAGAAAATTTTGTGTGAAAGCGAGCATTTTGTGTGAAAGTGAACATTTTGTGTGAAATGAGGATTCTGTGTGAAATCTGGCCTATCGTATGAAAGCAAAAATTTTGTGTGAAAGCGAACATTTTGTGTGAAAGCAAGAATTTGATGTAAAAGTGTGCATTTCGTGCGAAAACAAGCTTTTTATATGAAAGCGAGCATTTTGTATGAAAGTGACAATTTTGTGTGAAAATTAGCATTTTGTAATTCTTTTTTCGATGTTGACGGCATCAGCAAAAAATATAGAGCTAATGGCATCTCAAGGTGCATTAAACCTTCATTCAAAGCACAATTTTCAATAATGGTATGTCCTTACCCACGTACTTATTTGTCTTTTAATTTATTTTAAATAATTATTTAATACGTGTACATATCTTTTTTCAAGACGCTGTATGTTTCTCTACTGTAATTGTCTATGCATTAATGTCTTGTTATAGATTATGTTTCACTGCATGTATACAGTGTGAGTATATTTAAGTGGTTTGTTGGGTGTGTGTGTGTGTGTGTGTATCTGCTCTCAGAGCTCTACAGGAAGAGCGCGCTCAGCGTGAGGAGGAGGAGAGGAAGCGCAGGGAGGAGGAGCAGAGGTTAATGGCGGAGCGACAGCGTCTGCAGGAGGAGAAGGAGGCGCAGGAGAGAGCTCAAGCCGAGCAGGAGGAGAACATGCGTCTCCAGAAACAGGTGGGCGCTGAAAGAGGGGCTCCTCATCATCATCATTCCACTTACCAGTGTTTGTGAGCTTGTTGTCTTGATTTTTCACAAAAAAAACTTTTACTGCTCTTTTTTTTCTCTTTCTTCTGCTGCTGAAGGATTAAGTTTAATCACGAAGCTGAGCGCACTAAGGGGCATTAAATCATCACACAGACACACAGACAATAGCCATGAGCAATGTGAAAGAGACCTGGCTCAGCCTCAGAGAGAGAGAGAGAGAGAGGAGCTAAAAGACAAAGACACCATTTGAGAAAGAAATGAGGAAATGAAAGAATAAGACAGAGCAGGATAAGGGACTAGAGAGAAAGAAAATGGAGAAGGGCAATGGAATAGAGAAAGCAATGAGAAGATTGGAGTAGAAGAAGAGAGATGGAAAGAAATAGGGATGGACAACAGGACAGAGAAAGAGAGAGAATTGAAAAGAGGGAATAAGGACGCGAGGATAGAGAAGGAAAAGGCGGAAAGAGAAGGATAATGGGACTGAGAGAAGAAAGAGAAGGAAAATAGAGAAGGACAGGAGAAAGACAGAGATGTAAAGAGAGAGGGATGGACAAGACAGAGAATGAGAGGGATAGAAAGGGAGGAAAAAATGATAAAGAGGACAGAGAAGGAGATAGGTGGATAGAGAGAGAGAGAGATAGAAAAGCAGGCAGAGAGAGGAGAGAGAGGTGGAAAGAAAGACAAAGACCACGGGAGAGCGGAAAAGAGCCGGACATGGTGAGAAAGAAAGAGATGGAAAGAAATAGAGATGGAAAACAGGGACAGATAAAGAGAGAGAGGGGGAAATAACATGGGGATAGAGAAAGAGCGTGATGGAAAGAGAGAGAGAGAAGGATAATGTGTCAGGGAGAAGAGAGGTAGAAAGAAAGACAAGGGCAGAGGGGATGGAAAGAGAAATGGAAAGAAATAGGGATGAAGAGAGGGAAAAGAGAGAAGGGCAGGAGAAGAAGAGAGAGGGACGGACAACAGGACAGAGAAATAAAGAGCCGGGTTTGGAGCGGAGGAGTGTGCGTCTTTAAATTGTGAGGTGAAAAAGAAGAACCAGCATGAACCTGGTTACCATGACAACCCTGCAGGGGTTTGGTGATAAACTTGTATTATTATTTTTTTTTTTGACAAAAAGGATATTGTTGTTATTACTATTGCAGCACTGATCTTAAAGTGTTAGTGAGAAACACTGACTAGTAATGAAGTGACTGTAAAAAAGGCAGTAGTTGAACCCTGACTCCACCTGGTGGCAGGATGTGGAACTGCCTCACATGGTGGAAGATGCACCTGAGGGCTTCACTAGTTCGGACGTTTATGACTTGGAGAGACATTATTGTGTGTATGTGTCTTGTTTAGAGAGAGGAGGCGGAGTCGAGGGCTCGAGAAGAGGCGGAGCGTCAGAGGCTGGAGAGAGAGAAGCACTTTCAGAAAGAGGAGCAGGAACGTCTGGAGAGGAAGAAGGTGAGACACTGAGCATGATGTGTGATATTATACAGAACTACCCGGATACAATATTAACCATGACGTGTGTGTGTGTGTGTGTGTGTAGAGACTGGAGGAGATCATGAAGAGAACCCGCAAGAGTGACGCGGGAGACAAGGTGAGACCTGAAAAACTCTTCAATCACATGAAATAATTTCTCGTTCATTCCACGTTGCCATGGTTACATTTGTTGTCGCGGTGAAGTTCCCACAGCAACTGAGCAGCTCGGATTTCTGTAATTGATGCCAGTTACAAAGCTTTAACCTTTAATTGTCTCCTCTCCTTTTGCAGAAGGAGGTCAAATCTCCAGCGCAGCTCAACGGCAAAGACACGAGTGAGTCAGTTCTGAGCCGCGTTCAGTCAGCACACAGACACACAGACGACAATGACGATGATGAGCAACGGGAAAGGACAGTACACTGTTTGAGGAAGAAGGGAGGGAAAGAGGGAGAGACATTAAGTGGACGGAAGAGGGAAGGATAAGGGAACTGAAAGAGAGATAAAGCAAGAAGGAACAACACAAGCGGAAAGAAAAAGAAGGACAAGGAGGCAGAGAGAGAGAGATGGGGAAAAAGAAAGATGGACAATGGGATAGAGGGGGAGAGAGAGAGAAAGAGAGAAGGACAAGGGGACACAGAGAGAAAGAGAGAGATGGGAAGGGAGAGAAGGACAAGGGGACAGAGTGAGAGAGAGATGGGAAAAAAGAGAAATGGACAAGAGGACAGAGAGGGAGATAGGAATTGTGAAGGACAAGGGGGCGCAGAGAGAGATTGAGAAAACAGAGGTATGGACAGTGGGATAGAGGGAAAAAGTGAAATGGGAGACAGACAAGAGAACGGAGAGAGATCGGAAAAAGAAAGATGGACAAGAAGACAGAGAGAGAGAGATTGATGCACAGAGAAAGATATAGAAAGAGAGAGAGGAACAAGGGGACAGAGAAAAACATGGGAAGGAAGAGTAGCACATGGTGACAGAAAAAGAGAGATGGAAAGAGAAGGAAAATAACGAGGAGACAAAGATAGTAGGAGAGGGAAAGAGAGAAAAGATGACAGAGCAGTAGAAACAAATAGAAGAAGAAAGGTGATGGAGTGAGAGGATAGAGGGAAGAGAGAGAACTACAAGGGAGCAAAGAATGAGAGATGAAAGAAGAGAAAAAAATGACAAGGGGACAGAGAGAGAGACATGGGAAGAGAGAGACAAGGACAAAGAGCAGAGATTGAGAGATAGAAAGAGGAAGAGATGGACAAACAGGCAGAGAATGAGAGATGGACAACAGGACAGAGGAAGAAGGAGATGGAAAGAGCGGAACAGGACGAGGAGACAAATATAGAGAGAGATAAAATGAGATAAAAATATCAGACAAAGAGAGAAAAGAAATGGGATTAGAGAAAAAAGAGAGCAATGGAAGAGACAGAAAACAACAAGGGGACAGAGAGAGATGGTAAGAGTGAGAGAGACAGGCAATGGGAGCGGGATAAAGACAAAAATGGAAAAAAAGGAGAGAGGGGGAGAAGAACAATGGGACAAACAAAGAGATACTTAGCCTAGCTCAGTCAGTGAAACACAGATTCTATAGAGAATCACACACACACACACACACACACACACACACGCACAGTAATGCTGTATGATGTTGTCCAATATATTATATTGTCATAGAAGTCCCGAGTCTCCTCTTGTTCGTAATTTACCTTTATTGATTGTGAGACATTTTTGTCCAGGTTCTACCAGGATCAGAGACAATGATGAGACAGGAGTTTGCAGAATAAGAGTGTGATCATGTAGAAAGCACAGTTTATAATATACAGTAGAATATAAAGTCTTTCTTTATTAATATAAACGATTTAACTTTTTTTTTTTTTTTCAGATTCTGTCCCGGCACTTAATCCATCTGTCAATCACAGCAACAGCACTCCAGCTTTTAACCAATCACAGGGCGAGGTGAAAGCCAGGTAAACTGTCTGCCGGGTACATCGTCACCAGCGTGATTTACACGTGCATCAACGATCATAAACATTAAAAGTAGCATAGCATACGTGATTAAATCAGCACAGAGCTTTTGATCACGAGTTGATAATGTTTAGTCCAAAATAAAAGACAGAAACTTCATGTCATTCACTTCATTAAAGCCTTAAATTCTGCTATGGGAACTTATAGTACAATACTGTAATTACTGGAGTAGCAGAGCTACCGTAAGTACAGATATAGATGTGCATGTATTTGTTTGCGTATGAATGTGTCGTTCACTGTTTAAGTCACTTCACCTGCTACATCTGATACACTCACATATACAGTATATACGGTAACGTTTGTAAAGTATCTGCACCGTGTCTCCTCTCAGCCCCGTGTCCTGGAACTCTGCGCCTTTGGTAAACGGTGTCCAGGACACCAGACACCACAACGGCCTGTCCTCCAACGGAGACTTCGAAGAGATCATCCAGCTGACCAATCACAGCAGCGCTAACAGCCCAGGGCAGGGCCAGTCGCCGAGCGGGATCAGCCCCGAGCCCATCAAGGCCTTCGAGGGAGGAGAGCCCTTCATCATGAAGGCGGGGCCAATGAAGCCTCAGCATGTAGCAGGTGAAAAAGATTTACACTAACTGCTCGATCAGGCGTTTTGTTTTGTTTAACTTTAAGCTTTTAGTGTAATAACTGAAAGAGCAAGGGTGTTGAAAAAAAATCTAGACAGCTGATTATTTGTTTGAATTTTAACGAGTCTCTGATGTGTTTGCACATCAAAAAAACTAATTAAAACTAAGTTACAGTACCTCCTAAGATCAGACAGCTGTAAGGTTTACTGGACGAAGTGTCCGTTCTTACTACAGTTAAATGCGAACTTTTGAGTGTAGATTCATGTATCACCACACTGACTTCAAAATCGATCATTTAAATGATTTATTACATGTATAATAGAGACGCAATCGGATAGTTTTCAGATTGATTAGACATGACCGATCTTAGAAGATCTTGGACTTGGACCCATTCTGTGCTGGGTGCACGAGCTTCTGAGTGGTGCGACAGAAACACATTTTTTTTAATTACGTCACGGTTTCAGACGTTGCGCATGTTAAAAAGCCTCCGATCTGCCTTTTTAACACGCTTTCACCTGTCTCAAAACACCACCAGCACTAATTAATCTCATCTCTTAAAAAACCTGCGTGTTAGAAGTGTGCTCCCAATTGCTCAACAACAGAGGTGGGTAGTAACGAGTTACATTTACTCCGTTACATTTACTTGAGTAACTTTTGGAAAAAAAAAATTACTTCTATGAGTAGTTTTCCTGCACCATCACTTTTTACTTTTACTTGAATAGATTTGCAAAGAAGAAATTAGCTACTCTTACTCCACTACATTCGGCTACACTCGGCTACACTCGACTCCGTTATGTTTCTGATTATTTATTCTACACATTAGATATTCTTTATGTTTGCCAGAGAAACGCAGCCGGTGGATCTACAGTACCTCGTGACCAATAATCAGATATAGCAACATTAATCACATGACTCAGTTTGACCAATCAGCCGCAATAACAAATAATAAAAGTCTAATAAAAGAAAATAGTCTAACTGAGGAAACGTATCGTGGTTAGTTTAGCTGTTTTATTTAATGTTGCAAATAAGCTACAGGCTAAATGATTAAAGTAATTGTTTCTTACATTTGTTCCGCTGGACACAGTTTAGGGTAAAGTGAGGCCTCTTGTACTGTCATTCGGAGGGCGACTGAATATACAGTTTATTTTACACTGGAAATAGTTTACACTGTTCAAACACACATATGTCACCTACAGTAGGGATTTAATTCAAAAGCTTTATGTTGTAGGAAATTTGTGTTTCTTGTTCCTTAATTTGCTATTTTGTAAATATATTTAGTTTTTATTCATTTATTTGATTATTTATTTCATATATTTTATTATTTGGAAATGTCGCAATTTGTACATTATTTTACCATTTTGTCTGACGGCTTACATCATAAAAAAATAAAATTATAATAAATCGGACATTATGATGAAACAGTTACTCAGTACTTAAATATCTTTTCACCAAATACTTTTTACTCTTACTTGAGTAATATTTTGAATAACTTCCTTTTCCTTACTACTACTTGATTAATATTATTTTGAAGTACAGCTACTTGAATACAATTTTTGGTTACTCTACCCACCTCTGCTCAATAATCGCTTAAGACCGCATTTGCGGCGGTAAAACATTGCTGTTTCATTGTAAGCCTACAAGAGGCGCACTCTAACCAATTCCCTCACTGGCGCCCCGTACGGTACGAGTGAATAATTCACTAAGTTTATTTAGAAATAATAATTATGGTAGATGACAGAGATACGTGCTGCTCAGTAACAATGTAGCTTTGTGTTTAAATGTTACACTCTTGTATTTGAAGTTAGTTTGTATTGTGTAAATGCTGCACATGATTTTTAAGTGAGAAAACTAATGTTATTAGGAACAGACTATTTCTAATTTAAAACCATGTTCAGGTTAGTTGTTGTGAAGGTAATGAATAAAGCTAAGGTATAACATTTATAACTTTTGAATATTAAGGTTTCATGCTCTTAAAATTGGAACAAAATGGAAAAAAGATATATCAAATCTGGATATTTATAAAATAATTGTGATACAGAATTATAATATTAATCGAATCGTCACAGAGGTATCATGGTATCATGATTATCACATTAGCTTTGATATTTCTGATATGATCTGATCTGATGTGTGTGTGTGTGTGTGTGTGTGTGTGTGTGTGTGTGTTTACTAAATGTATTGTCTCTCTCATGTTCTACAGAAGTGCTGTGAGGAATCAGACGAGGCTTGTACACCGTGTACATGAGGCGGGGAGAAACAGAGGGAGAGTGTGTGTCTGTGTGTGTGTGTGTGTGTGTGTATGTGTGAGTGTGCCAAACCGTCAGAGCGACCACTTCAAAAAGACTAAGAGACTGAAAGACGTTAAGCTTCATCTTCCTGACGTCCCTTATATGAAAAAGCCCCGGAGTTAGAGACAGAGCTTTGAGTATTGTTATGAGAAATTATTGTATTATTGGTATTGTCGTTGTTCTTATACTATATCAGTATTTTTTCTTTTCAGTTCAGAAATAAACTGTGTGTGTGTGTGTGTGTGTGTGTGTGTGTGCGCGCGCGTGTGTGTTTTGAGACACATCAGCAGAGAGATTGAGGTGAGGATTGATTATATGTAAATGTATATTTGCCTGACCTGTGAAATAAATCTTTATTAAAATGTGTGTGTGTGTGTGTATGTTGCAGCTGCATCCATACAGTGTAAAACATTAAGTCGTGTTAAATTCTTGTAAATACACAAAGACTAGAGCATGTTGGGTAATTCCAGAGCCAGCCAAAAGGGGTCAGTGAGTCCTAGCCTGTGCACTAGCTGCACTACCAAGGGGCTCTTTCTGTTGTCACCAACATTTACTCCGTAGAGTTTTGTTTTATTTCAAGTTTTTAAAACACATTATTTCATTTAATGCTAACGTTAATTGTTAATTCAGTGTTAATTGTTACTTCAAAGTGTACACTTGTTTTATTTAAGACAGTTCATTCACACATCACGCTTTGGGATCGATTGTCTTCTGTCTATCTGACACTTCAGTGGACATGCACCATATAAACATGTGCACTTCAGGGGGACCATACAGTAATGATCCTACTTATGTCAGTGAAATGTACACTAGATAGTGTCTCAACTTGCTGTGCACTAGCTAGTGTCCCTACTTACTTTAACTTAATGTGCACTAGATAGTGTGTCTACTTTTTTCTCAACTTAATGTGCACTAAATAGTGTTCCTACTTACTTCAACTTAATGTGCAATAAATAGTGTTCCTACTTACTTCAACTTTATGTGCACTAGGTAGTGTCCCTACTTACTTCAACTTAATGTGCACTAGATAGTGTCCCTACTTACTTTAACTTAATGTGCACTAGGTAGTGTCCCTATTAATTTACTGAAATGTGCACTAGTGTCCCTACTTAATTCAAATAAAGGTGCACTATATAGTATTCCTAGTTACTTCAAATTAATGTGCACTAGATAGCGTCTCTATGTATTGAAATGTGCACTAGTGTCCCCACTTACTTTAAATAAATGTGCACTAGATAGGGTCCTTACATACTTCAACTTAATGTGCACTAGATAGTGTTCCTACTTACTTCAACTTAATGTGCACTAAGTAGTGTCTCTACTTATTTTAGTGAAATGTGCACTAGTGTCCCAACTTACTTTACCTTAATGTGCACTAAATAGTGTTCCTACTTACTTCAACTTAATGTGCACTAATTAGTGTTCCTACTTACTTCAACTTAATGTGCACTAAATAGTGTTCCTACTTACTTCAACTTAATGTGCACTAGGTAGTGTCCTTGCATATTTCACCTTAATGTGCACTAGATAGCGTCCTTGCTTGCTCTAGTTAAATGTGGACTTAGATAGTTTCCCTATTGACTTCAGTGAAATGTACACTAGATAGTGTCCCTATTTATTTCAAATTAATGTGCACTAGATATCGCCCCTGCTTAATTCAAGTGAAAAATGCACTGGGTAGTGTCCTGTCTTGCATTGTTAAATAGCGTCTAGTGTCTCTTGTTCCTCGAAGGCCCAGGGAAGGGTTCATTCTGTCCTGCAGGGTCACGACCGCACTGATAAGCTGCTTGGCTCTGTGTTGTGTCAGAGTCTGCGTAGGAGAGCCTTAGATAGCAGCACAGAGAGAGAGAGAGAAAGAGACTGCTTCTATATAAAACATTCAGGTTCCTGTATAGAAAATGAACTCATAGCTTAAAACAGACTCGACAAACAAGTTCCCATTGTAGATTTACAAACCAGAGCACGATGCACAATTCAGCTTTGGTTTGCAAATTCACTCTGGATCTGAGTAAAACCCAAACGTAGTACGCGTGTCACTCTGATGTGGAAGATGCATTAACATCTGACCGAAGATTCAATCGTGATCGTGATCCACAGGTCATGTACTGTACATGTACTGTATCTTTAGTAACTGCCTGGATAAGGACAGTACAGTAGGGTTTGTTTATACAGTATGGGAAATAAAACATAGCGGTATGACGGGTGAGTTTACTTGTCAGTGGAATTAAAGAAGCTGAAGTTTATCCAGTGACTTCCGGTGGGAACACAATAATATTAGGGAACTTACTATTTAAAAAAAGAAAATAAAGCTTTGTTGTTTTAGGCCACGGCCTACAGCAGTGTTACAGGTTTACTCTGCAGATTGATATAAGTACATAAACACACTAATATCAGGGTAATGCAGAAGAAAAGAATTGCGTTGAACCTTTTTATATAATTGTTTTGCTGTGTAAGTAGTGAAATATTTCCATAGTCCTATAGAAACTGCAGCCAGTTTCTCCTTCTTCTTCTTCTTCTTCTTCTTGAGCTGTAAAGATCGTGTGAAATGGACCGTATTAAAGGTCAGACAGATTGGCTCCCCGAGATTGTGTATTTGTTGTCATGTTGTCTTGGTTGCAGTCGTTAAACCCCCAGCAACCCTGATTTTGTATGCGTGTGTCTTTCTGTGCACGTGTGTGTGTGTGTGTGTGTGTGTGTGTCTCAGGTTCACACAATTTTATATTCCTCAGGCACCTACCACTATAATAACCCACAATCCTTTGCTGCCACCGTGGCTTTTTGACTTTTTAACCAAAATCCATTCACCATCAGAATAAAATTTGTCTAGAAAGCAAGCCAGTATTATTTAAATACACAAATAGGAGTCAAAAACCCCTGGTTAAATGGAGTCATTTACTGACTGACTTTGCATAGTTTATTTCCTGCATTCTGTCCTATGTTATCTAGAAATGTTTGCAAGATTTACAGTATATACGGTATCTGAGGTGCTGTTCGAGGACATGCCCTGTTATGTAACTATTTATGTATAGCTATTCCAGTCACAACTTTATAAGTGTAATGATGTTGTGATAAGTCAATATTTTTTCAAAGTATTTCGCAATACAGGATGTATAACAAGGATACAGTAATAGGATACCTGAAGACATCAAAAGCATCAAGGATTTATATCCAGTGTCTAGAAGAAAAAAAATAACAATGAAAATAAAAGTCTGTGTTCTTAGGATTCTTAGGATTAAACATTCACCCATCAATATAATGAATAACAGCATATACAGTAATATTTTAAGGTTTTCTCACATGTGTTATTTGCATACTGTGGCATAGACACTGGATAAACCTGTTTCCTGTCTTGGTTATTTCTCAAAAGCAAAGTCAGCTATTTCTTGGCCTGGCAGAAATGAATGTTGTATGACTGCTTAGAATCAACAAGCTGACTTGAGTGTTTCAAATAAATTTTCTCTAAATAAAGTTCTCAAATTTTCCTTTCCTTTCATAAGGGCATTATGGGAGATATAAAACAGATCAAATAGAGTGCATGGAGCACATTTTGAACATTTTGACATTTTCCCTTGCAATTTTTGCATACGTGATGTAAATGTCACAGTGATATTTTCTAAAAAATTTTGTTATCCATTTGCTCAAGAAATGCAATAAGGGAAGATCAAATATTTAATTTTAAGATGTGAGTAAATCATTTTACTGTTAAATGGAATTAAACTTACTTTCAGTAACAAAAAAATAAGCTTTTCAAAATGATCTAGTTCGATCAAATTTTTGGAAATTATGTCCCGGGTATAAAAACTGTCATTTAGCAGACGCCCTTATCCAGAGCGACTTACTTTTTTTTTTTATCTCATTACACATCTGAGCAGTTGAGGGTTAAGGGCCTTGCTCAGGGGCCCAACAGGGACAACTGTGAGAGGTTAACAGCATCACCCGGGGTTCGATCTCCGGATGATAGGGCGAGCGCTTTACCACTGCGCCACTCGGAGGCTCACGACACACACTATTCTATGTTACTTTAAACTCTACAACATAGACCAATCTGCAGGGCCTATAAGCTCATACCCTCACCAGCCTGAGTCCTTACAAGTGCCTTGTCCAACTTTCCAATGTCCCAAGTTCCTACATCCCCTATACTTAGTCTTACAGGTTCCTACTCTCACTATTCTAAGGTCTACAATTTCCTCTTTCTTCCATGCTGAAGCCTTCATGTTCCTACTTCTTTCGTCATAAAGTCTAGACAATCTTACTCATGCTGTCCCATGTAAGTTCCAGTTTTACATCCTTGACAAGCTCCAGTTTCTTATATCCTTGAGGCTGACAAGTTTTTACTCCTGAATCCCACCCTACCCTACTTCCACCACCCTGAGCCATACAGACAAATATTGCATTAATCCCAAGGCCTACAAGCTCACTCACTCACCGTCTATATTGCTTTATCCTGTATTCAGGGTCACGGGGGGCCTGGAGACTATCGCAGAAGGCTTAGGGCACGAGGCGGGGTACACCCTGGACAGGGGGGCCAATCTATCGCAGGAGACATACATATACACTCACACACACTACAGGCAATTTGGGAATGTCAATTAGTCTAATCTACTGGTCTTTGGGAGGAAACCGGAGTACCCGGAGGAAACCCACCAAACACAGGTTGAACACAGGGACTGGAATCGAGCCTGGACGGGAATCGAACCCGGACCCTGGAGGTGCAAGGCGACCATTACACCCTGGCCTACAAGCTGGCCTACAAGCCGCTTTTCCTAACACTATGAAGTCTACAAGTTCATATTCATGCCACTCTGAGGTCTATGAGATCCTACTGCTTACATTTTGTGGTGTAAAAGGTCAGACTTTTTCTTTCCTGAAGCAAGGAAGCTAGTATTCATGCTATATTGAGACCTACAAGGTCCTACTTCATACATAATTCGATCTACAAGCACTTAATGCAACCATAATGACATCTACAAGCCCATACTCCAGCCATAATGAGGTCTATAAACTCCTAGCCTGGCCATACTGAGGTCTACATGGTCATTTCCTTTTATTCTGATGAGCTTATTCTATAGATTATTCTATAAGCTCCTGCTTATTCCATCCTGAAGAACTGAGGCTCTAATTACTGCCAAGTCTATTCTAATGGGATGTACAGTATATAAGTCTAGAAGCACCTATTTTATCCATGTTTAAGTGTATAATCTCCTGTTTCGTCTATATTGAGGTCTATAAGCTCCTGCTTCATCCATATATATAGGTCTACAATCTTTAATTTTATACATATTGCGGTCTACAAGCTCCTGTTACATTCATGGTGAGATCTACAATACAAGCTCCTGTTTCATCCATATTGAGGTCTATAAACTCCTGTTTCATCCATATTAAGGTTTACAATCTTCTATTTGATCCATATTGAGGTCTATAAGCTCCTGTTTCATCCATATTGAGACCTACAAGCCACTACTACTGTCACATTGAGGTTTACAAGCTTCTACTCAGGCCTTCCCGAGACCTACAGAATCCTATTTTAGCCATATCGTGGTCTGCAGGATCCTACTCCTGCCCTCCTGAGGCCTAAAAGTTGGCCTATTCTAGAAATGTTGAGGTCTACAAGCTTCAACTCCTGCCTTTCTTGGACATACAAGATCCTACTCTATCCATATTATACATGGTCCTTTTCCTTGTATTCCAATCAATAAAAAAAACGACTTTACACATGATAAGGCACTATAGCTCATATCCACACCCTCCTGTTGCCTACAAGTTCCTTGCTTAAGCCGGTTTGAGGTCTATAAGCGCCTACTCTAGTTTTACAAGTTTCTTGTTTAGACATGTTGCTATTTTTGTTATTCTGATAAATACCCTCCTCTTTCCTCTGTTAACTCTAATTATACCCAATTTATCACCTTTACTTAGAATAAACTGTTTTTATTCCAGTGATTATTAGTACATAAGTAGTATATGATAATGATTAACTTACAGTATGTAAACTTGCAAACTAAAATTCTCTCTGATAAATAATTTTTAAAAAAATAGAATCTAGTATTAGTCAGAAGTGGACTGGCTCGTCTGCTGAGTTTAGGTTTCATCCAGCTTCTTCCTCTAATTTAGCTCACAAAGCCGCTTTAAACAATCAGTATTGTAACATAAACTTTGCTCTTATTCTATTCTAGATAAAAGCTATGAAGGGATCTGTAATGGATACACCACAGCAAATACTTCTATTCTTATTTCAGCCCAGAAACACATAATACTTAAAGATCAGATTAGCCTGCAGCTGGCCTCCAGACTGGCTGCTTCATCTGGAGCGAACACTTTCATGCAAATATTATTAGCCTACACTTTAATCAGCAAATGGATCTGAATGCAAAAATATTGAAACTTGTCTTAGACCATAATCAGCTAATGACTTTCAGGGTTAAGGCATGTAGGACTGAGGAATCAGTTACAGGTACAGTTGCTTTGCTAGTGTTAAGGTCTAAAAGGAAGTCTCTGCCCCAAAAGACCAGTTTTTCAGGAGTGTATGGCGCAGTACAGTCAGTTTGGGGAAATAGATTTATTAAATTTTACCATGCACTCTGTAGCTCAATGGTTTCAACTGAGTGCAAAACTACTTCGTTAAACCTGGCCTGCTTAATTGCTCACATAGTGCATTGGACACAAACAAACAAACAAAAAGAAAAAGTCAAAGGGCTTCATGCATTAGAATTCTCGCATTATTTTTAAGAATCAACCTCATAATATATACGTATATCTTTATATGAGGAGTGTTTAAATCATACTAAGATTTTGGTTTGTGCAGAAAAACAGAACACAGTTACAAGAGTAAAAACTCCCTTTATTTCTCGATATAACCCCCTGCTACACTAATGCGCTTATCCCAGTGTTTCACTAGTGCTTGGACAGAAAGTTTTCTCAGTACGCCAGAGTCTTGATCAGACTGCCTGCTTCATGTCTGAAATGCTGGGATCACAACATTTCTCTTCCAGATCTCTACACTTTTTAAAAGTGCGTCCAACCAATCCTGTTCATGCTCTCCAATCAGGAAGGGAGGAAAGGGAGTGTTTTAAAGAGATCTTAAGCTTGGTTCAAGGACTTTCATTTTCACTTTCCTATCTTCATTCACTGAGGCAGCACCGGTAAAAAGACTCATTTTTATTCTGTATATTATTTTACGTGCCAGTTATATATTATTATTGATACCAGAATGCTTAAAAAAAACATGTTTTGATGAATAAAAAGCAGATTTATGGTTTACTTATGCAGAAGCTGTCTATACAGAATGTCATGCTACACAGAATGATGGCTCTGTAGTTTATCCTAGCTTTGACTGCGTGTGGTTTAACTAACATTGACAAATCAGACGGGACACAGCATGTGGCATTTCTGCAAGCCTTAAGGACATTCGTTTGTGGGAGCTGGATGGATAGAGGAATGCCTTTATTTGTGCATTGCTGTGCAATTTATATCATTCAAACTATTTGTGAAATATAAAGCCCTATTCAGACTGGATTAGTTTCACACGTAGAGATGAGATACTGAAGTTATTATCAGAGTGCTTCGGGGATTTTAGTAGTTAAATCTGTCATAAGAGTATTTTCTTAAGCATTTGGAATGATTATGATTTCAGGTATAAAGATGCTCCAGGCAGGTTTCATCACTGAAACCAATTCAGAGTTTAAAACGCAGCACAATGTACAATACAGAAAACATTAAAAAAAAAAAAAAAAAAACACACACACATCTGAGGGTTTTTACATAGTGCTGCATTTGGCTAAAACTACTAACTCCTACCTGTTTTGTTTATGGAAAACCTAATAAGCTGCCTCAACCAAGGTCACATGCCTGGCGTCACATCTGCATGGCCACTTACACCATGAATAGTAAATAAAATAGGGTGGCTTAGCGGTCAGCACTGTCGCCTTGCACCTCCACGGTCCCGGTTCAATTCCCGCTTCTGTGTACATGGAGTTTGCATGTTCTGCCCGTGCTTGGTGGGGGTACTCTGGTTTCCTCCCACAGTCCAATGACATGCAGATTAGGCTAATTGGTGACTGCAGAGTGCCCGTATGTTTTTGCCCTGCCATGGATTGGCACCCTGCCCAGGGTGTTCCCCACCTCATGCCGATAGGCTCCAGGCCCTCCTCAACCCTGTATACAGGACTAAGCAGTATAGATGATGAGTGAGTGAGGGAAATGTATTCCCAAGTAATCTTTCAAAAACATTTTTTAATTGGCCGGACCTGTTTGTTTTAGACATGAGGTTCTTGCCGGGTTTGTACAGCGGTGGCCAAAGGTATTAAGACAACATGTGCCACGTATTATAGTCCTCCATGTGCACAAAACTCGTGATGTCAATGATGCGTTTGAGTCTTTCTGGTTGAATCAGCTGGTTCAATTAAAGGATGGACCAATTATGTGGCAGAACTTTTACTTTCTGAAGCCGGGTGTCCACCTCCATAAAAATGGCTACAACTTGTGAATTCTCAAGTGAGTTGTGAACTTCTGTGGCAAATGTCTGTATATGATCTCCAGGAAGCAACGCCCATTGAAAGATCAATGCCCCCTGAACGGCCTTGAAGAACCCTTGTGAGAGAGTGATATCGGAGGTCCGCAGGCATCTTTCTGACTCTATGCCCAGCAGGGTTTGAAGAATGCAGAACTTCATATTAAATACTGATTGCTGTATAGCAATTTCATTGCATAAAATAACTTTTAAAATAAAATGTAAAATAAGTCATTATTTAAAAAGAAAATTCTAACGTTGCATTCCATTTTTGTCTCAATACTTTTGGCCCCATTGTATCTATTCAAAAGAAAGGCTTCAATATCGGATCGGAGGTGCAAAGGTCAAATAGCTTAACCTCGGTGGTTTTGGTTAACTCAGGTGCACAATAATGATTTGCCACTGTATTGACTTATGGAACTCATTAATTTATATATACTTTATTAAAGTACTTCCATTTTTGAAAACTTTTACTTTTATTCTTGACCGAGCATTTTCTATGTCATACCACTGATTATCCTGTAACTTGTTGCTCTGATAAAGATAAAAGTGAGTCAGCTAAAATATCTGGATGCATCCATGAATGGAACAAGGCTAGGCTAGTGCACCACCGTTTCTCCTAATTTAAGAGTTGTTGTTGTTATTGTTGTTCTGGTACTTGTTCTCCTTTATTTGCCACAACAGACCCTTTGATCCACACCTTTGATTTGGCGCAGGTTTGTCGAGATGTGCTCCTTAATGCAACCCTCCCAATTTTATTAAAATTTGGAAGCGGCACGTAAATGCCACCAAAATAAACCAGATGCTAGTTCATGTCTGGTTCAAGTGCCAGGTCTAAGCTGGTTCAAGAGTGAACCTCCTAAGAACTGGCTTTGTTTTTCCATGGGCTAGAAAGTCACGTGATTATGTCACTGTGTACGTCTGTATGTCTCTACTCTTCCATCAATGCCAGCAGCAATGTTAGCGCTAAAAAAAATTCTAGCTGCAATGTTAGCGGGGGTAAAACTTCAACATGGCTTTGCGGGCAGTTCTCGAGTGTCTACGTTGGGATCAAACAAACATTACTAGAAAGCATTTTTCTTTTTTTTTTATCTATTGTGCTAGGTACAACACCGCACTACACAAGACTACACTACTATGGTTTAAAGATGGTGGTCACAAACTTTTAGTTGGCCGTGATAATACAACAACCCCTGACGTAAGCGGGTCTTTGTTCTAGTCCAGCAAAATGTCAGTGCCGCCATGAAACAGGTTTTTCTGTCTGAGCGCCAACAAAGAAAACAAGGAACTGGTTTGTAATTCGGCGTGAAAAAGCCCTGGAACTGCCCTTGGTGGAAAAGGGCATAAAAGTGAACTGACTTGTAAACCCCCACCATAAACCCCCACCCCACGTCCGGCCAGGGCCCCCTATCACGAAAATCCAATCGTGTCTTCTGCGGGACAGGCAGAGGTACTCCCAGTACTACCAGGGCAGCCTTATCTAAGATAAAGAATTAAGATTAAATAAGAATGTAGACAAACAGTTCTATGCCTTCACAAGAAGGTTCATTACAAGTCCCAGTTTGACTTGAACACGCCTTGTGGATGAAGGCTAAAGGAGTTCTAATAATGAATCATGTTACTTAAATAAACACACATCTTTAAGTTGATCTTATTTATCACTTAGTAATAATATCCTGTTCCGTACAGCTTGAACCACAAAATATATCTAAGGCATGATGACCTTTAAACTGTTAAATAGTTTTAGAGACAGTGTCCATAAATAATTCCTCTACTGAGAAATTCACAGGTCAGGGTACAGAGTAACATCACCCCTTGGTGTGTGTGTGTGTGTATGTGTGTTTGTATTGGGGGCGGTTGTGATTGTGGGCTGGGTGTGTGATTTACTGGAACCGTTAGCTACGAATATTTCTCAATGCTTTATTTGGAGAGTAGACAGTCTGATTTAAAAAAAGTTCCAATATCCTGTATAACTTTATATATTTTTGTATAACGGCATCACAAGTCTCTTCTGCTGCTCCTAGTCGTCTATCCAGAGTAATATTAGACAGGGCATATTAGACAGGATTCCTCTAAAACATCTACATTTCAACTTGAGGTAATTGACTCATCTCGATGTCCCTAAGCTCAAAGTCGGACTTTAAACAGAAATGGAGAAAATACTGGCTAATGATTGATTAATCCAATATCTGGTGGGTCAACAAACTAAGAACGCAGTTTTCAACGGTCGGAGAGGAAGTGTAATGATAACTATGTGTATGATGTTTAGGAGAGAAGAATAAGACTGTATTTGTCACAGATACATTACAACACAGCGGTCAGAGTGCAGGATCAGCCAGGATATGGCACCCCTGGAGGAGACAGGGCGTTGATCAAGGGCGCAATATTTGCAATTTGTTGGAGCTGGGGCTTGGACCAATAACCTTCTGTTCAGTAACAAAGAAACCTTAGAGCGTTTCACATTAATTTTTTAAATGTACGATACGCAGTTTTTTACACAGTACGATATGCAGTGAAATGCTTAGACGACTGCCCGTGACCTTAAAATAAAATATTTTTATAGGAAAAAAATATAAAAAATAAATAGAAGGTGAATTTAACTAAGA
>JAOVVB010000010.1:19567962-19578377 GCA_028570985.1 Heterobranchus longifilis | reverse complement strand
ACAATGTAGAAAGAAATAAAAATCAGGAACCATCATGGAGTTAGAAAGTGACCCCAAACTTTTGAACAGTAGTGTATATATATATATATATATATATATATATATATATATATATATGAGAAAAGAAACAATTGAGATAATATCAAACAAGATGAATTTATTCATTTATTTCTTTGCGTGATCAAATAAATACTCATTCATTCACTTAAGCCACTTATTTCACAAATTTGCCGTTTGTTAATATTTTCCCCAAACACTAAATAAACAGTCATAAAACAGATGATCTATAATTATGCAACATTTCTATCCATTTAAGCAGTCATAATAAACCCTTCAGAAGCATAACCAAACGCTACTAATATGTTGATAATCAGTTAAAATTAAATGCTTAACATGCTAACTTTTCAACCCTAAGATTTTATTTCTATAAAATACCTTTACCTCAGCCACTGTATGCATTAAAGGGACTACATTTAAGAGTAGAAAATATAATCCAAAAAAAAGAAAAGAAAAAAAAAAGGAACAATTAGTTCTGGTTTGACTGGTATGCATACTTACAGTACGTTCAAGCCAAACTGGGACTAAGTGATCCCTTATTTTATTTTAAGCAGTATTTATATATACTAAGAAACTGCACTAAGAATCACTTTATTATATTTTAAGGATTAGCCATGTAAACACTTATTTATTTATTTATTTATTTATTAAATTATAAATTTATGCCCTGGCATGCTGGTTTTCATTAAAAATTAAGCAATTGAAATCAATTAATGATGACAGTATAATCTCTCACCAGCTTGTGCATAACAGTTATACAGTATGAGCGTAGGACATTTTATGCAAGAATTCGTTTGCTTGTAATGCTTATAATGTATATTGAAATAGACATAATCATTTCTACATGAAAATACATCTTTATCACTGAGTGCTAGACAATCAGCAAAAGCACAATTACAGTATGGCTATAGAAACATGGTATGACAAAACAAAGGATGCTTTAAATAGCACATTGCTCAGGTATCAGCGGGATCATTTGAGTTATTTCCTTCAAGTCCACGTACATCTGAAAACTTTGACAAGGAACAATTACAAGTAACTAAAGAATGTTGACTCCAAACTAGATCGCTAAAAAGTATTCTTAATTTTATAATATACAGTATAACATTCTTTCCTGCCATTTTATTGTTTTTTTAATTCCTATAAAATCAGTAAGCAAGAAAGAACATCTAAAATATTTTTACGTAAATCTGTTAGAAAACGTATCACACTGCATATCTACAAGACCCTTAGTTCATACTATCAAGTAAAAGGTCTCTTTTGCTGCTAGTAGTTTGTCTCCTGTGGGTATGTAGTGACTGCTACTGTTGCCTGCAGTGGGTGTGTACTGTCCAGCATCCTAGGAAACAACAATAGTTACGTATAGCTTCTAAAACTAACTAGTTAAACACAAAAAGAAAATGGCTTTTTTGATTCATTGGCAGATTGGCAAAGCAAGCTAACTATACGAGTCACGAACATGCACCAGAGGAACCGATAATTGCTTCTACTTCTTTTCAAGCTTTATTCTTTCCCCCCCACAAATTTAACAAAATGTCATTTTGCCCATCAAGTTGTGAGCTGCACAACAAAAACATTGGACCACATATGCTGTAGACACATGCCGGAATCAGACCTTCTTTTGCTTTTGTTGTGTTTGAACCCACAATTGACATGGAATTGGAAAAAATCTCAATTCGAATGTGGTTTTGCATCCTGAAGTTTTGTTGCTCACTGCTGCCAATGAAATCATAGATCTGCGTCATGCACATACCTAGACAATAAGCAGACTGCAGGTGTCACTTGGTAGAGTGAACACAGAGTAAAAGACACTTCAATCTGTGAAACTTTAAAAAAATGATATGGCAGAGGCTTAAATGCACTGAAAATAACTAGTAAGCAAAGAGCTAGGATTGTCAATGCACTTGTATATCATCTAACCCTAAGATAATTACACTTCTAGAAAAAAAACAATTAGATCTGACATCTTAAATGGTCCTTCAGTTTATCCCCCTCTCTGGTAAAACCATTAAAGATTTTATTTTGGTCTTTTTCTACCATGGACTCTTTCAAGAAGAACCCTGAAATATCCCTTAAAGAATTCTATTTTTCTAAAAAAAAAAAAATAATAAATAAAATACTGTATAATAGATCTAATATACAACATATATATATATATGGTTTCTCCCCAATTGCAAGTTAAGTGTGTATAAGAATATGCGCTTGCACTTTCCCCATCCTCCAAGAGCTAACCATGTTTGGAGGACGCTATCTACTGGTTAACATTTCACTGGCTTGGTTGATCCTAATTTGTACGATAAAGCATTGAGAATTCAATTTGACCCTCTTTTGAAGCTGAATGTTGTATCATTAAATACTCAGAAGTTTTAAATTAAAGACCTTCCACTAATCGTTTGAGGCGCTGCATAATCCCTTAAATAAAATATTTTTGGATGATTTTACAAATTTTTACAAATCCCCAGAAAACAATAAACATCATACCACTGGGGAGAGCTTGCCAATCAGGGGGACCTTATTATTGGACAAAATCTTTACCTACTGACATATAATCAAAACCAGCAGAAAAGTTGGATTGTCTTCATGTCCACTGATTTAAATCTCTTACGGTTGCAATTTCAAAGCATTGTCTCTTCAATATCTCTACTCAGACTGCTCCCGGGAGCAGCAGTTTGGTCTTCTGAAGTTCCTGAAGAATGAGCGAAAAGGATTCCGCCTTTGTCTACCTCTTGTTTCTTTAATCACATCCTTTTTCCTGCTACCTTTTGCTGAGCTGCTCCGACTAGATGCTGACAATGCAGGTGGAGTGGAAGGGAGGGGATTGGAAGTGTCTGTGCTGTTTGGTGGCATAGTTTGATTGGTTGTGGCATCAGACGGCTTCATTTGCATCTTTAGAACCTGTTTCTCCAAGTGCTTCTGGATAGCCGAGCCCAGGACAGATACCTCAACCACAGCTCCATAAACTTCCCATGTCATGCCTTTCTCATCCCAGCACACATCCTGTACTGGTTCAGGTGGTCCCTCTGAATCGGACACAGATCTTGGCTCTGGTTCTGGGATCAGCTCAGGTGAACTCAAGATGATTGGACTCATTGGAGCCGTTGCAGTTGAACAAGTTCCCACCCTTAGCTCAGGTGCCCTTGTTGCTATGGGAGTCATGGGAGCTGTGGCAATTGAACGTGTTTCTACCCTTAGCTCAGGTGCCCTTGTTGCTATTGGTGTCATGGGAGCTGTGGCAATTGAACGAGTTTCTATCCTTAGCTCTGGCGCCCTTGTTGCTATGGGTGTCATGGGAGCTGTGGCAATTGAACGAGTTTCTACCCGTAGCTCAGGTGGTCTTGTTGCTATGGGAGTCATGGGAGCTGTGGCAATTGAACGAGTTTCTACCCGTAGCTCAGGTGCTCTTGTTGCTATGGGTGTCATGGGAGCTGTAGCAATTGAACGAGTTTCTACCCGTAGGTCAGATGCCCTTGTTGCAATTGGTGTCATGGGAGCTGTGGCAACTGAACAGGTATCAACATGGAATTCAGGTGCAGTTGTTGAAACAGGGGTCATCGGAGCTGTTGCAACTGAGCAAGTTTGTACCAGTAAATTTGGTGCACTTTTTGCTATTGGTGTCATGGGTGCTGTGGCAATTGAGTGAGTCTCTACCTGTAGCCCTGGTGCAACTGTTGCTATGGGCGTCATGGGAACTGTGGCAACTGAACGAGTCTCTATCTGTAGCTCTGGTGCAGTTGTTACTATTGGTGTCATGGGGGCTGTGGCAACTGAGTAAGTCTCAACTTGTAGTCCTGGTGCAACTGTTGCAATGGGTGTCATGGGAGCTGTGGCAGTTGAACGAGTTTCTACTTGTAGTTCAGGCGCAATTGTTACTATGGGTGTCATGGGAGCTGTGGCAACTGAGCAAGTCTGAATTTGTAGTCCTGGTGCAACTGTTACAAGGGGTGTCATGGGAGCTGTGGCAACTGAGCGAGTTTCTACCTGTAGTTCAGGTGCGATTGTTGCCAAAGGAGTCATTGGAGCTGTGGCAACAGATCGAGTCATTAGTTCAGGTGCGACTGTTGCCAAAGGAGTCATTGGAGCTGTGGCAACAGATCGAGTCTCTACCATTAGTTCAGGTGCGAGTGTTACCAAAGGTGTCATTGGAGCTGTAGCAACAGATCGAGTCTCTACCTGTAGTTCAGGTGCCATTGTTACCAGAGGTGTCATGGGAGCTGTGGCAACTGAACGAGTCTCTACCTGTAGTTCAGGTGCATTTGTTACAATGGGTGTCATGGGAGCTGTGGCAACTGAGCGGGTCTCTATTATAAATTCAGGTGCGATTTTTGTAACAGGTGTCATGGGAGCTGTGGCAATTGAACGAGTTTCTACCAGTAGCTTTGGTGCATTTGTTGCCACAGGGGTCATGGGAGCTGTGGCAACTGAACGAGTCTCTATTAGCAATTCAGGTGCATTTGTTGATATGGGTGTCATGGGAGCTGTGGCAACTGAACGGTACTCCACTTGCACACCCACCTGGAGTTCGGCATCCTTTGTTTCTGTTGAAAGTGATTCATTCCCTTCACTTTTACCCACCTTGTTAAGACTGTAGGGGAAGAAGAAGGCAGTAGAACCTTCGGGAGGGGTCATGGGGCTGGTCGCTGCTGAATGGTACATAACCTCCAGACTGACCTGTGTCTGTATGTGCTGTTGCTCCCTGGGTAATGTGTCCCCCTCTGAGTCTTTTTTCTCTAAAGAATTCATGTTGCTAACTGTTTTTTTTGCCCCTGTAGGATACTTTAAATCATAAGAAATTAGTCCCTGTGTAGCTTGGGATTTGTTGGCCTCAAAGTCTGTACTCTCATGTTGACTTGTAGGTTGTGTTTCTTCTTTAGGGATTTCTCTGCATTTGTCAGTTTGGGGCAAGTTTTGGGCATCTGAATTATTGTTTTGCTCTGTAGAACTACTGCTGATCAAACAGGTCTGTTGCGTTTGGCTGAGCTCTATTAAGTCTGCCACCACCATGGATACGTCAAAACTGTCCTCTTCACTTGGCACCATACCCTCAGGATTGGTGTCACTTTCTCCACCCCATTCAACTTCTTCCGTTTCTTTCTCTGGTGACTCATGAGTGGTAACCAGAATCGTAATTTCTTTGCTGGCTTGTTGCAAGTCTGATTTAAAGCGTTCTCTACGTGTGGGTCCTTCAACTGATCCAGGGCTTAAATCCACAACCACTGTTGAGCAACTCAGTACAGTTGAGCAAATCTGATCAGCTTTGTTCTCAGAAGACGGGGAATCAGTATGAATCTCTTCAAGGGCCACACTTTTTGCATCTTTGGAGGCTTTGGGTAGTTTGTTATCCATCATGGTGTCCTTTGCAAGGGTCACATGCCCAACTTATACCAGAGTAATTTTTTAAACTGAATTTCCAAAACAGTCAGGGTGAGATCATGAGTTTTTGTTCATGTGGAGATTGGTGTCTCCTTGGTGTTTTCGTGTAGTCCCTGAGTAGTATACATGTTCTGGAAATTAAAAGGAAAGAACCATTATCTTGTTTGTAAGTTGTTTATTTTGTTGTTGTGGACACGTAAGCTCATATTTTGATAAATTCTTAGTTCTGTATATTTTAATTCTGAAAAATTTTGGTCAAATATCAGTGCAGTATTCAAACAACACATGAGTAATGTTCAGACAGTTTGCTAAAAATATCAGCCACTGTAACTGCCTGTGTCTGACTTATAAAATGTCAGAGCTGAAAAAGATGAAAAATAGTGTTTGTATTTTAAGTGTTATTATTAATATTTTGCAGGATAATGATTTACAAGTTCACAAAGCACAGAGCACTGAACAATTACATAATGATAATCTGCATTTTATAGATGCATGGATTTATCCTAGCCGTGATTGCATGCTGCTATCATAGAATGTTTCTAGTCAATGGCTGTAAGCAGGAGGGAAGAAAAACACAATTTCATAAACATATATGCACAGATTCTGATTTCACTTCTCTAGCTTTGCTGCTTGGAGCAAAGGAATGCTTTGTACACCACCTGTCTGATTCCATATCATTAATATCTATAGCACTGATTATAATGTATACAGAGCTTACAAGATTTAAGCATGCTCTAAAGAAATAGTAACTAATAGAAATAATACATACCTGCATTCCTAGCATTGACATGTAACTCTGTTCATGGTAAAAGCCCACTTAAGAAAAACATCATGCCTGAGATCCAAATCAGCTCTTTTTTTTTTCTTCTGAAGCTTTTACTTTTCTTCTGGTTGAAGAGAAACACAGGATTGTTTTCCAAAAGCCTCCACTGTACATGGAGGTCTTTGGATTTCAGTGTTGTCTCCGAGTATGAAAAGCTTCAGATTTTCTGTTTCCCTGGAAACAAGGCTCAACCTGGCAGCGAGTGGTAATGCAATGACAAAGTCTCCCCAGCTCCTTAATAAGCTGCAAATGGTGTTGATTAATAAGTGAGACAAGTCTGAATGCAAACTGGCATTTCTGTAATCAAACAGACAGAGTGGGCATTATTGTAAACTACAATATACTTCACAAGTTCTGGTAAAACAGTGGACTATTATTCTTTATCAAGCAGTCATTATTTAGCAAAAAAACACATATTAATCTATGAAGTGTTTTACGCGACTCTGTTCCTGCACGCATTGTGATTGTGTTACTGGGTGAACAACAAACCACAGATGATTCTTTGATTTGAAAATTTCTTCTGTGTGGGTGTTAAAACACGATTCTTGGTCTGGATGCTCTTACAAACCAATTCCAGGTCTTACGCAACTCTGTTGCCTAGCAACATGCTGTGTGCACGTTGATATCACTGGATTGGCACGTAGTGATGGTGATGGAGGTGTGTGTGTGTGAGTGTGTGTGTGTGGGTGCATGTTTTTTTTTTACAAACCCTATCAAGAAACACTAAATCATCAGAAAAAGAAAAAAAAAAAACTCAGTAATTATACCCAGGATAGTAGATAAGGAGAAAGGCATGAAAAATGCTGGTGCCGAGGGATGAGTGGGAGCAAAGAGAAAAGATGGAGAGAGAATAAGGGAGGAGGCAAAAAAGACTGAATAACGTGATCAGTGGCAGGGAGAAATGCAAACCTGAGACTTGAGCACCATGGGGATGTTGTTTTTCAACTTCCATGATGTTGTTTTGTTCACATATACTCATTGGTCACTTTAATAGGAACACCTGTAGATTATATTTAATATTTTCGGAAGCTTACATGAACAAAGGTAACAAATAGAGAGACACGTGAGATAATGCTATAAAAGGTTTTAGTGGGTGTTGAAGCTCTGTGTGAAAGAGTTTAATCACCTACTGTGCTTGATGTCTTCTGTAAATGCCAAACAGTTTTACATTTTTATTCACCAGAAATGTTATCACAAGTCCCGGTTTCACTTGAATGCCCCTCGTAGTTTTCTTAGATAAACATATTTCAGGCAGTATTCCCTGGTTCCCACCTGACTGTGGAAATCAATAATGAGAAGGTTTTTTTTTTATGGTTGTAGAATGTACATGTCTTCTGGGTAACTATAATAATAATAATAATAATAATAATAATAATAACAATAATCTGGACATGAGATCTGCTTGTCTGGTAGTGAACTGCTGCTGATTTTTTTTTTTTTTTCAAAACCTACATTTTTCCATCAGTAAAAACAAGATTTTTATTTTATTTGGTTTAAAAAAGTTTTTTAGTTAAAGTTAAATAAGCAAAAAAGGTTTTAAAAAATGTTTGGTCAGGAGCTGAGGCAACCTGAATGAAAACCTCTTTTATGTTGCCATGGCCACGCATCACCACTTATGTTTGAATACTCGTCCATTGACCATGAACAGATAATTACTTGGATTGCAGACAATAAAGTGGATGATATGTCTGGCCGCTGGGTGAAAGCAAAAGAGAGAGAGAGAGAGAGAGAGAGAGAGAGAGAATGCTCAGAGGGTATGTGATAAACACACCAGCATATTTTTTGCTACCATTCCTAATTCATAAATTTACATAATGGGCCACTGAAGGTCTCACTGCCTTCAAACACACTGAATATTTAATGAACACAGCAAAACTAGGTAGCTTTATTGGGTCATAAATGATTTACACAAATGAGTGTTTTTAACTTTTTATTGAGTTAGATGAACATGCTAATTCCAGACATAGGATTTATAGAAAAGGGTCTTTGATTGTTTGATCATTTGTCTTAATGTGGGGAAAAAATCAGGTTAAAAACAATTTTGAGTTTTTTCCAGCTGTGTTACTTGGTCCCCAGTTTGTGTCCGAATTCCTTTATGGTCTCCGAGGCGTTGTCTGCTGCTGTGCTGATAGCAGACTGTGTTTGTCTGGATGCCTCTTCAGCAGCTACAGTACACACACACACACACACACACACACACACACAGATATATGTGTCAAAGCAAAAAAGTAAGAAATCTTTTTACTTATTATGTCCTGTTGCTCATAATAAGATAATGAGAATATAAACAATGTGCTTGCACCATGGCACTATATTTTTTTTCTCTCTCTCACCCGTGGCGGTGGTTTCTTTAGACGACTCTGCCACCTGGTGCACAGCGTCTTGGGCTGTTTGCACTAAAATTGCATGAAAAGAACAGAGGACATAGTATTATGTGGTTTGTATTTTGTGACTACAAATTGATGCATCATAAAAAACAAACAATTACATATGAAAACCACTAAAAACAGAAAAAAAATATATAAAATCAAAAAACCTAAAAAATTTCAAAAAACTATTTTGAAAAAAAAAAATCTTAAAGAAAATCTTTAAAAATCTTTACAAAATTTATGATAAAATGAAATAAGATTAAAAGAAATAAATTAAAAATATATAATTTTTTATAATCAAATAAGAAAAAGTAAAAGAAATACTTTTATTTAAAAAAAGAAAAAAACATTATTTATAAATAAATAAATGAATAAATACATAAATAAATAAGCTTCTTTCATTTATATTAAATTTTATTTATATAGCGCTTTTAACATTGACATTGTTGCAAAGCAGCTTTACACAATCAAAAGAATTATTTAAGTTTGTATGAGATGTGAACGTCGAAAAAGGAGAGGAGGAAGGCGTGTTCAAAAGCAGAGAGAGAAAAGGAAAGGCAAGAGTTTAGGAGTGATAGTAGGGACTTTGAATGTTGGGACTATGACAGGGAAGGCAAGAGAGTTGGTTGATATGATGCAGAGAAGGAAGGTGGATATACTGTGTGTCCAGGAGACCAGGTGGAAAGGTAGCAAGGCTAGAAGCTTAGGATCAGGATTTTACCATGGTGTGAATAGGAAAAGAAATGGAGTAGGAGCTATTCTAAATGAGGAATGCTGGAATGCTGGAAATTGAAGGGGTGATGTTCAATGTTGTTAGTGGTTATGCCCCACAGGTAGGATGTGATTTGGATAAGAAGGAAAAATTCTGGGGTGAGTTAGATTAAGTGATACAGAGCATCCCTATAGGTGAGAGAGTGGTGATTGGTGCAGACTTCAATGGGCATGTTGGGGAAGGGAACAGAGGTGATGAAAATGTGATGAGCAGATTTGGTCTTCAGGACAGGAATGTAGAAGGACAGATATAAGAGTGGAGGCAGAAGCACTCAGGTGGACAACATCTTGTGTCGACGTTGGAATCTGAAAGAGATCAGTAACTGCAAAGTAGCCAGCCAACACAGAATGGTGGCGTGTAAAATAACCCTGGTGGTGAGGAAAGTGAACAGGACAAAGGCAGAGCAGAGGACAAAGTGGTGGAAGTTGAAAAAGGAGGAGTTGAGACAGGCTATGGGTGGTCAGGAGGTGCTTTCAGTTGATTGGACAACTACAGCCAATGTGACTAGGGGGACAGGAAGGAGGGTACTTGGTGTATCATTAGGAAAGGGCAAAGTGGACAAAGAGACTTGGTGGTGGAACAAGAAAGTACAGAAGTGTATACAGAGGAAGAGGTTAGCTAAGAAGAAGTGGGACACTGAGAGGACTGATGGTACAGTAGTAAACATGAGTACAGGGAGATGCAGCGTAAGGAGAAGGTAGAAGTGTCAAAGGCCAAACAAAGCACATATAAGGACTTGCATGCTAGGTTGGACAGTAAGGAGGGAGAGATGGATCTGTACAAGTTGGCGAAGCAGAGAGATAGAGATGGGATGGATGTGCAGCAAGTTAGAGTGAATAAAGATAGAGATAGAAATGTACTGACAGATGCCAGGAGGGTGTTGGGAAGATGGAAGGAGCTCTTTAAAGAATGGATGAATGAGAATAAGTAGAAGAGGGGACTGTTGTGGAGCAGGAAGTAGCAAATATGAGTAAAAGTGAGGTGAGACGGGTGTTGGAGAGGATGAAGAGTGTAAAGGCTCTTG
>JAOVVB010000010.1:19531129-19553118 GCA_028570985.1 Heterobranchus longifilis | reverse complement strand
TAATATAATATAATATAATATAATATAATATAATATAATATAATATAATATAATATAATATAATATAATATATAATTATAGTTTTCTACAACATGGCACTGTCATAGCACAAACCTGGCATTGTTGTGGAGACTCACTTTGACGTAGACGTAGTAACATCCTAGTGACATCCCAATGGCAACTCAGTCAAAACACATATTACACAAAACATTTTTGTATAATAAAGTCCCTAAGAGGGACTTGTTAGTTATGCTGTTAACTGGTCAATGTCATCATTGCTACATACTTATTAAGTTCCTCCTGTGTCTTGTTCTTGTCCTCATCCAGCTTTTTTTGAACATGACATGGGAGACAATATTACATCCTTAGTGGTTTGTACACTCTTACAGCATTCACCCATTCTTTTTGTGGATGCAGTGGGAACATGGCCCATTGTGATGGGATAAGCCACTGTCTGCCTAGACAATCGTTGACAAAAGTTATTTAATTCAATGAGCAGAGGACATAAGAGTGCTGGGGCACATCGGTACCAACAACAAGGCACCATATACTGTACACAACTGGTGGAAAACATCACCATCAATGGGCAAGAATAACCATTTCTGAACACAAGACAAACCCAAGAGCTCATTCTCAACATCAAGAAAAGGACTCCCACTCTGCAACCACTGACCGTAACTGGGATTGAGGCAGAGCAGTTGGACAGCTTCACCTTAGCACAACATCCATAATCAAAAATCCCAGCAGGAGCTCCATTTCATCAGGAGTTTGAAAAAAAAAGACTGACTGAGCTGCCAACCCTTTATACAGCCCTGTAGAGGACATGTGGAGAGCATCCTGACCAGACGGATCAGTGTGTGTTTTGGCAGCACCACCCAAATGAGAAAGGCAAGCTCTCCAGCGGGTAGTAAAGACTCTTTTCTCTCCATAGAGACTTTGTACTCTGTGAGCTGTCAGAACAAACCACTAGCCGTCCTTAGAGACCTCTGTCACCCAGGACACTCTCAGTTCAGGCAGTGAAATTCATGATACAACCTGAGTCACCACAGACCTAAGAGTATGAACACACACCAGACCAGACTTACAAACAGCTTCTACCCAGCGACTATCAGGCCGGTTGCAGAGAACACAAGGGCTGATGGGAAATACTTATTTGACTTATACAGTATCAGGCTTATTTCTTAATTGCACTCTAAATGCAGACATATACTTGGCCTGGTGAAAATTTGGTTCTTATTACTATAATTACATGTAATGAATTAATGATATGAGCCGTCATATCAAGTCAGTTATTATGTCGCACATGTTAGTTTTGCACTATGGCTCATAGTAGGTGAAATGTATCAAAGTATTATGCTTTTTTCTTCGAAAAACTCAGTTGATACATACCTTATCTCCGTGCTCAATCGTCAGAATTGAACATTTTAATCCTAAACATTATTTTTAAAAACTTATCACTGTCCAACCTGGTTACTCCAGAAAAGCCGGCATTTTTGCTATTGAACTACACTGCTGGCGTAGTTACTTTTAGGGGTAGAAAGGAAATCCTGGTGTCAAAATAAGCCTGAGGGTCCCCTTTTCTTACTATGGCTTGGAATCATCAATTAAATATTCTTAACATAGGATTTTGATGGATTTCCCCTGAGACCGCCCCTCATAAACAAATTCCCACTGGCCATATCTCTGCACCTGGAGATACTGAGATAATACAGTAATAAACTTGGAATTTGAAGATATGCAGAACTCACATTATGCAAAATATAACTTAATACCTGATTTGATTTGTCACATTTGTGTACAGTAATCAACTCTGAGAAACATGTCACACTGTGTCTTGTTCCCTAAAGTAATATACAGTATACTCACTATTCACTTATAGCAGTTGGTTTTTATGGTACTGTATAGTTTTATTATTGACATATTTTGTTTTGTTATTTTATTTTTTACTCTGTAACTGGTCTAAAGAGACTGCTTAAGATTTCCAATGTATATCTATCTTGTACCTTGGAAAATGGCAATTAAGTTATCTTATCTACTTTTTAATGAAATATTACAATTTTTAATCATTTAATCAACATCACACACACCTCCCCTGAAAAAAATAGTTACTCAAGAAGTCAGAGCATGATGCACTGTGGAGGCTGTTATCTCCTTTATAGTTACACAAACATAATGGACAAATATTTACACCCAAAGAGTCATAGATCTCCTGCAACCTAAGTGAAACAGACATGAGATCTAACCATGATATTACTTATAACATAAATATAATTATGTATAATAATATTACTTATTATATGACATTTTATTATTGCTTTCATCAGAGAGTTCATGTAGATTAATAGTTTATAATTTATCCTGTTTTACGTTACCGTATGAGGAGGAATTGTAATGTCAAAATGTAAGCGAGTAATTTATTTCAGTTTAGGAGTAAAAAAGATTATACAATCCATTTTACTAGTGAAATGATATATAGTGCCATTACTTAAGTTCTTCTACTTCCTTTAACGTTAGGTTAATTTGTTATTGTAACGATAAGACTAGTTTATTAACAATAAGTGCATAAATTATTTCATTACAGTCCATTCATTATTCAGTGCAGGCCTAATTGATAGCAAACTTAACATTTTTGATTAAACTAAAGAATAAAACTAACCAACGAAACAGTTAGGCTGCGCCTATTTAAAAAATCATAAGAAGCAGAATTGCTCTGCCACAAAGCTGATTATTTTCCAAGAACAGCTCATCCTGAAGTCTTTTAATCTTCTTGTACTAAAGCAGTTTTTATCAGCCATTACCAAGCATTTAGTATTCAACATATCATGCTTTTTCTGTTTATAGTAATAGTTTATGTTATAAAACACCTCCTCCTGCTCTCACTTACTCTCACTAACATGACAATAATGTGTAGTAATTACTAGGAGAAAAAGAATGCAGTTTGTCAAGAAACTTTGATAAAAAATTGATGAAATGGTTAAGAGTTAGCACTTGTGGCTTTCAAATTGCCACTTACAGTACAGGACAATTCTAATATTGTCCTGTAAGTGGCAAATGAAAAGCCACAAGTGCTAACTCAACCATTTCATCAATTTTGATTAAACAATAAACATCTCCCTATATAAAAGGGGAAAGAAACATCGATTTTTATTTTTAAGATTAAATTATGCACAATGTCCACTAAGCAAGCTCTAGTGTAAGCGATAACATATTAGAGCAATTAGTACATTAATGTCAAAGCTGAAATAATGTTATTAAAAAAAACAAATCGACATGTTCTGACCAATGAGAATAGAAATTTCAACAGCACTGTGAAATAAGTACCTTATTATGTCTGCCAGTTTGATTTTGTTTGCTAATGAGTAAAGGCAAAATATATCTGTGAACATATTACAGCATATCATATAGCAATTTAAGTGCTTTGAAAGTGGGTTTATCTTACATTCACATTATGTTTATGACATTTGGCAGATGCCCTTATCCTCAGTGACTTACATTTCTCTCATTATACATCTAAGGAGTTGAGGGTTTGAGGGCCTTGCTCACTGGCAGCTTGGTGGTTCTGCGGTTTGAACCCATTTACATTTCATATTTATGGCAATTGGCAGACGCCCTTATCCAGGGCAACTCATTACATATTTGAGTAATTGAGGGTTAATGTCCTTGATCAAGAGCTCAAAAATGGCAGCTTGGTGGTGGTGGGGTTTAAACCCATGACCTTCTGATCAGTATTCCACCATCTTTTTTGTTTTATTCTGAGCGATGCTAGAAGAATTGCAAATGCATGGGCTATTGGAAAAAGATTAGCATGTTTATAATGTACACCTTTTTCTGGTGGTAAAAATATCAGTACTTACCATTTAAATCAAATTTCTACTACTATAAGGCTTTTCTTCAGCTGATGTCTTCATGGCTGAGCCACTAGGGGGCATTATAACTCCACAAATTCTTGACATGTACTGTAGTTGTGTTTAATCTTGTGGTCATTTGTGAGTAAAGGACGAATATTTCATACAGACATATTGCAACCATTATAACATTTTAAATTGGCTCTGCAACTTTGGGTTGCTTCCTGCAGAGATTTGGGATTTTCAGTGGTTGAAAATTAGGTTTTCTTCTTTTTTTTTGCCATTTAAATATCTTGGCACAAATATGTTAAATATGTTTGCACCTGCTCACAACCAAGCGTTGTAGTCTCAAGCTGGGAAATGTGAAGCGGTATGAAGTAAAACAACAATCTGTTCAAAAGTGATAAGTCAAATAGGAGTTTGCGTTTGAGGGAGTAATTTGCACTACAAAGAATTATTTTCCCTCTTCGGGTATTTTGAATGAAAGATCTGTTCCCTACCTGAGTTTCTTTGAAATGCCTTCTTTAAAATGCCTACTCAGCAATCACCAATTTACACATTTTAACAAGAACAAGGAATGTGGAGTGTAAAACGACTTTCACGCAATCTTTTTTTGGTAACAAAACCTCAATTGTATTAAATAAAAACATCAATAAAGGAGTGATTATTTAGGACACAGCCAGAGATGATTTGTAAAAGCAATTATGACATGGTTTATGTAGTAAATATCAAATAGCGTTTGAGACAATATCTTTCAGGTTATCACGTTAGCTAGCAAATGCTAGAAGATAATGTTTAAAACATCCTCACAGAAATACTGAGAGAATAGTTCCTGGTAGCTAACTAGAAACTTCTGAACTGATTAGATATTTAAACAAAATCTTGTCAAACTAGATTATATTAAACATCTATCTAGTGTTATTAATGAAATGTTCTTGAATATGACCTAAAGAGGTCCTATCAACAACGCTCCTGTAAGCTAGCTATCAAGCACCCTTTAAAAAAAAAAAATAAATCTGTGAATGTCACAGAAATGGCATTTCTGTATGAAATTTTGTCAAATAAAATAATCTTTCGATATCTTGCTAGTACGATCCTGTCAGAACCTCTGCTAGGTTAGCTTATGTTAGCTCTCTGATTAGCATTTTTATACATTTGTTAAAGGCACATAAATCCCAACACATTAGACAGCAAGATAGGTAGCTAAAATGCTAACAGAAATACTGTTAGATTAGCTAGCTGGCTAGCATTGAACATTTTTAAACACTTGTGAGAGGGATAGAAATCCTGTCAAATCATCACTCACTCATCTTCTATACTGCTTTATCCTGTATTCAGGGTCGCGGGGACCTAGAGCCTATCCCACGAAGCTTAGGGCACGAGGCAGTGTACACCCTGGACAGGGTGCCAATTCATCACAGGGCACACACATACACCCACTACGGGCAATTTGTGAATGCCAATTAGCCTAACCTGCATATCTTTGGACTGTGGGAGGAAACCGGAGTACCTGGAGGAAACCCACCAAGCACAGGGAGAACATGCAAACTGAGACAGGAATCGAGCCTGGCTGGGAATCGAACCCAGACCCTGGAGGTGCAAGGCACTACACCACAGTGCCGCCCTGCCAAATCATGTCTTTATATAATATAATTATATCATATTAGACTAGCTATTATTCATTTTAAATTGTAAAGTGATTTCCACTTATTCACTGTTCTGACATTTTGTTCTCACTGATTAAACTATTTCCATGGTGCTTCCATGCTGCTTCCATTTAAACATACAGTATATACCCCATGAGCCATCCAGATTGCGATTCTATCAGACCCATGTAGAAATTGGTGCTGAACTCCAACACCCAGAGTGCAGTCAGGTTTAATAACATGGCTGTGATGAGCTTCATTTCCCAACTATACCAGAGCAGCTATCCTAATTATGGAGTCACACCTGTACACTATCACTACGGTATTTAAAGCTCTCTTGCCGGTGGATCTCTTCTCACTGCAGATACCGAGCTCTTGCATATATGACTCCATAGTTTAGTTGAATAAATACACAGAATCATCATCTGCAAATGTGTCACTCTCAAATTAAAAAGGAATACTATGCCCTAAATGTAAGTAGATGCAACAGAAGTTTTTGACACCTGTGAGGTGCTGGCCACCCAGGGACTTTACTTACACAAACTGCAGCGGCAGATGGCACAGCTCGCTGTGCAGGTATCACAGATCCATGCGGTTACCCTCGAAGTTCCACAAGCATCACCACCTCATACTCTCATCAGTGGCTTGCCCTCCCTCACAAATGCTCCAAAGATACTGAGTCTAGGATGTTCCTACTCCAATCCTTGCTATATTTTGCCAATGAAGATGCACTACCTGAACAAAACAAGAGTGCAAGAGGGCAAGAGTTTCATCGTGAATGAGGCGTTCAAGTGGGCTACTGTGGTTTGAGAGCTGGGAGATGAGAACACCCATGTCAATCACCCAGTTAGTACAGATGTTTAAGAGATTTTTTGATCCCTAACAAGAAGGCAAGGGTACGGGTGAGGAGCTGTTAATGTACTGCCAGGGAGAGACCAGTGCTGTGAAGTATGCATTTTGTTTACCAGCAGTGGGTGGAAACACCCAGCACTGAAGGCTGCATACAATCAAAGGGCCACAACGTTTTAATTGTGGCGGGCCACAAAATTAGACTGTGTCATGTCCAGAGAGTTCCTTTACCTGAACAATGATTTCCAGCATGGAATGATGTAAACCTCTTTCCTCACTCCTTATTCCTTCAGATAAGTAATGTAAACACCTTATTATATTCTGAGAATTCCCTCTGATAAGGCAGATATACTGTCCAAATTAGATCTTTTATATTATAGCTTTACTTGACTCTGGTGGCACTCCTGAAAACTTTATAGATTATGCCCCTGGTGCCAGAGTCAGGCTACCACTTGCCCTACTTTAGTACCACCTTTTGACCAAGCTCAAGATTGACAACCCATTGGGATATAACCACTGATAAATGTACAAACCGTGATCCGTACAGTACATAATGTATCAGAGCCTGATTTCCCTAAGGAAAGCATTTTATTTCTTTTAAGATTAACATTTCTTGTTATCCTGATTCTCCCCTGAATGCAATGTCATAAATGCCAAATTTCCTTAAAATAAGCTATAAGTCACATGCTGGTCTGTGACCTGTCAAGTAAATGATATGATTCTTTCTGTACTTACCCTAGCCTCAACCACTACAGAGAGCCCCTGAGCTCCTTGAGTCTGAACAGTACAAAGCATTGTTCAATAAAGTTAAAGGCCTTGGCCATGGTCTTCCACCTCACCAGATGTATGATTATGTTATAGAATTGCTGGAAGGCAGCCCCCTTTACCAACAAGTGTATCCCAACTCACAGTTGGAAATTAAAGCACTGGAAGAAAATATCCCAGCAGTGCTATATCCATCTCTCAACATCCCCAGCATTCACTAGATTATTTCATTAAAAAGATGAGGGGTTCTTCATTCCTGCATAGATTACTTCCTTACTCCATCACTCATTCTCTTTAGTGCTTATCCTGTACAGGTTTGTGGGAGGCCTGGAGCCTATCCCAAGGAACTTCGGGCAAAAGGCAGTGTATACTCTGGATTGGGTTACAGGGCAAACAAGCACACACATTCTCACACTCACTTAAATACTGTGGGGAATTTGGAAATGCCAATTACTGTACACTAATCTGCATGACTTTGGACTGTGGGAGGAAACCGGTGTACCCGGAGGAAACCTACCGAGCACAGGAAGAACATGCAAACCAGGAGATGTGGGGGCTACCACTCCTCCTCGCATAGATTACTCATGGTTAAATACCATTATCTCTTGCTACTCATTCCGACAGCTTTTGAACAGCCAAGAAAGCTAAGTTTTTACTAAGTGAGACCTGTGTAGCACAGTCTGGTACAGATTTGTGAAGGGGATGAATAGATGACTACTTTTAGCATTACATCAGATCACTACGAATAACTGTAATGCCATACAGAAAAAAACAAAGCTGCAATCGCATATTTCTCAAGAAATTTCACACATGCAGAGAAAAACCATGACATTGGGCAACCAGAAGCTTTTGGTGGTAAAACTGGCCTTGGAGGAATGGCAGCACTGGCCTAAGGGGTCTAAGCTCCAGTTTCACATCATATCATGTGAATTCACACCAACCACTATAACCATGAATATGTGAATATAGCCAAGTATATGAATGCCAGACAAGCTTGGTAGGCACTGTTCTTTATTAGATTTAATTTCGCCCTGTCATATAAGCCAGGCTCAAGAAATGTCAAGGCTGACTCCTGTCCCTCTTATGTCTAGGAACTCCACATTAAAATGTCAAAAAATGTTCCCTGCCTAAGAAATGATTTTCATAGCTTACCTACAACACAACGCCCAGGCTCAACTTTTTGATCAACTTCCTGAATATAAATATTTGCAAGCCAGGATGGACTGTGACATAATACCATGCCCTGCTCTGCATGCACTAAGGCCAAAGTGCCACAAACTCCACAAGCCTGTAAGCTCATACCTCTGCCTATGCTCCACCAACCATAGTTACATATTGTAGTTTTTATCAAGCCTTGCCCTTGATATCTCTTAGACACGTGCCTCTATCAAATCCTCCCTCTGCATTGTGTTTAGCAAAGTTTCTATTCCAGTAAGAATTCAGACACTACGGTATACTAGAAGACATTTTACAAGTCTCCATCAGTCAAATGTCCTATTTTCGCCCTCAGACCAACTAACAGATGGAACAGGTGAACCAGGAAGTGGGGGATAGTTGCGTACAGTACATTTGTGCTGAAAATCCAGATGATCAGGCATAGAGGATATTCACAAAATGTAGACACTCAGCCACCAAGCACACAACATTTCTATGTGTTTTAGGATATCAGCCTTCACTGTGTCCAAGGAAAATGCCACCCACACCAGTAACCCAGCAGTTAATGAATGGTTGAAGCAGGGTGAACAGTTGTGGGACTACACTCACTGACAGCTCGTACAATAGCATGGACAAAAAAAAGTTTGCAGAATGTCGTCTGAGAACCGACCCTCAATATAAAACCACTTGATGGCTAGCGGCCAGAGACCTACCATCAACCATGGAGAGATGCATAATGGGCATAAATGAAGTACTGATCCTACCGCATCACCACCAGATATCCCTTTTCTTCATGGATTGCATTCAACATCAGTACAATGACAGGGATCGCTGTTGGAATAGATGTGACCCATCACCCCACGAATAAATAAAAGGACAGGCAGTATACATTTTCAATGCCATCCTAGACTTGAGGTGCAGAGAAAACAAATTTTACTATCTTATTGATACACACAGGTAGAGGGAACTCAGGCCAAATCGTCTGTATACACAACATTGTCACTTGCAATCTGTAGACCAAATGATGATTAGCTTTTACTATTCCTGCAGATGCAGGACATTTAACTTGATTCGAAGAGAGCTCCTGAGTCAAAATGAGATAAGCATGTGGCGTAAAAAAAGCAATAGTCCTTTTCTTTATGTCCTCTCAAGAGGGGATTTATGAACTCTGGCTCATTTGTCATAGCAGCAGCAACATAAAGCAGTGCAAATATGAGCTATCATGTGCAGAACAGAAAAGCGTTCTGCGGGTAATGTGCTGCGATCGAGAGTTTAATGAGTTTGCACTTTCAATCCTCTCTGGTTTGATCCATGTTTTGTGCTGAGGTCTTTAGGGTCCTCGGTGTCAGAGTACTGTAATGGCATTTCCATTATAGATCTCTGCTCTTTTCTTCAGCAACTTTGGGATTCCAGCTGAGAGACAGCGAGAGAAAGAGAGAGAGAGAGAGAGAGAGAGAGAGAGAGAGAGAATTTGCATTGGAAATAGAATGAACTGTCGGATTTTTTTTGACTAAATTATGATTATTGCTTTAAGACAAAAAAAAAAAAGGACCACAATGTAAAACCATTCCAAAAATCCCAAGTCAAAAGACAGCAGTGGGACCTAATTAGCCAGTACAGGACAGTGATGAGTAATGATCCCAAAGCATTCAGGGATAAAAATGAGCGTATTGCTCTTTCTCGAGTCTCTTTTTGTCACAAATTTTGACACTGGCTTTAGAAACTGCTTTTCTTTCAGTGATGAACCCCCTGTATCACTGTGCAGCTTCCTCTATCCATGATAATTAGCCTGCTATTTGCACACGATTTGCACACCATGTCAGTTCAGTGTGATTGCATGGCAATTAGATTTACAACTCCAGGCAGGAGTCTCAAAGGCTGAAGGAGAAGTGGTGTCTGATAAGACGACGAAAAAGGTCAACGAAACAGCAAACTCCATTTTCCACTTACAAACCTTGGATAATGACTGTTAGGTAGTCAAGCAGAAGCAGTCCTGAACAATACTCCTCAATTATCCAGTCCTTATTAAAATTATTTATAAGTATTTTCATACACTGAATTGTACCTTCCAGATATTTTTGGTAACACTGATGTTATTACGTGTGTTAAAGGGACAATTCTGTTAGGATTTTCCATGTCAGCCAAACTCTATAAAAGAGAAACAAATACAAATACTGTATATACGCACACATGCACACATACATTATATATACACACAGTATATATAAGTAATAAATGAAAAGTAATTACTCAATAACAACACCAAGAATGATTACAATTCTGATATTGAGACTACCAATAAGTTTGTGTTACTTATTTCAATTTAAATCTTTGTCCATGGTTTGAGGATTTACAACTTTATCTGCTTTAACAGCACAGACAAGGGAAGCTAAGATGCATCAAAAAAAATGTTTTCTCACCCAGCTTGTAAAAGTGTGAAATACGAAACAGCAAAAAACTCAAACTTATGCTTAAATTTGGTAACATCACATTTACCTGACAGATTTTTTATTAAATTATCTGACATGATGGACAGTTTTAATCCAGTCATGATGTCTCATACTATCATTAATTAACCCCAAGCTAACTTGCACTTAAACTTCCAGTGATGCAATCCAGACATTGCAGACTTTTTTCCCCCTAAGAAGGTAGCTAGCCTTATTTGTCTTTACATATAGATTTGTTTTAGATCACTCTTTTAAAGCTTTTCGTATGAAATGACGTTCACAAAATCTGTGCTAAGCTGATATTTAAAAGCAGCACAGTGGCGTAGAGGTAAGCACTGTTGCCTTGCACCTTCAGGGTCCAGTTGCATTTTCTCTCTGTGCTTGGTGGGTTTCCTCCAGATACTCCGGTTTCCACCCACATTCCAAAGACTAGCATATTAGGCTACTTGGCATTCCCAAATTGGCCATACCAATATAATAATCTCCAGGCCTCCCGCGACCCTGTATACAGGATAAAGCGTTATAGACATTAAGTAAGTGATAGTAAAAAGTGTTTTAAAACTTGACATTAAAACCTGTATATGACAATTTAGATGAGGAGGCCTGAAGCTTGAAGGTTCACAGTCGTATCTCCTAATTTTAATACTTTTTGTTTTACAAAATATATACAAACTAAATAGGTCATGCAACATATTAACTGTTTCCCTAACTACATTTCTGATTAATTATCCTCTAAACTATACTGATTGGGCAAAACAATCAATCAAACAAACAAACAAACAAAAAAAAAACATTTGGATTTAAACAGCATTTCAGCATTTTGATATAAAAATACCTCCAAATTGCAATGATTAATATATTTCAGGTGAAATCAATTCTTTTAACTCTAACTGCTGCAGTAAGAGCTTCTCAGGAAGCTTCACAGAAGCTTCTCATTTTTTAAACAGACATGTCAAAAAAATTATCCCATGGTCATGGAACACGGTGTTTCAGAAACCTTAATTTCAAGCAAAGACAACAACTAAGGAGGTTTCTGAAGTGCCTGGAAATTGGTTAAGAACTGTACAACACATGGTTAAAACCTGGGCGAATAGTGCTGAACTGTGAAATTCATGGAAGAAATGTGGTTGGAAAATTCATTGAGCTCACTTAGACACTTGGTGAAGTCACCTATGTTTAATAGTGAAAGTAAGAGCAATGCTTGTTCCCTAAAAAAAAAAAAAAAATGCAGTGAGAACTCACATGATTGGAACTTGAGACAGATTTTCTTCCACAAAGAACAAGCATTTCATATCTTCATATTTTAGATCCAATTATGTTCTTCCAGCTAGATGATTTAAAAAGCATTTATACTTTAATCATATAGATGAAATTCCTATCTAGTGTGTTGAGTAAGTTGACAGATCCCTAATTGGTTTGTCACACCGAGCGATCACACAGCTGTAAATGACAGTGGAGATGCTCATCTGGTCAAATCCCAGAGCTTTATATCAGTCCCTCATTTACCTCGAGATCTTTTCTCCTCTGCCTATCACTAAATGTATTGGTCCTGCAGTATTGAGTGTGTGTGGTGTGTTTGTCTGCTTCAATTTCTTTCTATTACTTGGGGACAGGAAGGCTGGCAGGGAGAAATAGAGAATGCGTTCTGTGCATGACTGTTTATACAGTGTGTGTGTGTGAAATATTTTTTTTCTACTGATTTTTAAAATAACACACATACAGAACAGCTTATTCAACCTTACATACTTTTTATGCTATACATATAATTATAGCAAAATTACTGCACAAAATAATGTTATTTAATATCTAATAACATTTTTGTGCAGTTTGCAGTATCATGATGTTCAGTGCATCAGACAATGAGTCTTCATTACAATTTCACATATTTAACCATTCATATTTAATGAAACATTTCTTAATTGGTTTAATCACATTTTACATGCTATCAGTTGCTGTACTGAAACAGAATGAACCTTAAGGAGGATTGTACGTTTTTTTCCCTAGTGATAACAGACTCTGGGATAGTTCAGGTACTGTATTTCAACATGATGGCCAAAGACGTGCAAGAGGTTTACTGCAGGAGGGAAAAAGAATCTGGATCTGGTTCCATAAGATAAAATAACATTTCCTTCACTATTACTACCTTCTTATTTCAGTAAATTTTTTAGTAGAATTAGCATTAAAATATTTTATGCAGCATTATTAATATTATGAGATAGAATAATGATATATTCTTTAATAAATAATTAAAATTCTTTGGCATCTACTCAAAATATGCTGCATTGCCTGGCCAAGAAAAAAAAAATCCTTTTTTTTTTTATACTTTCATCACTCTGGTGTTCAGTTAAAATATGAATAAAAATTAAAAGAATGTATCATACACAATATATCACATGTAATAGGCAATAAACATAGACTTGATGCAAATGATTTTTCTTGTTAGTCTGAAACCTGGTCAAAATCCCAGTAAAACCTATTTGTTTTTATCTTAGAACTTTAGCTTTTTTGCCTTTTTTGGGTTCTCCTTCTGGGCTTTCAGCTCTTTCTTGGTTTCTTGGCATCAGGTTCAATTTATGTTCCTGCTGCTTCCATTGTTCTCTTACATGCACCTGTTGATCTTGCTCTAAATCCAAACTCCCCTCCAGCTGCACGCTGGATTGTGTCTCTTTTGGGCTCTCATCCAGCTCTTTCTGGGAAGACTGCAGCTCAGTGATATTTTGCAGGGGTGCAGCATTCCTTTCCTCCACCTTATTGTTCTGCTCCTTCTTAATCTTTCTGAGATCATCTCTTTTTTCTTTGTCCTTCTCAAGGTCTTTTTTTTTTTTGGCCTTTCTTTCTTTTCCCTTGTGCATAATTTCAGCATCGCCATGGCTTTTGTCTATTTTTTTTTCTCTCTCGCTAGTGCAAAGCTTGTCTTTTCTTCTTTTCTAACTAGACCTTTTCTAGCTGCATTCACTCTAAAACAACAGTGTGAGCATCATCTCCTACATGTCACTGTCCTCCATTCTACTGTATTTTCTCTGTCATGTTCTTTTCTCTTCCGTGCTTCTCTTCAACACCTCCTGCAATCTTGGCACTAGAAGATCCTGCTTGGATTTCTTCTTCTTCTGCATTCGGATTTAGTTCCAGTCTTTTGTGGCATTTCTGTTTCCAAACATTTCTTTATATATACACCCGCTCACATACGTGAGTACACCCCTCTAATTTCAGCAAACATTTTAGTATATCCTCTCAAAGGACAATATTATACTGTAGAAATGAAACTTGGATATATTTTAGAGTACTCAATGTGCAGCTTGTATAAAAATATAGATTTACTGTCCTCTGAAAAGTGACTACACCCTACATGATAACAGCTGTACATCTTTAACCATGCAAAGTCCTATTCATGTGCTATTTATCATGTTCATGTGTTTGCCAGTGGCCAAGTATGTCCCCAGACCTGAACCCTATTGAGCACCTGTGGGGCGTCCACCTCAAGCGGAAGGTGGTGATATACAGTATTTATGTCTTTGTGATGTACAGTATCTCACAAAAGTGAGTACACACACAGATACTGTATACATTTCTGCATGAAATGTCTGAGCAGGGTGATCAACTTAAAGACATGAATAACTATGGCAATCAAAGAGTTTACATTTGATCTCATGTACATTAGGATGTCAACTCCAGTGGTGATTACATAACTGTTTCAGACTATAACTAAACCATTTGGTTAGCATTTATCACTTCCTATTTAGAGCCACCCTGATCTTCATGTACCTTATTTGAACGTTCATCCCTAGCACCCAGATCATGGGTCATAGAAGCTGACACATGAAATGCTGCTATCGGGACCTGGTCTTTATTATACCGAAAGCGCTCTCAGTGATGACAGGCACTTTTGAGTAATTGATGTTTGTGATGTTCATCTCTGACCAGTTGCTTGTACGATGTCAAAAGCCTATGGGGAATTCAAGGCAGGCCTCTCCTACATGCCTGGGGTGCAGTGGGTGCAGCCGTGAATGATAAAGCAATCTGTTCTTCAATATTTTGGAGTCATGCTCTGAACCAGAAAAGTCAACATTAATATCTAGAAACATGGCCCTCTGGTCACTCGAAGCTGTATAGATGTAAATAGCTTTCTGTTGCTGTTACTCCCAGTGTCTGGCTCTCCAGCGGCTTAAATATGGATGTGACATCCCTCAATCCCCTGGCTCTGCAAAAAGCCAGGTTTTGAACAAACCAGGCAAAACAGCGACCAACTGCCTGTTGATCCTTCTCTGTTGCTGGAACACAATAACCCTGCCCAGGACAGACATAAGCTCTCAGGGATAATTCTGCAGATGATGCTGTTTTGGGATGAGCCTTCACTGGCTAGCCAAAATAAAAATATAAGGGTTTCTGTGACCATCTTGATTCAGCAGCCTCATCGAAATAGCAAGCAATTCCCTGCTAAGATGAAAATCTTGGTGATGGCTTGTTTAGTATTAAAAAGCAAACGTTGCAGTGAAATCGAGCAGTTTTGAGAACAGTAATAGGTTGCCAGGTTTTTATTTTGTGATAGAAATTCGATAGAGACTAAGTGTTTTTATACTTTTTAATTTTTGACCCTAGCCTGATGGATGTCTCTTTCAGTAGATTCAGTGCCTTAATATTTTATGACTAAAGACATTATCTTGGCATGGATATAGTCAGCGCTTCAGATGGCTACAAAGAAAATACATTGAGCTGAGAATGGATGTGTTTTGGTTTGCCATCAATAGAAGCTCTGTAGCCTATTATCTGCAACCAATGGTGTATCTATAGCAACTGTCTACAACATTCTCAGCTGTCTCTGTCCAATTAGCTCTGTGCCACACACACAGCTTCTTCTAGTCTCAGATGATAGGTATCCTGCCTGACCCAGGAAATATATCTTTCGCTACAGTGCTCTATTTTACCCAGAAAGATTTTGCATCCAGTTCATATACAGCACAAATAGCTACACTTACCTCCATGAGGATTGGGAAGCTGCTCGATTGAACTACAGCATCTGTGAATGTTGCTCTGGGAAAACTAGCACTTTGACTGCTTCATGCATTTTTTATGCTTTGTATTTGATCACCCCCCTGTCTGGAGAGTGGGAAGAAGCTGCTGAAAAGTTTATACAGAAGTTTATACTGGCATTAGCACTAGTGTAACTTGTTCTGAGTTAGAGAATTTCATGCAACTGTCTTCTGCACTTCACCAACCACCCATTTATTGACAAGAAAGTGAATTGGTGGCCATGTAGAGATTCACATGGTCAGCAGCAATACTCAAATAGGCTGTGGCATTGAAGCACTCAGTGATTGGTATTAAATTGCCCTAACCATGAGAAGAACAGATTCTCCACACCATTCTATGACATTTGTCAGCCTGGACCGATGACACAAGACAGGGTAAGTCCATGAATTTATGCTTGTGGTGCTAAACTTTGACCTTACCATCCATGTACCTTGAGATTTATCAGATCAGGCTATATTGGTCTATAGCATGAGTTGGTCTTCTGATGTTGTACTCCATTCACATCATGTTGTGCTTTCTCAGATGTGTTTCTACTCACCACAAGGGTGAAAAGTTATTATCTGAGTTACTGTGGCCTTTTTGTCAGCTCTAATTATGCTGCATGATTTTATGCATCGCACTCCTGACAAATAATTGGTTAAGTAGGTGTACAGGCATTGTCAAAGAAAGGTCAGTCAAGAGTTCCTCCAAGAATGATCAACGCTTTAGTGGAATAAGGCTTTCTTTGCTATGGTAATGCTCTGAAATATTCCTGTTTATCCCATAAACTCATAAATAGTGGTGTAGTTATTTAAAACATCCGAGGACATGCATTTATTCTGTAAAGTCTTTATAGGAGGCTATCTGATGCAAAGCCGAAACCACCTGGAACTCTAGTCCAAGTTGTCTTCATTTTCACTACTTTTTTCAATTCCACTGTCACTTTCCCTGTCAAAACAATTACATCTTTTTATGTAACCATAAAGTCACAAAGCATAAACTCCTCCATCCTCAAAATATCAGATGACCAAATGTTGCACCACTACCTCAGATTTTAAAAACACATTCAAAGCCGTCAGTGTTAAACTGGTATTTATCTTTTTTGTGTTGGTGTGGTGGTGTTGGGGGGGATTTTCCAGATTTTCAAACTAATTTAGTCATGTCCATTCCTACCCATCACTAGGGGACTCCTACATTAAGGCTACTACCAGTCAGGGAGGGTCGAAGACTATCAGATGCTACCTCCAAATGACATGACTCCAGGCAACCGCATCTACATTTGTTATGTTCATTCACACATTGTTGGGAATCAGCGGAACACACTCAGAGGAAAGCACTATCCATTCCCTCTGCTTGCGTGACCTCACAGATGCCCGAGATTGGCTGAAAAGCTTGATGTGAGAGCAGTAAGTACCTCCCATCCCTCCCCTCTGAGTGACCTGTGCCAATCGACCAATCAGCTCTCTCTATGCCCCCAGGTGCAGAAGGCTACAGCATCACCCAGGATTCAAAGTTGCAATCTCCTGGTGATGATGTGGTGAACACTTTAATGCTGCGTCACTTGGGGGCCAAACTGATATCTCATATATTTAAGAAAACCATACAATTTTATTAAAATGCAATTTTTAATAAAAATTGAAAACTCAGCAGTGTTTCTGTAGAAACATATACTACATTATCTCTGTGTTCTTCTTGCTTCTTATTCTTCTTGCTATAGCTTGGGTGCTCACTCAGTGTTTAGGACCTTAATGTTGCTCAATATGATGTGTGGAAAGCACTATAAAATCCTACTAAATGTCAATAAACGGTCCATAGATGTATATGTAAACACCAACTTTTCATCCAGAAAAGACCTAGTTTTACTTTCTTTAAAAGGCTGGGGTTGATTTAACAGTTTGCCCTTTGGCTCTAGTAATGCCAAAGCTGACGGACTTATGCTGGTTTTAAACCCCAGCGCTGTCCATTCCTATCAATTCAGCCATTAATTCCTTACTAAAGGCAGAGAGGGAAAAGGAGTCAACTCCCACAGCTAGCTGATACGCTGAAATGTCCGTTGTCTTTTTGATCCCAGTTTCCACTAGTTCTTCTTAAGGCAACCCACATACACACAAAACACACTCATAAAACGCCATGCAGCACTATCCCCCACAGGCAAATCTTCCTAATAGAAATGACACTGCTCATTTTTTTCTCAATTTGCTCTGTATTATTGCCACTTGTAAGGTTTTCGAGATGATTATTCCCTGCTCAGTGAATAGACTTCACAGTTTTGTTGGTCATACCATCACCACAATCTTCATAACTAGATATTTTGTTTTGCAAATCAGTTTTAGTGCATTCAGCCCACTGTAAACACCTCCATCAATCACACAGGGCGCAAGTTTACTGCAATGATTGCTTATAAATATAATAGCCTAACATAAAAACAAGGCATTTTGAGTAGTATTGTTCTATTAACAGTGAACTCATGAATGCACCATGTACACTTATTGACTCTTATTTTCAGACTCACTTATTTTATTAAGTGTTTTGAATATGAAATCTTTTCCAGAGCAAGCATGTGTGTCACCTGGGTAGAAACCCTGTCACAGGGTTGGATTTGTTTTCCATGAGCTGCCTATTGCGGACATTTTTGTCAAATAAAGTTGGGTCCATTACATCTCCATGCCCGGAGAGGTCTTCCAACATGTAATACAATTCACTTCACTCATGATAACTTCCGATTTGCAGATTACATAAAGCCAGTTAAAACTCAAAATATATATGAAATCTGTCTACGTTCTGAGTCTTATTTCCTATGATTGCTAATATTATGTTCTTGGTGCATGACTTGGGGTTTTTGTTTCTCTTTGGGTTTTCCCGTGTCTGCAATTCATACACATTACAGTTTTGTTATTTATAGCAATAAAACATAAAACTAACAGATCTGCCATTTTTTTCCTTTGCTTGGTTAATAAACCATCCATTTTTCCTCTGGTATTTATAAAGTTCTTTGAATCTTAGTGCGAATGAAATCTGCACTAAGTGTAAATATAACATCTGTCTGACACCACGGTCAGTGATAGGCTGTGTGAATCTACAGGCTCAGCCAGAAAGAAATCAGTCTCAGCATCACTTCCTCCAACCATTCTTGGTTTTTCCTTACAACCAGTCAGTGCTGTGGGTTGTAGCTTGGGATGAATTGGACTTGTTTGTCCACAGCATTTCATGGGCGCATGATTGGAATGAGATCTGGGGAGTTTGAAGGCTGAGTTGGCAGCCATGAGCTCTTTTCCTGCTGGGCCTCATCTGTGGTGGGCTGTGGTTCACTGGATGTTCTGGTGCATTTGCATCAGGGCCAACATGGAATTTTTTCTTTTGTTTTTGATTTGTGGTGCATTAGCTTTTCTGTAGGATTGGACCAGGCAGCCTGGCCTTTGCACCCCCATAAATACATTAGGTCTTGATGTTATTGGTGATCAGTGTATGTATAGGTACATATAAACACAGCATAGGTCAATGATGTAAAAAAAAAAAAATAGTATGATGTATATTATTTTAATATAATATTAATAATATCATCTTTAATATTAAATTTTACCACTACTGGATTATGGGAATGACATTGCAAAAATGTAAAACAACCAAAAACAACCAGGAAAATAGTTAAACAATGCAAAATCCTGCACAATCCAGAGACCTATATATGTTTATTAAAAACAGCAAAACAAATAATGGCTAATGTTCTCAAAATTTTAAGGACTGCGGATATTAATAATAGCCACTCTTGATCCTAGACTAAGACCAGACTAAATTCATCAACTGATTATCTCAGATAAGGCTGAAGGAACTTTAGTGGAACTTTGGGCTTTGATTATACACGAGTATGCAGTAACTGCTCTGCGCCTCTCTTTTTACTCTCAGAGAAGCATTTATCTCCATCAATACCTGTCACTCTCGGATTAAAGACAAGATGCAGACTCAGACCTAATCGCTTTCTGAAAATTTCCACCAGCACTGAATCACATCATGAGGAAACATAATAATTTCAATATCATTATCAACAATTATCAACGTTACTGTTTTTCTTATTCACGTTATGTACTTAACTGCTTACTTTTCTTTATGTTCCTGATGGATGTAAATAACTGATTGCAGAACAGTTTTTTTTCAAGATGTTCCTAAACACCAAAAAGTGATAATGAAAATGACAATCACCTTTTTTTTTTTTTTTTTTTTTTAAAGGAAATCGGACATGAGTGAAAATGTATTACTGCTAAAACCTTGTTCTTGAACCCAAACACAGCACAATATTTCAGATTTTGTCAGCCACAATACCCTTCTTATGATATTTCCATGATGGCTAATGGAGAAGATAAAGACCATTCAGGTTTTACATTTGAAATCACCGGTCATTATTTGATTTAAAGAAAATAAGAGCTTGGCTATTTAAGGACAGTAAAAGTTTTCACACAAGAGAACAGTACAAGGTGAATGTCTCATTGTAATTCAGAGTTAGTGTCTAAATAAATACTGCATCTCTTTTCTCTCCAGACGGTTTAATCACATTATGTTAGCGAGTGAATCCTTATTAACTGTCTCTCTTTGCCGAGTGTGGCATTTTATTCACAATAAAAGAATCAATAATCTCGTCCGTGTCATGAATTTGTTCAGTTGATAAAGTGATGCAACCTGAAACTTGTCCAAATCAGTTAACAACAATCTAATTGGTCCTGAAGGAAATAGAGATTACAAAGGATGTGAGAAATCTACTCCCCCCAACTGTAGGGTTTTTGTTTTAAACACACTTACTATCCTGGATAGTTTCATCTAATAACACATCTGTGCTTTCTGATGTCTGTCATGTTTGTGCTGATTGTCTTGGCGCTCTTTTGGAGCCATGGCAGCTCCTCAGCCGTGATTTTCTTCGCTCATCCAAAGATGTTTGACAGCTGTTTCACTTCTGAAAAATACAAACCAAAAAAAAAAAAACATGAGGAGCTCTCTTGTTACTAACACTGCCACTACGGTTCTGGGATTTGAAACCCTGCCTGAAGTCTCTGGTGTTTTGTCCAAGTCTATGAGTCAGCCTGAGTTTCTAGAGCTGGATGACACACAGATTGATTGCTGGGACACTTTGTTTGGGTGACGTTTGCAATACAAATCAGCAGATGAAGATTCAAAGCTGCAGTAATTGATTGTATTTCAGTGTTGCTAGTGATTTAAAGGTTATGGATTAAATGCTTTTATGCAGGTGCAATCAGTCTTATTTGCATTGAACCAGGGGACTTATAGCTGTTAATATTTGGAGAACTTGTTGTAATTTTGAAAGGGTTTGTGCTGTTATAGGAAAATAATCAATGACAAGGTGACATATTGGTGAAGTGCATTTACTCTATATACACCACTGCTTATTTTTTACAATAAAAGCATAAAACTGACTTAACAATTAATACTTAAAATCAGTTTATGGTTACATTTAGTCAAAGGTGGAAGGTAACTAAGTAAATTTACTTCATTACTGTACACGTTTTATTGACATGTTTTATTATTACTTAACTAGTTTTATTAGAGGATTCTTTTTACTTTTACTCCACTACATCATACAGCCATGGACAAAAGTTTTGAGAATGACACAAATATTAATTTTCACAACGTCTGTTGATTTTGTGTTTTAAGATTTTTTTGTCAGATGTTACTATGGTATACTTAAGTATAATTACAAGCATTTAATAAGTGTCAAAGGCTTTTATTGACAATTACATTAAGTTTATTCAGTGTTGACCCTTTCTTTTTAAGACCTCTGCAGTTCGCCCTGGCATGCTGTCAATCAACTTCTGGTTGATTAAGTCACTTAGTTATTATTTTTGCCTTATAACAAGGAGCTCCATCCTGCTATATCATATCATGAAATATCATATATCATAAAATATCATGCATTTATATCAAAATATAAAAGTCAACCACTTTGGGGCCTCCGAGTGGCACAGTGGTAAAGCGCTTGCCCTATCATCCGGAGATCGCTGGTTCGATCCCCGGTTGATGCTGTTACCTTTGAGAGGTACTTTGTGCTTCCACATTAATTACGGCTCTACAGCCAATCAGGGGGGTCTGTGAGCTCGCGCACGCAGAAGGAGCGGCTAGCGCTGTCCTCCGAGTGTGTTACTCCGCCCCTAACGGTGCGTGAGCAAGCAATTTGAAAAGATGCGGTCGGCTGGTGTCACGCGGTTCGGAGGAAACACGTGATAGTCTTCGGCCCTCCCGGCTGAATGGTAGTAGTAGCCTTAATGTGGGAG
>JAOVVB010000010.1:19494735-19508195 GCA_028570985.1 Heterobranchus longifilis | reverse complement strand
GAAAATCAATCAGGGGGCATTTGGAACAGAGCGATAATCCCTGAGCATTTACTCCGGACAATTACCCCACACCCGTCAGCGAGAAGAGACAAGACATTGATGCTGAAGCTGTTAAATACCTGAATCTGTCCAGATGATTTAGTTTCTGAAACACGTTGCTAGTTTCTAAACACTATTTATAGACTCTATTAAACACTATTACTATCAGTTGGTAGAAAACGTTTAACCTCTATTTTTTCTTATATCACCAAGAAACCAAAAAGACTTGTAACTGGAGAATTTTTCCATGATTGTGAATTAAGGATGCATTACAGAGAACTTTTAAAACCATAACAAAGTAAAACTAGTGTGTAAGAGAAGCCTATTGTCCAGGTTGCCATTAATGCAAATTAGGTAACAACTTCTGATCAATCAGATTTCAGAATATGTGATGTATAGTAAAGGTAGTTCACACACTGACTCCTTCACTTACTCACTCAACTGTATACAGGGTCGAGTGTGACCCAGCAGACTTAGGGCACAGGGCAGGGTATAGTACACCCTAACCTGGGTGCCAATCCATCACAGGGCACACACACATACGTATGGTGTAAAAGGTAGTTCATCGTGAAAAAAAAAAAAATGGAGCTTGGAGCTTTGGTCTGCCTTTGTTCAGTCATTTTCATATTTGTTTTTTGTTTCTTTATGATTTATTATAATTTCAAGAAACACAAGTTCTTCTATAAAACTAAAGAATTTAAATATTTTTCAAAAAGACACTTTAATCCATAAAATATCCATTTAAGCAACATTTCAGTTGATTACATCAGAAACGGGACTGTGTGTGCACAGTGTGAGAGATATACTGGCGCAGTGAGGAGAGCTGTTAACACCAGATGAGATCAAATTCCACCCAAATGCGATAGTTTTTGCCCCCTCGCCAACCAATTGATTGTCCTCATTAGTAGAGCAGGATGTCATCAGCCTCAGCACCAGTGCCCACTATCAATCTGGGGAATGGTGAGAGACGGGAACATGATAAAGATGGAGGGAGTGTTATGAGAGTGACACACACACACACACACACACACACATTGAGCCAGATGGCATGTCCTCCCAGTCACTCCCTCCCTCTCCCGAGCAGTCTCCTTCACTTCCTAGGGTCACTGCCCAGCTCTGCATATCTGAGTGCTCAACTCCGCCTACCCGAATTAGCGGTCCAATTATTTCCCCCATCCTCAGTGCCACAAAGCAACCGAGGGCACAATTGGCAAGAGGTGAAACGTGGAGCTACAACCCAAACAGATGGAAATGCACTCGCTGGCTTTTTATAACCCTTATGAGTGTGTTATGTAACACTGGAATAATCACATCACATGGAAAAGTACCATTTGGTGTAAGACTATAACACAGCACCATCATGAATCACACCAGGCCTACAGGTGTATTTTTAATATCAAGACAGTTGAATTGGTCCCGTTATGCTCTGGAGATAATAAACATGGCTGTTTGTGTTGCACTGACTAATGGACATGTTTACTTTTTATGCAAATTATGTAGGTCAGGTTGAATCGCTGGTAGTACTGTAATAATAACAAGAAATGATAGATAGATAGATAGATAGATAGATAGATAGATAGATAGATAGATAGATAGATAGAGCGCTCCCTCTCTGATTTTTATTTTTTGCATATTTGTCACACATACGAGATCATCACACTAATTTTAAAATTACATAAAGATGGCCCGAGTGAATACAAAATGCAGTTTTTAAATAATGATTCCATTTATTAAGAGAAAAAGCTGTCCAAACCTACCTGTCCCTACGTGTAAAAGTAATTGACCCCTCGCTAAATCATGAATGAACTGTCACGTTACTGAGTTTAACATTTTGGAAGGTGTGCATCCCATTACTGTACATCAGTTGTAAAACTTAAATTTGATTGAGATGCTGTGACATGTCTTTAAAAAGGTTAAACCCTCCAGTGTGTCTGGATTAAAAGAAATCTAAAAAAAAAAAAAAGGAGCGGGCCACAATTCCTCCACAGCAATGTGAAAGACTTATTGCCAGTTAGCACAAAAGCTTGATTGCTGCCAAGGGTGGCACAATTAGTTATTAAGTTTATCATCATTTAAAAACTGCATTTTGTATTTACTCTGGTTATCTTTTTGTAATTTTTTTGTTTGAATTTGTTTGATGATCTAAAGTATTTAAGCAGGAAGGGGCAAATAAGGGGGCTTTTTCATTACACAGTAGCTAGATGGATGGATGGATGGATGGATGGATGGATGGATAGATAGATAGATAGATAGATAGATAGATAGATAGATAGATAGATAGATAGATAGATATCAAAATCAAAAGGAAAAACGTGTAAGGAAATTGGGAGACTTGCGTTTGGAAGAGAGAAAAGAAAGAAGCTGAGCACATTTTTTGGGTGTTTGTTAATTCTATGCTATAAAACTCCATAGTTTACGAGCAGTATGTAAGCCTATATTTATTTATATATAAATAAATAAACAAATTAATTCAATAATTTTTGGCTGAGATAAATTATTGAATTCTAATTCATTTAAATTTTATTTCATTTAATGATTTCTTAGAAACAATGTTTGACAGATTTTTTCCCTTCCTGTTTTTTTTTTTTTTTTTTTTATAATAATAAAAGTAAGTTTAAATTTGCTAAATTGTACCTGCACATCAGGCAGAGTTTTACCCACGTCACTAATCTGAAACAAAGCTGAATAGAGATATTTTTCTTTTGTTTTATAATTTGTTACAAGATTGCGATTTCATAAATCGACTCTTTAATGAGGAAGTAAATGTTGTTTAAAATTCAGCGCCGTCCACAGCATTAACACTTACCCTCAAGGTCAGGCAATGATTTCACCTCATACAGAATAAACTCTTAGCACATTTTGCCTTGAATCAATTCAATCTCTCCCTCTCTCTCTCTTTCACACACAATTCATGAGAACGATGCCAATTTTACACATCAATGTTTGAGCACTGGCAGATGGTTTCATGGCTTTTTTTTTTCTCTTTTCCTGTCTGATAGGGAAGCGTGTTAATGATAAGTGCTCGCTTTTTTAACCTCCAAAACAAAACAATATGAACAGCTGCACTTGCTCAAAGGAAAACACAATCCACTGAATATGAGCAAAACAAATTATTAATAATGAGAGAGAGAGAGAGAGAGAGAGAGAGAGAGAGATTGGGGTGGATATTAATGTGAATTGGTATACCCGTATGGTGGTTTTACAGCAGGATGGATGTCGTGTCGTCTCATTGCTTTTCTAGCTTTGCAGATATTTTATTTTTTTTTTTATCCTTCTGGGGGAAACACGGATCATGAAGCCGATCAGGATCAACATTCCAAATCCACTCGAAGCAAAAGGCAGAGAATCTTCTGTTCATAGCTGCTTTAACATAACAAATCACAGGAAACGACTCGTTTAGCAGAAGTTCCACAACATTAAATGCAGTCATAATCAGATGTAAAAAAAAAAAAAAATATATATATATATATATATATATATATATACAGTATATGATGTCATTCTTTAATTAATTTATTTAAAAAAATATTTTTTTGGAACGTATCTGAGGTATAAGACGAATTAACACTTAGGGACACTAAGTCACACACTTTAATATTTCGTTGGATTGCCTTTGCGTTTATTAAGTTTATTCAAAGTCACAACATTTATTTACATCCAGAGTCGCATCAATTTCTCTACCACATGTTGTATTGATGATGAGAGAGTCGGACCGCCGCGTAAAGTCTTCTTCAACACATCCCAAAGATTCTCAATGGCGTTAAGGTCTGGACCTGTCCATTTGCAAAAATCATGTCTCATGCTCCCTGAGAGCATGAGACATTTTTTTTTACAATTTGAGTCCGAGTCAGCTGATATAATTTTTTGGGCACGTAACCTTGCTGAACCTAGACCTGACCAAAAGAAGCAACCTTAAGTCATACCACTGGCCACACAGGCTTGTATAGTAGGCACTATGCATGGTGGGTACATCACTTCATCTACCTCTCTCCTTACACCGATGTGGAGTCATCAAACCACATGACCTTTTTTCCAATGCTTCACAGTCCATTCTTAATGCTCCCTAGAAAATTGAAGTTTATTTTTCAAATTAACTTCACCGATAAGTGGTTTTCTTGAAGCTACACAGCTGTTTAGTTCCAATCCCTGGAGTTGTCGTTGCATTGTCTGTGTGTGTGGAAATGGTCTTACTTTTACAATTAAACATAGCCGTGAGTCCTGCTGTTGCTTTTAACATGAATTGATGTCATGAAATGTTTAAGTGATCTCTGAATATGATCATTTAAGATTTTTTTTCGAACACATCTTATCCTCGAAGGTGATGGTTCAGCAGTAACCCTCTAGGTGTGAGTAATGTGTTGGACAGTTTGGACAAAAGTTGGACAATTTTTTTATTTATTCATATACTTATACACAGTGGTAGAAGTGTAAAAAAAATTCAACGGAGATGGTGTGGTCAAGTATGTTTTTTGGCGGGGGGGGGGGATTCGTGGGGAGCTACAACTAATCACACAAATTGAGTTCGAAATATATACAATTTTTAAGAACAGTTTTATTAATAAAATATAAGCTTAATTAAATCAACTTGGAACCACAAAAACAAAACCCTCATTTACACATGCAGTTGTCAAAACTATCATTTGATCATTTTCTTGGCTTTCATCAGGGGAGGATTATATAAGGGTAGAATAAAAATCTACATAAACATTAGTAATGAAATAATTTAATAGTACTTTGCATTGTATGACTACTCACCAGTCTCTCTCTCTCTCTCTCTCTCTGTCACACAAAAATCAAATCATCAAATTACTATTATGGCATTTAAAAATCAATTTTTTTACCCTTTTGCACAAGTATATATGTGAAGCCACAAAATCTAATAATAAAAAAAAAAAAAAACCTCTTCTTTAAATTGAGAATGAAATTTCACAAATTGGGTAAAGAACTCGTCTTTTATAATCATTAAAGCTGTCAGTCATTTCCTAAACTCCCGTGTTAAACTGAATCCTTCGTTTTCATCGCATCTCCGCTGAGAGGATTTGTGGCTGTGTATCATACCATACCGTCAGTTCTCTTCTTTTTGAAATATATCAAAAGCTGTGCTTGAACTGTTCTCTTGGTCATTGCGACCAGCGCAAGAAATGCCACAAACCTGCGTGAGCTTGTGAGCAGCGCGTTACAATATTGAATTCTGATTGGCTAATCGATGTTATTTATAGTTCATTGATGATTATACTGTTCGTAGAGAGTTTTAATATTTCATTTTCATGACAAATTTTACAGCATTATGAATCTTAAGGGGAATATAAGGGGGGATGGTGGTTTCACGGAGGGGATGGGTTTTTTTTCATTTTTTTCAACTAGGGGTATACCATCCCCCCACATCCCCCCTCAAATCGAGCCCTGCTTATACACATATTTATACCCATACGTCCTGTGTTTCCAAATGCTTGCCTGATTATGTCATTCAATTTACATTTAAAAGACTTTAAGAATACTATCTTGCCATGTGAAAGGCAAAACTCCTGCCTGGACTGAAAGGCATATGTTTGCTGGATTGTTTATTTCTACTCAACATGAGCTTCATTATTTTTTGAGTGTGTAAATATCACCAGCAGGAATGACTCCTGCTTGCCTCAGCATTCTTTCAGCTCGCTGGCTGACAGATTGCTTTTACCTCTCTTTCTTAGCCAACGTCACACAGCCAGTGTCAGACTGTGACTGTTACAGATGCAGCCGTGTTTCTTCAGTTCTGCTGGTGAACTTGTCCCTGTTCCGTCTCTAATAAGGAGGAGGGCGTGAAGCTGGTGGAGCAGCTGGAGAGCGTGTCCCATCAGGTACACTAATTCCCACCTCACTCTGTCATGCCCTCTGCCATCTTTTTCATCTCCACTTTAATTACTCCCATTTATCCTGCTATTTCCATCCCAACAAATGAGGCTCATTGGTACAAAAAAACAGGTCGTGATTAATTGCTAGTGCTTCAAAAATGGTGAACAACAATTTTGTTTTTTTATAAAGCAGAGGATAAAAGAAGTGGAAACAACAAGGAGGATGGAAAGGAAAGAGAGTGTGTGTGTGTGTGCTTGAACCTATTTTTTGCTCACTAAATTACAGGATAATTGGTTATAATTGTTAATTGGAGGTGATTATAGGGGCTCTGGCTCTGGATGCCAAACCCATCGGCAAGGTGGCCCAAGATAACATGATGCACATGCTCTCTCGCTCTCTCTCTCTCTCTCTCTGTTTGTGTAAGTTTGCTTCTGCACAAGAAAGATCTCACATTATTCTGTAAATGTCCAAATGTTTGTGAAACATCACTAAGTAAGAGTATGCAGCAGGATATGCAAAGCAACATATAACATACAGTACATCCCAGTTTGGTATTAATTTGGTAGCAATTAGTTTCAGAATTAATGCATTACAAAATGTTGCCAAACTTTATAAGCAAGTATATTTATTTTGCATATTTTAAAATACTGCAAAAGTCTTGAGCCACTTTTCATGCATTCATTCATTCGTCTTCTATCCCACTTATCCTGTGTGGTAGCCTGCAAAGTGCTCAAAGACACAATTTAAAAACTGGTTGTTTATGTACCAACCTCAGCAGCAACCTTATTTCCCCTCTCGTCTGTTCGAAACGCTCAGCATTCAGCATCAGCCGTATACTAATCACCGCCTGATCATCTGGCATCATCTGCACCTGTTAGATGTTTTTTATGCTTAAATGATTCATATGTCTCAAACAAAGAACATCACTATTACTTTTGCTAGATTTGGAAGCCATGATGCACTTCAAGGTAATATTTACATCAGTTAGTCAAAGAGATCACACCACAACACTCAAGAGATGCAAAATCCCTTTGTGTACAAACGACATGAAATACACACACACTGCCATGGGAAGCTGTTTCATTCCCTAAAGTTGCGACACGCACTGCGACCTATAATGACACTATGTTACCCAGCATAACAATATTAATATAAAACCAAACCAAACCAAATGGCCTGAGCCATTGGGATCATTACATTAAATGTGTGTACATTACAATGGGCTCCACAAACACTATGTACAGTAAGGTAATTTGGGAGCTAGGATGTGATGAAACAGAAAGTTAACATAACATCACTAAGAGATGCCTGACATGAGACACACGCTCCGTGTGTGCAAGCTGTCGTGTCCGTCCCAAGCTCCGATCAGAATCACATCAGGGAGTATGGATGTGGTCGGATGCTGTGTGAATGCTGATGATGTTAATCAGCACAATTGCTCCAAATAAGAGTAGCAGTTACGCTGCACTGAGGTTGTATTTGCATTGTTGTGTTTAAGTTGTTTATTCAAAATTATCTCAACATCATTTTTATCAACTTTCAAAAACAATGCTGTCTATTGCAAAGTCAGTAAAACTATATCACAGCTCACGGCCCTATGGGTTGTTGGGCATGTTTGGGTTGCAGACGGGTTGTTATCAAAACCTAAAGTGAAACTGAAACTAGTACTTTTTAAAAATTGTTTTTAATGTTTTTCATGATTTTTTAACTTTATAATATCTGAGGACTGGCACAAAAAAAACTTAAAGTTTGTGAGTTTGAGTTTTGTTCTGTATAGTCTCCGTGTTGTTTTATGGTCCACCGTGGTTTTAAATGTTCGTTCATTTGAGTGTGAACTGAAAGGTTGAGATTAATAACAAAATATGTTGAATATATAATTTTTGCTCTCTGGCATCAGTGTTTGCTTTTGTGTGAATGTATAGGTGTGAACAGCTGAGGCGTCAATAGGAGTCCTGAGGAAACCTTGGTTTCGCTTGAGCCAAGTGTCAGTAGGTCTTACATATTCATGAACTAATGTATATTCAGTGAAAAGAAAGCCCTGCTAAAAAAAAAAGTTAGGCACATCGAAAATTTTGCTGTTATGCTCTGGACACACACCCAAGCCTTTCACGCACTCAGTTCTGTGTTCAAAAATATCTGTGAGCTTCATTTATTCTGCATTCTCATTGTTTTTCTGCTTGAGTTCTAAATTACATTTTCTTACATGTGTACTTCGACATGCGTTTAAGAGTCGCACATGATCCTGACATATGTACATAAATGATATTATGAAAGACCAGTTCGTGTTCTATATAAGTAAAACTGTTCTAGCTAAAACATTGGCAAAGATTTTAATTTTTACAAAAACATAAGAGGAATGCTGAATCACGGCAGGCCCTCAGACCCCAGAGGGTTTAAAAAAATAAAAAATAAAAAAAAAAACAGAGGGTTTTGTGTGCACTCTTTTCCTTGTTCCAGTTTGCTGCCAGTGATTTACAAGAGAATAAATAAAATGTAATAAAACAAAAATACACAATAAAAGACTGAGTTCTTTCTTTCTTTCTTTCTTTCATTCTTAAAGGCATCATACGATTAATACTAAATTGCATATTTACATTGCGGACAAACAGGATTGCACTTTCGAGGTAAAGTTACAGTGGTTTAAAAAATGGTAAACAATTCACATGGATATAGCCAAGTTTTATCTACATATTTGTACAAGTTCCTACTGTAAATAGATGGATGGATATTTTGTTTTACCAATATTTTTTATATTAATAAGCAAATTTCTGCTTGATTATTATTATTATTATTATTATTATTATTATTATAGAAAAAAATATGGCACACCAGCAGTGAGTGTGGTGAAGTCTGCTTAACATGCGTCCTATGTCACCTTTTCTTCTTGTGCCCTCTTCTCCTTTTGTATTAGAAAGAGATTTGATATCCTTTTTTTACACTGCTCCTCTCTCACACTAAAGCACAACAGAGCACTTTAGCTTTCTTGCATTACTGCCTGCAGAGAAGAAAAGGCTTTTAAGAGCAATTAACTCAATGGAGCTGCTCTGTAATTTGTCTTCATTGGGCTCTGAATAACGATTTTGTTAGTGTCTAGTCAGCTGCATAAAGCTCTCTTGAACGTGTGTACTACATATGAAGTGCTTTATTAGCATCGCAGAGGGAAAAAAAAGCTGATGAGGAGATTCACAACGTTCAGGCAGATTTTCAGAAGATGTGTGAAGAGACGAGAGATGGACAAGTCTTTAACAGGGTGGAAGCAAAAAACAGATTTCGAGTTTTATCTCAGTGTGTGTTATAAGTGAATGTGTTTGTGATGAGGTGGTATGCTGACTTCATGGTTAGCACTGTCGTCTTGCAGCTCCGGGGTCCGAGTTCGATTCCCAGCCAGGTTTGATTCTCGTCTCTGTGTGCATGGAGTTTGGGGAGAATGTTCTCCCCGTGCTTGGTGGGTTTCCTCCCCGTACTCCGGTTTTCTCCCACAGTCCAAAGACATGCAAATTAGGCTAATTGGCGTTCCCAAATTGCCCATATTGTGTAAATGAGTGTGTGGCCTGCGATGGAAACCCACCAAGCACAAGGAGAACATTCTAACACACAGTGGCAGGAATCAAACCTAGCCAGGACTTGGACTCTGACGGGGCAAGGCAACAGTGCTAGGCACTAAGCCACTGTTCCACCACCAAATATCCAAATACTGTACATGGAAACCAACCATATGAGGTCCCAGAAGTCCCAGAAGTTTAAAATAAAGAAGTGATTCTAACTGACCTGTTTATGTCTCCTGGGACCCTGCGTCCTCATATGGAGGTATTACTTTTTGGGTTCGCAGCACCTTACACTTCATTCTGTCTAGTTTAGACCAGTTGACCTGTTGTCCTCAGACACTTTATAGTATTATCTAATGGTAGCAAAAGCGCAATACACTAATTAGTGGAAACGCAAGAGCGTGTCAAACATATTTTCATGTTCAAAGACAATGATTAGATTTTATACTCATCAGGTCCTACTAATCCCAAATATACTGTATAGGGAAAAAAAATGCATGCAAAATTAAAGCTCGGGTCTTATGAGGTTAAAAATGTGAAATGCCAGAATAATAGTAGAGAGAGACAAAAGTATTTGAGCTTTTTTTTCATTGGATTTCCAGTGGGTCTCCATTGGATTTCCATTATTTTGGTACTAATACATTTAAATTATTTAATTTGAGTCAAACAGTTCAGGTCGCCTTCCACAAGATTCTTACAATAATTTGCTGGAATATTAACCCATTCCTCCTGACAGAGCTGGTGTAACTGAGTCGGATTTGTAGACTTCCTTTCCTGCACACACTTTTTTAGTTCTGTCCACTATTTTTTATTTTTTTTATATTGGAATTGTGGTCAGGGCCAGTCCAATACCCCAACCATAATGTCCTTAAGCCATGTTGTTATAATTTTCCAATTGGAAGTCCCATTTGTAACCAAGCTTTAACTGTTGTTGGTTCAGTATATCCACTTTATCTTCCTTTCTTATGATGCCATCTATTTTATAGCCTTTTCTATAGCAAAGCCATGCCTGTACTTCATGGCTTCTTCCTTGCTGAACAGCTTTTCAAGTTACATCAATATCAGTCTTATTTTACTGTAGACACAAGATACTTTTGTACCTGTTTCCTCCAGTGCCTTCACAAGGTCCTTTGCTGTTGTTCTGGAATTAATTTGTACTTTTTGTACCAAATTACAGTACACATCTCCTTTCTCAGCCGTACAATGATTTCATGGTCCCATTTTTTTTTTATACTTGTTTGTACAGATGAATGTAGTGCCTTTAGGCATTTGGAAATTTTTCACAAGGATGAATCAGACTTGTGGAGATCTAAATTTATTTCTTTATGTTTAGATTTCTTTCTTTCTTTCTTTAATTATTATTTCTTAAGTCTTTTCTGATTTCCTTTGATTGATCTGATTTCTTGTCAAATTGCTAAGAATGTTTTAATGACCCCAAATTTCCATCCATGAAGCAAGTTGGCATTTTCATTTCTGGTTAAATTTGTGTCATAAAAACTTTCAATATTTTAATTTTGAATGTAAATATTCCAGCTCAATTCAACATTGAAAGATGAGATAAAATGTTTATTTGGATTTTTTTTTAAAAGTATTCACAATGACACACACATATGGTGTCCATTTACTCTGTTATATTTAGACTGTACTTACTGTAGTACTAATGCAGGTCCAGGTTAGCAACAGGATGGCGGGAAAGACATGAGAAATAAATTGCGTGTGACACTCAGGTTTAGCAAAATTTAATCCTAGTTTGAAAATAAAAAAAAAGTAAAAAAAAAAAAAAAAGTTTAAAAAAAAACCCTGCAGCATGCCCTCCAACCAGCCTTTGGGCTTTTCTCTCTTTTTCTCTCTCTCCCTTGTACAGATTTTTTACATTTTTAAATACATAGGAAACCATATGAACTTATTTCCCAAAGTGGTTAAGTGAATCATATACTGTAGCTCATTGCTAAATAAGATCATTAGAGTTTCGTCTTGGTGATCAAATCACTGAATGCAAGGGCATTTGTTTTTCTCCAATATGTCCCAATCTCACTTTGCCCATATTCTGTATCAGGCAGATGCAGAGGAAATGGCAAGGATTCAACTTAGCCATAAAAGCTTTTTCATAATCATCCAGTAAAGTCCAATCTATTATTAAGGAGACGACATGTTTGTCCATTTTATCACTAAACTTGTTTGACCCTCTATTGTATTGTATAGAAACCAACAGAAAAAGATGGTCAAGTCACGTGTTTTCTTAAAAACTTTGTCAGTATGTTAGCTCACTATAATGTGCCCTAATATGTCTAAATTAAGGCAGCTGTATCAGCATCTACTGTATAGTACAAGGCTGTGTGTGGGTGTAATTGCCACCCGTCATTTAACTGATTAATAGAAACATACAGACTTAAGAGCGCTTTCATCTGCTCTTTCTGGCTGTAAAAGGAAGCTGATTAAAAGTTCGCCACAAGTGCTCATTAAGCTCCAGAAACCAGCCGGCCCTCAGTAAATCACAAGGCAATGTTAGAGACGTCTCACTGCAGCAAATTCACACAGCATGAACAGAACTCATAACTTAGTCAGGGGAACCTACTGTAGATGTCTATTCTGATGCAGATTGATATATAATATGGCTTGGTCTGTGCTCCTTATATAGATTCCTTTTAAAATCATGTCCAATCAACTGAATTTACCATTTATTTTGTTTGTACTTAGTTGTTTTTTTTTGTTGCTTGTTTAAAACGAAGTAATAATTAATTAAATAATGATGCTTATATATTATTATTAATATACTTATATATTATAACAAATGTCATTATTATTATTATTATTATTATTATTATTATTATTATTATTATTATTATATATGTATTTATTTATTTATTTGCTTATGTCATAATTACATAAATGATTATATAAAGTAGTTATATACTTGATTTGTATAAGGATTTTAGTTATATACCTATTTAGTTATTTATTTGAGTCTTTGTTTAATGTTATTTAATCTATTCAAGTTTATACCTTTCTTCACTGAACAACATTCTTTTTGTGTGTCTTCATTTTCCTGGATTATATCTATTAATTGTCTATTTTTTTTTTTATTTAACCACAGGTGGGAATTATTTTCTAACAAGTTTCAAATAAACTGTTGCACTATTGAAATGCACTATTTCAAGAGGTTTCTATAGAAGAAAAATGTAAAATCTTAAAAAAACAGCAAACAAAAATATTCAAGACAATGATTAGTTCTTTTTTTTGTAAAGACATTTTCTTTCAAATTAGATAAAAACACTGTGCTGGACTGTACCCTCTGACGGTCACTTAAATAAGCCTAAACCTTTTACTGCAGTCAGGATAATATGTCCCTATCTGCCCTCAAGTCTCTTACCTTTTCAAAATATATATTTTCAGTCAAGTTTTTGCTTAGGGTTATGAGTCAGAGTTATGATGTACTCGCTTTGTATTCAGTGCAGGAATCACTGGGTGGTAAATGGATAAGGTTACTTCATTAAACATGATCTTTCCTCCCAGTTCCTCTCTCTCTCTCTATCTCCCTCTCCCTGTTGCTGCCTCTCTTTCTCTAAGATTAGAGATAAATGGGACTCTGATACGTTTTACTCCCCTGTTCACTCTCTCTGGCTCACAGTCTCAACCGGCCTAATTTAAATTCATTGGCTGTGAGTTAGATTTGATTTCCAGAAGTGTTTGTAGGTCACCGTTGCTCAACCATGAGCAAGGGGATGATAAACATCTACTCCAGACATCTAACTGAGCTGAACCGAGAACTGAGCATTCATCATCATGGATCATAAATTATCTGTGGTATTTCAGAATTTGTATTGCAAAAAAAAAAGAAAGGAAACGAAAAAAAAACTTGATTTTTGTTAAACATTTATTGCGGCATGAAATTAATGGCAGGATATGAGCGCTACATGCATGTTTACGTCAATACATAAACAAGTACAGTGGTGTGAAAAACTATTTTCCCCCTTCCTGATTTCTTATTCTTTTGCATGTTTGTCACACAAAATGTTTCTGATCATCAAACACATTTAACTATTA
>JAOVVB010000010.1:19468479-19488591 GCA_028570985.1 Heterobranchus longifilis | reverse complement strand
TCTTATTTTGTCTCTCATAGTTGAGGTATACCTATGATGAAAATTACAGGCCTCTCTCATCTTTTTAAGTCGGAGAACTTGCACAATTGCTGGCTGACTGAATACTTTTGCCCTACTGTACAGTAGATCCGTGAATCCCAGAAATCTGTCCGTAGATGCATTCGTTCCCTTGAACATTTAGTCAAGTCGTCAAGTAGGCTTTCATTATCACTTCAACCATATACAGTTTAGTACACAGTGAAATGATACAACGTGAGTTGAATGCCTGATCCTTAAAAATCATGTGGAACCTGTAGAAGAAACGCATGCGTCTATAGGAACTGTACACACATCATCATCATTCACCAACCCCACTTGCACATTACAGGAACTCAGCTGGGAGTTATTGCCACGTCCACCATACAGTCCTGAACTCACTCCAAGCCATTTCTACATGTTTGAGCCATTTAAGGAGTTCCTGGGAGGCCAGCGTTTCAAACATAAAGCAGTCAGTCTGATCATGGCTCTGGGGGACTGAGAAAACGTTCTACTGTACCTTGATAAAATTCAAGCACTAGTGAAACACTGGGATAAGTGCATTAGTGTAGCAGAGGATTATATAGAGAAATAAAGTAAGTTTTTACTTTCATTATTGTGTTCTGTTATTCTTTACATTCTTTACATATTCTTTACAATCAAAAGTCCCTGTTAGACTCGAATGATCTGTGTATATGGGATGGTAAATTAACATCACCATCAGTGTTGCACAATGACCCACTTTAATGAATGTGTGAGTTTTGTAATTATGAATTACTGGTTATTTAAAAAAAAAAAAAAAAAAAAAAAAACATAATGCATGGTATCTGGTTATTTGAATTTGTAGTTTAAAACTTAACACCGTCTGACTAATCAGAAGTTAGAATCTAAGACCACCGATATAGCCTCACAAGTGATTTTACTTTTTTACCATAAAAAATGTATAAAAAATATATATTTATGTTATTTGGCAGAGTGACTTATATTTTTATCTCATAGTACGCCTGAGCACTTGAGGGCCTTGCTCAAGGGCCCTACAGTGGTCACTTGGTTTGAACCTGGGACTTTGCAAACAGGAGTCAAATGTCTTAACCACTGAAAAATAAATGATTTAACTATTTCAATCAAGCTATTAAAAAAACAATCTGTTTGGAACACAGTTCCTGGTTTAGACTGATGTAAGACCCCAGTCTGGTTATGAGAAAGTGTGCTGTGTTACACAGAAGAGAAAACAATAAAGGTATTGAGCTTGTCACTTTTTACTTTGGGCCATTATATGAAAACACAAAGAGGATTTTTGGAGGTTTTAGTTTATGAAAAGACATCAAACGTGTACTAAGGTGCGCAATTTCATGAGGCTTCACGGTGTTTGACTTTTAAAAGAGTTGATTAATTAGAGTAGGGCTTTTACTACGTGGCACTAAAGATGGAGACACATTTAGAGAGAGAGAGAGAGAGAGAGAGAGAGAAAGAGAGAGACATTTATAGTCTTTGTTCAGCACTTTTTTTTTACATACTTAAAAGAATCTATTCTCTCTGCAACAGCAAAATCCCTAGAGATGGATTCTTGGTGCATTTTCCCCCATTTAAAACTCTTCCCCATAAAATAGATGATGTACAAAATGTGTAATTTCCATTTTAGTCCCAGCGGAGAGAATACACAGAAGTCGACTGCAGATGTATCAATCACATGTTTTAAATTGGATCTGCGGTGTTAGGGTCCTTCCTCATATAAGCTGTTTAGTCAGTTTGAACAGGAACCCTGGTGTGTTCTCTTTCCTGGCGTGATTCTTTAGGTGGGTGAGAACAAAGCAGTCTTTAAGGTTGTGGAACAAAACAAGGCCACTGGCTGCCACAATGCTGTATGCATTTGCATCCTTTTTTGTTAATGATTTTGGTCAGTTTTTACGTCACTGGCATCTGGTGGTCAATGCACATTTCTAGCCTTTTTTCACATTTAGCAAGCAAATACATGGCTTAGAAATCAGGGAAAAAAGAAAACAACTATTAAAAAAAAAGAAAAAAAAAAAGCTTTTAAAAAAAGAAAGTGAATTGCTGTTTGCAATTAAGATTCTACCAAGAGCATCTGTAGCATCAAGTCTGGATTTTGAAATGCATGCGATAGCGTAAAATTTATGGTAGCATGTGCAAGAAAACCTGAATCAATCGCCCTCACTCCTGTTTGCTCACTCACTTGATGAGTAGCTTTTTGAACCTATACATTCAAGGTATATAATACAGATGGTTCTTGTATGTACTATAAAATACAGTATGATCCTGCCATCGCACCTTGAACAAAGCAACAACTCCAAGAGCATCTGAGCGAGATGGTCATAATCAACTTTTCCAGGTGAAACCATTGCAGCTAACTCAGAGTAGGAAGTGAATCCAATATAATGTATGATTTAGTTTGCAATTGATCTTTTTGGAAATTTAGTGCTGTAGTTATTTTAAAGCTATAGTTCTGTAGGAATGTCATGTGTTTTAGAAATTTAGATTTCTTGCTCAGGTATGGATCAAAACAACCAGTCTGTAAGAAGATGGTTAGAATCGACTCTTCTATGTGAACTCTACTGCAGTCAACTCACTGCAGGAAGTAAATACAACATGCTGTAGGTTTTTTTCTTTTTTTTCGTTGCAAGTCTGTTCAATTGAGCTCAAAGGGCAAAGCTGTCGAAACACCCTGTGTTTTGTAGATTAGAACTGAGAAACTTCAATAATAATAATAAACACTGGATGTAATACAAAATGTGCCTCGCTTTTGGTTGCCTTGCACCTAATGTACAGGGGGTCAGGGTTCGATTCCCGTTTCGGGTCTGTGTGCATGGAGTTTGCATGTTCTCCCCGTGCTTGGTAGGTTTCCTCCAAAGCCATGAAGGTTAGGTTAATTGGCATTCCCAAATTGCCCGTAGTGTGTGGATGACAATTGGGTGTCGAGCTGGCAACCCGACCCCTCATGTTATTGCCACAAAAATGACGGATATATATCCAGGGTGGGGAGTATCTGTCCCCCAATGTGCCATCCAGATACAGAAAAACAATAAACATTTACTCTTCAATGAATTAAGGGACTTGCTATGAGTATGCACCATTGCTTTCTGGTTGATTGAATTACTGTATGTGCTCTTGAAAATAAAATCAAATAGCAAATGAGCTTAAGATAAGAGTATCCTCTGCCCTTAAAGCATTCCCATTAAGGGAATACACATTGTTTTCACTCACTCAACTCCATCAACATTGCAGACGAGCTCATGCTGCCTGACACCGCGCTATAAAACCAGACCTGTCATAGACTAGAAGACGGTCAATTCTGATTGGCTGGCAAAGGAACAGGCAATCATCAAAATTAACCCATCTTCCATTATTTCTTCTTCTGAAAGAATTTGAGGAAGCCAAAATACAATTTGAACATGTGTGTGTGTGTGTGTGTGTGTGTGTGTGAGTGTGAGAGAGAGAGAGAGAGAGAGAGAGAGAGAGAGAATTTAAGTGAGCAAAAATTCTCTTCTGTGTGCCTTGAAAGTTTTGCTCTGAATACATGACTAACTAATTTAAGAGTTTGGGAGTGTGTGCTCAAACGCAGACACTAATAATAAACTAATACATTTAATGTACATCTTCTCTTTTTATGCTTGAAGCCTGATAATTTTGGTCTTTTAGGCATGACGACGATGATAATGATGATGATTCTGTTAATTATTAGTCAATATCAGTTAGTGTAGCAATGAGAAATATGAACATTATAAAATCTTTTCCATTTACTAGTAGATCTTTTTAAAACTCTAAATCATTTAATATAGGGACAGGTAATATATAGAGAAATCTATTTTCTTTGCATAAGGGATTGCTTAGTTCACCTAAATGGATGTAGTGGTGCTGGATGAAGGAATGATAGTTGGCATTCATGGGGCAGGTAGAACATTACTTAGAACTGGCCTCGTTCCCATATCAGAACACACTGGATGTGTTAAAGTCCTGACCCTGGAAACTCCCATAATAAACAATGTCCTGACAGAAAACTTTACTGTGACCAGCAGTGTGGTAATAAGTAATAATGTTAACATTAACGTTAATATTAATATCTGTGAATTTAGTGTGAGGTGGAGCTTTTGGTTGGCTAAAAAGCCTCAGATCAAGAAGGCCCATCTACTCTTTACTCCATATGTAGACCCTACCCTTTATTAAACAAACAAACCAACAAACAAACATCAATTGCTTACAATGTTCATTAACATCTTATTCGTACATGATATGGCACACTATTAATAAACTACATGCATATTAATAAACTACAAATTGTAAAGCAATTTGATTATACAGTGACATGTACTGTAAAAACAACACCGAACTTCTTAACACATCTCTGCACACACACACACACACACACACACACACACACACACACACTTAGTAATTGCAATGCATGCACTTGCAAGAAAAAAAAATGGATTCAAATGCAAAGCATGTCATTGTGACGTGTTCCCGTTCCATATGGAGACATAAGGAATATAAGTGAACATAAAAACACTCATTTAATGGCTTATGGACAATTATCCCATGAAAGGGTCATAAAAATGACTCAGCATTGATTTTTTTTTTCCCCTTCATCCTTCCTACCAGAAAAAGAAACATGATTTTTCTGCATGAAACAAATTAACCTCAGTAAAGGTTAAAAGAAAAAAAAAAAAAGTTGTTCAGAGCATCACTTCTTTCTTCACTTTAACCTGACAGAGGAAAAGAGAAAGAGCACAGAAAGCGCCAGCTGAGTCTTTTATACCCATTATATCACCTCTGCAAACACATCAAGTAGATGAGGTAAGAAGAGACAGATTTCAGTTTATTTATATGGTGCTTTTAAACAGTCAGGGTCATGATGGAGGGCTACAGAAATTAAACTTACAGTAAGAAGAGAACAGGGCTCCTTTGAATCCTTTCAAGTTTCAGACAAGATTAGGTGGTCATGGGAAACAATGAGATTGGGAAGGTGTTATGGTGATTTTGAATCTGGGTGAGGAATTCATGGACAGAACACAAGTCAACCATAGGAAAACAAACATATACACAATCTTCAAATGTGAGTTTCAAAACCATATTCCTATATGCTGTATCCCTGGATACAGATTTCTATTTAAATTCCATGCATGATTTAAAAAAAATATATATTATTATTATTATTATTATTATTATTATTATTATTATTATTGGATTCCTGTGTAGCTTTTAGGGTGAAACAGATCTTAATAAACTGTAAAATAAAGTGTTACTTTATTGTTTATTTATAGCTGCATTGGTAGTACATTTGATAGAAAACTGTGATACCTGTGCATTTTCACTGGCTTTTAGAATGAAAGAAAAACACATGTGGTGTAGTAAAAATAAATTTTTTGACACAGGAAGTGTTTCATATGTGACAAGATACATATAGTACACTTTTTGTACCTTTTTTATTGTTTGGATGTTTGGAGCTTCCTCATGGTTCATGGCATTTGAACAAAACATTAAGGTGGTATAAATTCCAACCACCAGACACTTGTTACATTTCATAACATTTGATATGGTGTCACAACCCGAGGTTCTGCAGAGCAGCGACGCTGCTGGAATGGTTTCCGCTGATAAGAAACCAAATCAGGTGAGATCATTGGGATTTCAAAACCACTTCCTGACAGCATGCCTGGAGCTGGTGTTCTATTTTGAGGAACACACCTCTGGTTGTGATTCATAGGACTTGGTTAAATTGCTCACATGTTGCAGGGACCTAAATCACTGTAGAGCAAGAGCCCTGGAGGCCGAACTTTTCGCCGCTGGGGAAATTTGTGAAAGTCAATGAAACATGACCGTGGTAGCAAAATTCCCTTCACCATCACCCTTTAAACCAGATCACATAAACCACTGGGGAGGACACGGCCCAGAGGTCTGAAACACCATCAGTCTTAATTCATTTCAGCCTACAGTCTAATGACACAAGCTGAACAAGTAAAACTTGTACAAGTTTCCTGACATTGTAAGTCAACAAAATAATGGATGACTGCGAACCAAGACAAGAGGAAAGACCATAGGAAAGATCATAGGCTGTTAACATCTGCATTGATTATTCTCAAAGCCAGATCTCTTAAATGTGCAAGAATGAAACGCTTTACACTTGCTTAGATGTTTCTGCACAACTAAGTATGATTACATAGAGTTTAATTGTATGAGTTGAGATAAGCATGTGAGAATGTAACGCTGAGCTCAGTGTTCCCATCTCAGATATTAACCATAGACAAATGACCAAAATATTTCATACTGAATGCTATTCAGGACCAATAATTGATACACAAGTATTGCACACATTAATGAACTAAACTAATTCATAAATTAATCCATTCATAATTCATAAAACTAAATTAATTCATAGTTTCATCCATTTGAAGTTACAAAATAATCATTATTTTGAGGCAGTGATGACATTTAACTTGGATGGATGAAGTTAGAAATGGTGAGCTGTAAGTGTAGCAGGATGGCTGCTTGGTCAGATTATCCCTAAAAATGTGGTCATGTTTTCTTTACACACACAAAAACAACAACTTCAAATTAACCAAAATAGTGACATCATTTTATTATTTCTACAACAGAATAGCACATTAAATAAATGATAAAAGTGGATTATTCGTTATGAATGAAGTTATATTTTATAAGCTGCTGAATAATGGATATAAAACCATCAATCCAAACTTGCACTGCTTACTGTAATGATTAAGGCAAAGGTTGGTCATATATATACAACTAGACTCTATTTATGTTTATTCTAATACTTCCTATCTCTATTTTATCTTATTATGGTCATGGTTGAAAATGAGGGTGCTAGAGGTGTAAATCATAGATAGGTTGTTGATTCAATTTCATTTTGTTGTGCTGCGATTTTGAAGTTGATTCAACAGCACTTATGTTTGTCTGATTTGTCTCAAGCACCTATATATTTCTTACAGGTTTAAAGAATTGAAAACTACTTAAAGTTTCTAATAAACTTTAAAACATCCTGTATACAGGATAAAGTGGTATACACGATGAGTAAGTGGGAGCGATGCTATGCAACTTGTGTTCTTGTGATCATTTTAAATGGCATGTCTCATACAAAGTGGCAATCTTTTTTTTTCTTCTTCTTTTTTTAATCTAGAAGGTGATCTGCTCGACACTCAATTTCAACAAGTGAACAAGTGATACTCTCAAAGAAATCGTGGGCATTTTCAGAAGATATAAGCAGATTGAAAACCTGAACGTCTCCAAAACACCAGCAAAAATGACAAATGTATTAATTCAACTTTAGGGGAACTGGTGGCTCAGTGGTAAGTGTTTCTCCTGGCATGTGGAAGGCCCGGGTTCGATTCTCAGTCATTGGATGCAGTGCGGGTCACAATCCCAGATAAAACGGGAGTATTGCATCAGGAAGGGCATCTTGGGTAAACGCCTGTTTCAAACTTGTATGTGTGACCCCTTGCCGGGAGCAGCCAAAAGACCAACATGTCAATTCAACTTTACTTATATAGTGGAGACCGTAACAAAGCAACTTTACAGAAATACATAGGAAGGTCCAGTACTGTGGATTACGATATTCAATTACAGTTACGGAAGCACTTTCAGTAAGAAAACACATCTGATGATGTTATGTCATCTTAAACATCACATTGTCTCTAATTGCCTCTAAGTCGTTCAAAATTGTCTTTGAACTGTCCAGGTTGTCCTGTTCACAGCTACTAAGCTAACTAGCACAAGGCTGAATTCCAAATCCTTCTCTAACCCCGATCAAGGGCAAGGGAACTAGCTTTCTATTGAACACTATATGGGATTCAACCACAGAATTTTGGAGACATAGCAAGGAACTTTACAGGACTGTCCACCACCTTCCTATTCTCCTCATCTTTTGGCTACATAGTTCAGGAAAGAACTTTTTAAATCCCTGGTTATAAGGAAATTAGTGACCATGACTTATAGAGCATAACCATTAGTAAAGCGCATTTAGATTATTAATTGTTGTGTTAAATTGAGGAAGGTGAACATCAAAGATACTGAATATGCCATGCATTTTTGAATGCTGTTTTCAAAATAACCTCATCAATGCAGTAAGTCTTTGATGCAGTAAAAGTACAAACCATAGATGCAACAAAGAGCCTCTAATACATTACAATATTTTATGATATTACATGTTAGAGCCAGTGGCTTGATTTAGAATGATTCTTTTTAGGGACCATATGAATAAAAAAGTTCAAGGGAAAGCAGGCTGTAACTTTCATGTCTAGAACTAGGTGAATAGCCAGACTGCTATATTAAGTCCTATGATCAAAGTCTGTCTGGTTGTCTGCATTGTCATGGCAACAAGACCACACACTGGGGATGCACTGATACCTATATGTGGTTAAATACTGTGATGATTTACTTATGCATTTACAAAAAAGTTCTGATATCAATATTGAGTGTAAAGTGGTGCCATAAGCATAAGTTAAAGAATGCCTCTTTTATTCAAAATTAACCAGTGGTAAAAATCTGGACAATGGTAAAAATCTGTATGATTTATGATTTAAATTATTATGGTTGAACATGATAATTCAAGGGAAGCAGTAAAAATCTCAGAACTTGCAGAACTCAATATAAAGGCAAGAGTTTTCAAAGAATAATAAAATGACCTTTATAATAAGCTTAAATAGTGAATAAACCAATAGAGTGTATGCAGTTGATGCTATTGCTCCGCTATGATCCACTTGTCTCCACATAATTTGCTTTGTGTCCTTAAAACCATAAAAAAAACTGTTGCGCTTTCCAATGCTTTCAGCAAATAGAGTAAGCAAAAAACAAACAAACAAAAAAAAAAACAACAAAAACATGTATTTGTACAGAATCCCTGCTGAGTTTGACCAAGACTACAGATCCAGGTGGAAAGCAGCGATAAAATAGTGCTATCATGACCCCCTGTTGAGCTCAAAATCAGTCAAGATGTGAGAGCATTCTTGACTTTGCAGCAAATATCTATTTCAGCTGTGTAAGCTCGAACGTCGTTATAAACCATTTATCCATAAAATAGCTTTTCATGATTACAACTTCTGTACTGCATTACAATATAATGTATACAGCACTTGGTGTCAGGTTATAATACTGCAATAATAGTTGCATTTAAATAATAGTTCAAATTTATAAATACCAAAACAAGACCACAGTTCATATTAATGATTGAATGAGTAAAGATATTTCTCATCACTTTGCCATTTTTTAACCGAAATAAGTTTATGAAAAATACTAATTTTAAAACACATCTGGCGAACAGCACCTGTGATTCATTGTAGGGCTCTTAAAAAGTTAATCCAGGGACTTTGGATTCATATCTCTGTCTCTGAGTGAAATTTCACTAGCTTGCAACTTCAGCATGAATAATGATGTTATATTTATTGGTTGTGCTGTTGCAAATTTCCTGGTGGTTAGACATTGTTGGATCATCACGGTAGCGGAACCGCCACGTCCAATCACGTGACTGCAGGAAATGAGCAACTGACTAGAATTCAGCAGACACTGACCTCTGTTGGTGGGGAGGAGTACTGCCCTCGTCTATAACTATATGAGATCTGTAATTTATTATATAAACAAAAATGGATCAAGAACTGATCCCGGGGACAGGGGGACTCCTGATATATTCCAGGAAACCTCAGGGTGTGAGGTAAAAATAAACTGAATAAAATGCCAGTCTATTGCAAAGGACCATGCACACTCTCACTGGGATAAAACCTGAGGGACACTGACATGGATAAGAGGTAAAGATGCACAAAAACCTAATAGAGTGGGTAACTCAAACTCAGAATCGAACCGGGAACCTGTGAACCTGTGGCAACAACACTATTTGCAAGGTAAAAATAAAAACCTAAATGAAAGGAAAACACACACACACACACGCACACACCACGTTATATATATTATATACGTTATATAATTAATGCTATAACTAATTATAAAAATGGTATTTATCAATATATATATATAATTTTTTAATATGGTCAACAATTTAACCAATCTGTATTAAAATGACTCCACCAGAGATGGAAATGTAAATGAGTTCCACAGGAAGGCATAGCTGCACCACACACACGCACACACACACACACACACACACGCTCGCGCACGCACATATCTCTAATGAGAGACCAGCTGACTAGATGGGAGATAGGCAGTAAGAGAATTACAGTGATCGTTTAAGCTGTGATTTTTTTCTTTACACAACAAGCTGAAATGATCAATATTCAGAAGATGATGCGTCAAAGAAAATAAATGCAGAGGAAAGACTGAATCAGACGGGCAAGCATATTGCAAGTGTGAGGCAGAACGCAAGTGAGAAAGGGAGTGGAGAGACAGCGCGCGAGAGAGAAAGAGCACGAGCCAGAATGAGCAAGCGAGAGAGGGATAAATGGCATGGATGATCGACAACACTTCGCTCTCTGCAGCTCGCTATCTTCCAGCCCCACAGCTCTGGATAAAGATAAAAAGACATCATGGAATCTCTTAATTTGTTTCAGATCAGAAGGCTTTGTGTTTCTTTAATTCTTTTTGCGTTTACTCCACTGGCTTTTTTCCCCTTGGATTTGTCCTTCGTCTGGCTTTTCCAGAAGTCCGCAGAAAAGGACAGTTGAATGCAGTCACTGATGTTCACAAAAGAATGGGTAAGTTCGCTCTTTGATTTACACAGTCTGGACCTGAATAGGAAATGAATAGCGAATTGAAAAGACGGCAGGGAGAGAGTGAGGCAGTAGACTGCCCGTGCTCTAAAAATGTTGTTTTTCTTACGCCATTTCACGATTCTGAAGCAGCCAAACTTGGTATTTAGACTTCCACTTAATAAAGATTTGATGATGATAAGTAAAATGTTGCTAATAAATTCATTCCAATATGATTCCCAAATGCAGCAAAAATATAGAGAAAATAGAATGAAATGAACATGGAATCTATTCAGAAATCTGTAAATGAGCAACAGATTTAGCATCTGCAACAGCTTAATGTATAATTCATGCATTCAAGCATTTGGCAAAATTATTTTTAATGATTGTATTAATAAAACACTACAAACATCAAATTCTGTATTTTGCATAAACATTAATATTTGCTGGTATACATCAAACAGGGTAGACGCAGTGATGCATGTATCCCCTTTCCCCTCTGTGTGAGATCAGATCAGATATGCTTTATCTTTAAACCCATACAGGTTTTCATTTCAAGGTGGCCATTGGTGGGACAAGCACCAGCAGCACTTTGTGTGATCAGCATGCTACTGTGCCTCCCTCCTGCGTCATGCACAGCCTGCCCTCAGAAATGCCGCTGCGAGGACCTGCAGTTTTACTGCGACACACAGGGACTCCTGGCGCCCCCAGACGGCGTGGACACTGGAGCCCTGGGACTCTCGCTCCGCCACAACAGTTTCACTGAGCTGAGCCCTGAACAGTTTTTTGGCTTCACCCAGTTAACCTGGCTACACTTGGACCACAATCAAATACTCACTGTGCATGAGGATGCCTTCCAGGGGCTGTACAAGCTCAAGGACCTGAATCTGAGTTCCAACCGCATCACCAAACTGCCCAACACAACCTTCAGCCACCTCATTAACCTTCAGATCCTGGATCTATCCTTTAACCAGATGACGGCGCTGGAGCCCGAGCTATTTCATGGGCTTCGGAAGCTCCAGATCCTCCACCTGAGGTCAAATTTACTGAGGACTATGCCTGTGCGAGCCTTCTGGGACTGCTGGAGCCTGGAATATCTTGGTTTAAGCAACAACCGGCTACGCAGCCTGGCTCGGAACGGATTCGCTGGACTAATAAAGCTGCAGGAACTTCATTTGGAACACAACCACTTGACCAAGATTAATTTGGCCCACTTCCCACGTCTTGTCACGCTCCAGTACCTCTATCTGCAGTGGAACAAGATTAACAATTTAACATGTACCATGGAGTGGGAGTGGACCACTCTGGAGAAACTGGATCTAACTGGGAATGAAATACGAACTCTAACCCCCGAAGTGTTTGAAACTTTACCGAACCTTAAAGTTCTGCTGCTGGACAACAACAAGTTGACCAGCCTTGATACCCAAACCATGGATATGTGGAGATCCCTGAACATCATCGGGTTGTCGAGCAACCTTTGGGAATGTACCAACAGAATCTGCAACTTGGCCAGTTGGCTTAGTAAGTTCAAGGGTCGATGGGAGCAACCCATCCTATGCCATAGCCCTGAGTTCACACAAGGTGAGGAAATACTTGACGCAGTTCATGGATTCCAACTCTGTGAAAACATTTTAGCACCTGTTGCTCTGACTAGCACCACAGTGGAGGCCACGTTACCCCAACAGTTCACAAGATCTTTGTTTGGGAATATGCAGACACCGACGCAGGACTTCTATGCAGAGAATTTGGGGAGTTTTAGCATTTTCACAACTTCTGTTACAACCTCAAAAAACCCACAAACCACAATGGCTACCACCACTATGGCTGAGTTGGAAGATGTTACTGATGACTCTGCTTTGATGGACAACATGGTAGTAACCCAGACAATTATTGTAGGTACCATGGCCCTTTTGTTTTTCTTCTTTCTCATCATTTTCATGGTGTACATCTCATGGAAGTGCTGCCCACACTCTATACGACGAACCCACCACTGCTTGACCATTCAGAACAGGCAACAGAACCAGACACAGGAACGGCAGCCCATGGCGGACCCGGCCACACAGCTGCCCTATAACGAGTATGAGATGACTCACAATGATGGTGCACTTGTAATCATAAATGGCTATGGGCAGTGCAAGTGTCAGCAATCATCTTATAAAGAGTGTGAAGTATAAACACTATTTATTTACAAATGATCATTTTGAACAGATTAAATAATACATGGATTGTTTATGAATATTTCAGTTTGTAAAGAAAAATGAAATACATGCTCCCCCCAACCCCCCACCCCCAGCTTTGAACTTCAATAAATATGTCGAGGTCATATATGGTATTTTTTAGAGAAATATGAAAAACATAACAATAAAAAAGAATGTGATAGCAGGATAATATCACATGTTATTGCCTTATATAGTTTACAACATTTCAGTATAAATAAGTAAAATTATTTAGCAAACAAAAAATAGGGGAAAATAAGTTACCAATTATTAATAGAAAGCAATTTTGCACTGTTACTGCAATAAATAAAGACTGCTAGAAGGAGCCATGACATTTGAAGAGACCAATATTAAAAAAAAAAGGACTGATCATGGAATTTTTAAACCATTTCTTGGAAAGGCCAGAAACATTAGTCTGTCCTTCTTCATTATATAACCAAGATTGTTATACTGTACACAATCTGTACACAGTTATACTGTGCAAAAGTCTTGAGCCCCCTTCATTTGTTTTTTATTTTGCTTGTAAAAAAAAAACAGATTTTTTTTGTATTTTTAGTTTTGACGGATAGTTCTCCAGTTTTTGGCTCTCATTTTTAGTCTAGCCCCTGTGACTGAGCAGTTTTAGAGGATTTTTTTCTTTTTTAAGTCACACAGTGACCTATGAATCATTCAAGTATTAAAAAAAAACAATAAAAACATCTAACTTAAGGCATGAGCCAGTGAGAAACAGGTGCAGATGATGACAGATGATCAGGCCGGTGATTAGTATACTGATGAAGCTGAATGCTAAATGGTTGGAACAGACGAGAGGGGAAATGAGGTTGCTGCTGACGTTGTAACATAAACAAATTATTTTTAATGTCTTGTCATTTTTCAGCCTGTCACAGTAAAACATTTATTAAATTTTTTAATATGAAGAAATGAGGTGGAGGTGCACAAAACTTTTGCACAGTATATATACAGTATATATATAATAAATAATATAATTTATATTATTCTCCCAGATTAAAGTTGCATTAAATGTCGTGAAACATGGGAAACAAGCTACTCCTGTTATAACCTTATAGAAGTTTTCAACAGCGTTTCTTTTGTCTCTATCCTAAAATTCTTTAGACAAAAACCAACAACAAGAATCCGGAAGGTCTTCGGTCACAAAAACTTTACCAAGTGAATGATTAGAGGTTTTTCTTTGCTAAATAACAGCACATTTTTAAATACTGTTTTTGATTACATTTAGTATCTTTCATACGTGTCCCATACCAGTCTCTGTGAATGAGCTGGTACTATGGAAACGAACAGATTGATATTTGTATAGAGGTGGCAATGAAACAATCCTTGTGTGTGAAACCAGTATTTTCATTGAGGTGGTGGTAAAAAAGGTGACCAGGTTTTAAGTCTGATGGATAAAACTTATGAAAATCACTTTAAGTCATTGCATGATTGTTTTCATGCAAGTAGGAAGTGTGGATTCTAATTGCAGATTTTTCTTTTTTTTAACATAGTGAAAAAGAGAAAGCTGTAAGCATGACGCCATGTAAAGTCATATTCTATTATACTTTATTCGTGGTAATACTTTAATTAAGGTTATTGCTCAGGACACATACATAGGCTCCTCATGACATGAACCCCCATAAGTATTTAACATCAGCTGTAAAAATGCTTTCATTAACTTTGGTGTGAAGGTATGAGGTCACATCATTTGTTTGGTATAGATCTCATATTTTTTTCAAGTCTGTCAAGAAAATTGACTTTTTTCCCCAGTTTGTAGTGTTTCTCTGTGGTTTTAGGTTCAGTGTCGACTAATCAGATATACAGTACATGAAAAACACCTGGGGTTAATATTAAGCATAGATTTACAACACTACAACTTGCTGAAAAGGAATGTAGTTTATACACCAACATTACTGACTTTTGCTTGTAGATTACAGAAGGAAGACACACTTGAAACAAAAAGAAAGACAATCAGCTGCAGATAAAACAATGCCTAGGTACAGGATGGTGAAAAGTACATCAAACATTTATTACTGAGTAGACAGAAGAGTGCTTAAAAAATGTAAGCAGTTTGATGAAATGAGCAAGCTTAATTTTGCAAAGAATGAAACAAAATTCAGTTTGATGGACTTGCCTGCTCTGTCTGTAATTATACCAAGCTCAGCATCATTAAACTTCAACAACAATGCACTATTTAGATAATTTTGTCTTGTCTGTTTCATATAATAGACTACTGATCACATCAAAAAATATCATGAAGAAGGTACAGTACAAGGAATGACAATGTACAGTTGTAAAGAGCTGTGGATGTATAAAAAGAAATTATGTAAAATGCTGATCGATTATCCCAAAGTCAGGGGCAAAAAAGGTATTTCAAAGGGAATTTATCTCTATGTCAAATAATAAAAACAAATCATAAAAGTGTCACATTGAAGTGCAAGAAAATCATGGGTCATAGTCATAGAAAAAAATCATATTATTAATTTGATATTATATAAAATGATAAAATATCAACTTTCAATAATTATTTATCCAAACTAACTAAAATTCAAGTGTTAAATAATTATTTTCCAAAAACTGATAGGGTTAGGGTTAGGGTTAGAGATTCAAACAGTCTGTGCCATGCTGTTTTAGGGAAATAATCAAAGATGGGATGCTGTAATGGAGCATAGTATCTCCTACACAAAGAAACTGATTCTTTTTTAAAAGACAAAAGTCTTGAGCCTCTTTTCAATTTTTTTTTATATTAAATTGAATTTACTGCCACAGGCTGCAAAGTGCCTAAAGATAGAATATAAAAATTGCTTTGTTTATGTAACAATCACCTTAAAAACATCACTGGCCTGATCATCTGCCATAATCTACACCTGTTTCTCACTTGTACATGCCTTTAGAATTTAGTTTTTTTGCTTGAATAATGTATACGTCACTTTGTGGCTTAACAAACAAAAACATTTCTTACCTAGGACAGAAAATGAGAACCAAAATTTGGGAGGGCTCAAGACTTCTACTGTATATTCATATGTATAGAATTAGAAAATTTATAAAATTGTGATACCAAATTTACAATACGATGATATCATATCGGGTGATCCCTGGTGATTCAAGGTCTCTAATGTGTATCGCTGTCTGAGAAAGTATTGTGGATTCAGAATAAATATATCTACACAGTCATTGCTTGCAAATTTACTACAAGCTGATATACATTATTGTGCAAAAGTTGCATGCAAATAAATTCTGTAGAGCAAGGATCCATAAAAAAAAAAAACTAATAATAAAACAAATATATAAAGCCCAGTAAACAGGAATTAATGAAAGAAAGTCAGTATTTGGTGTGAAAACATGCTGAGAATCCTTTGGTCTGAAGTACAATTTTTGGATTTTTTTAACTAAAAATCATAAATGTTTTTGTTCTGACTCAATAATAAAGTCCTTAGGAAAGTTCTCAAAAAACAACAACAAAACCAGCAAACAAACAAATTAACAAAAAACAGGGTGCCTATGATTTTCCTACACTACTGTAAACAGTATGGATGGATGAGTGGGTGGATGCATACAAGTCCTTCATTGCTTACTTTTTTTGTCAGTCTCTCCCGTCTCTAATAGTGTTTATGCATCACTCCATTCATGTGTCTATTAATAATATATATATATTTTTTTCCTTTAGCTCTGCACTGTAAAATGTGATGTATTGTACCACTGCAGTATGTTTAGGATCACAAAGACACACTGTGCTGCTCCTACTACAGTATGTCTTAGTGGAAGCATATACTGTACATGTAACGATACATGGGAAGCACAGGTTAAAAGTAAACTTAAAATAGCTTAATAGTCCCCAAAGCCTTTGATAGGGGTAGGTATAAAAAACATTTATTAAGGCAAAACACTCAGACACACACACACACACACACACACACACACTAAAAGAAGAAGAGTTATTTAATTCATGTAAAAGGTGCAACACTCTATGCTCGTTTTAGTAAATTAGTATGGAGTTTTGTTTGAACATGTACTCTTTCAAATATCATCGCTTGATCTCAAAATTTAAAGAGCGTATTAAGAGGTAGAATAAAGGGAAACAATTTGTCAAAATGTGACGGAAGGGAGGATTCGAGGGCAATAAATTGCACTACAAAAACCTTTTTCCCTCTTCCAGATCATATTTATTAAAAGCATGAACTCATTAAACAAGAAATCACTTTTTTTGTCGTATTTGTAGTTTTTGATTCTATTTCCTATATTTCACGTTTAATAAAATGATAAATGACTGCTCTGTTTCCTCCAGAGGCTCGGAAATATGGCGAAAAGCCCAAAGCAACCCACATCAAGATCCTGTCAATAACGTCACTTTATCTTAAATGTCATTATGAGCATTGGATTTTTCCACCAGGCAAAACAAAGATGTGTGACATGGAACCATCGCATCCAACCCGACTTCACCTGATCCTCCGTTTCAAATTAAAAAAAGAGCAAAGTCTGGTAGAAAATGACAGTTTTTTTCCTTTAGAGGATTTTTGTAAAATTCTAGCAGGACTATTATGAGCTGCCAGAGAAACATTCTGTGTCTAATTTGCTGCAGTTTAATGAATTTGCACTTTGAGGTTTGGTCCATGTTTCGGTGCTGAGCTCTGACAATCCTCAGTGACGGTATACTTTAGCAGGATTTCTTTTTTTCCTGTCTGTGAATCACCTTATAAACTTTAAGAAACGTGAAAAAAGTCAAATTCGGGAAATGATGAGTGTAAAATGCTGACTAATTTCTTCTTCTTCTTCTTTTAATTTAAGAATATAATAAAAAACCATTCCAAAATCCCCACTTTCAAAACAAAGGAGGAGAATTTAATTAACAAGGGATGTTTTTTTTCTCTTCAATGATTTGTGACATTGACTTTACATAATGAGTTTCTTTCCATGAGGAACACCTGTATTAGTGTGCAGATTTATTTCCTCAAGACCATCTGCCTGTTATTTGCACACAATTGATGTGAGCATGCAGGTGAGTACAGTAGGTGGAACAACAATACACACAGTACAGTAGGTGCTGGACCATAAGTAAGAACAAGGGCTTACTTTGTTTCACGTATGTTCACATATGCTAAATGTAAGTCAAGTCAAGTCAAACTAGAACTTTTGATGGCACAGATTAATAGAACACAGTTTCCCTTTATTTCTTGATTTTCTCCATGTTTCACTTGTGCTGGGATACCATCAAAGTAGAAAGTTCTTTCAATGATCAAACTGCCTGCTTCATGTCTGAAACACCAGCCTCCCAGGAACTCCTTCAATATTCCAGACATGTGGAAATGGCATGGAGTAAGGTGAGGACTATACAGGGGATGTGGCAATAACTCCCAGATGAGTTCCTGTAATGTGCAAGGGGTGTTCATAAATAATTGAAAGAATTACAGGATTAAAGAAAATAGGCTCCATCACACCATACATTTGATGATTAGTTTCCTATAACAATGCACCCCTAAAGTATTCATATAAAAAGATGAATCCTTAATTATATTGTCTATTTCAATGCAATTTAGAATGCAATTGCCTGTGAAATATTGATGATTATTATTATCATTATTACACATTTTCTTTTAAACAGATTTCTTTTAAACATATCCCTTATTCCCACAAAAAAAAAAACCTGGAAAGGTGATCTTCAAAGAAGACAACAATATACAGTATACTTTGTGACTTCGTATTACACTCCTGTGTGGGACCAAGCTGGCTGATGACGGAGAACTCAACAAAGAGCCATTAGTGGAACCTCGGGCTTTGATTATACCTGAGCATGCAGTAACTCCCCTGTGCCTCTCTTTCTACTCTTAAAGGAGTATTTATCTCCATCAATACCTCTGATAAAAGACAAGATGCAGACTCAGCCCTAATGGCTTTCTTGGAGATTTCCACCAGCACCTAATCACACCATTTGCACTCCATTACACAGAGGGAACAACGTAATGCAGATATCAAAGTAACCTCCTTACCTACCTACATTGATTTTTAAGGTGAAAAATAAAAGACAAAGCAAGAAGAGTTTCATATTAAAGAAGCTAAGGCATTTTTTCCCCCTGAACACATCGTAGAACTGCAAAGAACATACACTAACAGCTTGACGGCAGAACAAGATAACCCACTTTATTCAGACTTTTTACTGATTTTGATAATTTCTTGTTTTGTTTATAACAAAATTATGAATTTGAAAGCCATTATATTATCCCATTTTAGAATCTTTAAACCACATTTTTTTGACCAAAGCACCATATGTATGCACCAGATTTGCCAATTGCCTTGCTTGTTTCCGTCAGTTGATTAGCACTAGAAGCGCCGAGTACCGGTCATTTGACCGCAATGGGGAAAAAAAAAAAAAAAAAAAAAAGAAAAAAAAACACTTCACACTCGATCTGTAAGGGGCGCTGCGCGTGGGCTTGGGAAAAGGCATATATGCAGAGGTGAAATGCTAGGAAGTCTTTTAATAAAGGAACCAGAACATAAACAGACAAACTCACAATGAAACTAGGAGAAAAATAGCAACTTAACTAAACCAGACAAAACAGAACCTTTATCAGAATGTACACAGAAGTTAACTTACACTAGCAAGACATAAAACCTTCAGCTTACAAAAACAGAACAGGAACTGAACAGAATAGGAACAGTACCAAAACAGAAGCTAAACTAAACAAGCTAGGAGCTAACCTAACAGGCTAGGAGCTAAACATAGCAGCATTCAACTGGACGGCATGACGCAGATACATGGAGTATTCACAGAATATGTAACGAAACAGAATCAAACGTGAAACAGACCAGGAGCTTAGAGAAGTGACTTGACACCAAGAACAAGGAACATTCACAACGTAGCTAAACAGAACAGCACTTTAAGACAACAACCTAAATAAACAGATGCCAGACAAAGAGCAACTGAACAAAAGGCTATTTATAACTAAACTAATTAGCTACCTTAGTTCAGGTGAGTGCTCCCATCACCTGACCGAGGTGCATTCTGGGACATGAAGTTCAAAACACAGAAAACAGAAATAAACTCAAAATGGAGTCTCTGCGCATGGCGCCCTCTGGTGTTTACCCGTGGCACGATTAAATTCCAGGACCCTCCTTTCATGACTTTTCCTAGATCTGCTTAATTAGAGCTTAATTACCCAGCATGCTTACATTTTCAAAATCGCACCAGTAAAAGCCAGTATAAAGCTATTTTGCTCTTATTTACGTGAAAT
>JAOVVB010000010.1:19453719-19468379 GCA_028570985.1 Heterobranchus longifilis | reverse complement strand
CGTCTTTAAAAACATACGTAGGTTTATTATTATTATTATTATTATTATTATTATTATTATTATTATTATTATTATTATTTAACTATTTGTAACAAAGTCCAGGAACCTTTTATCATATTAAAAAGTAATGTACTGTATACAAGAAAGTCTTTCTCTATGGAAGAGAAATACAGTATGATGAAATAAAGGGGACTTTTTCACAGAACTGTTGTCTAAGGGAGTATATTCCCTGCATATCCAGTTGATTCAAAAGCATTCAATCCCTGCATGCTAAATCAGACTCTAGCTGTTTTAGGCAAAGCCAGAACCCTAATAAGGAACAGTGCTAAAGTCAGACATCTTTCCTTTTAATGCTGTGGCTGTTAAACTCCTGTAGGCAGAAAAGTAGGATGAAAGTGTGTGATGGCACATCAGCAAGTCGACAGATACCAGACTCATGCGCACCTATCAAGTGCATTTCATTTCTCTGGTTATCAAGAAGCTGTAGGATTAAGGCGAAGCTTAATGAAATGTGGAGGAAAAAGTAATTTCCTCTCGTATGGATCAATATGATGAAGGAATTTTGTAACCTTCTGCATAATGTTGTTTAGAGTTTGTGTTGGATTTAATCTGTGATCCTATGAGATAACACTCGAATTTCACATGTACTGTAAATGGACACAGTGATCACACACTTGTCTAAGGAATAAAATCCTTGTTGTCATACTTACTCTCACTCTCATTCGTTCTCTATACCACCAGGATAGCAGAAGGCGTGAAGTCTATCCCAGGGGCCTCGGGACAGGGCCCTAATCCACTGTATCACAGGGCCAAGCACACACATTCAGAAAATCATTCACACACTGTGGCCAATTTGTAAATGCCAGTTAGTCTAATCTGCATGTGTTTGGACTGTGGGATGATCTGTTAGAGTGGGACGATCTGTTAGACTATCAGGTTATTATTATTTTGTTTCTCATTTATGTGGTCAGAAATATACAATACATGCACTTATCATAAGCATGGATTCCATGGTAATATTGAGAACACATTAATTTTACATGTAATTTGTAAAACAAGTCTCTAAAAAAACTGGTGCCCAAGTTTGAATACATTTTGGGTTTTCAAAAATCAACCCACGATCAAAAATACTCATACAGCACATGTAATATTTGGCTAAATATCCCTTAACAAGTTTAACCTTAAGCAGATGCTTTTGGTAGCCATCAATAAGCTTCTGGCAGAATTCAGTTTAGATATTTGACCACTCCTGTTGGCAGAATCTCTAGTATTCAGTTAAAGTTGATTTCCTGTCATGGACCTGACATTTTAGCATATTTGACAAATGCTTGATATTGTTGAGGCTCCAAGAGCTTAAAGATAGTCTGCTTTAGCCATTATCCGCAAGAAACTTGATTTGTGTTTGGGCTCATTGTACTGTTGGAACACTTAATTTCATCTAAGTTTCAACCAGCTAGCTATATTATATACATTTTTATATATTTTTACAGATTTCCATACATCAGTATTCTGCCAAAAAATATTTGTACTCTATTAAAGTTCTATCCTAGGAAAAAAAAGCAGCATATTATTTCTTATATATGCTCTTTTTAGAGTAACAAACACAATGTGAGCTCCTTGGATTTGCATGACAAAAAAACTGAAGGATACTCATTAAAAACTTTTAATTCCTTAGAAGGAAATTATAAAGCTAATTTCCTTATAAAACTGCACAAATTGTGCCTGAGACTAAAGGGTCCTTAAAGCCTCGTCATGCCAAATATTGAATTACATTTTTTTGTTTGTTTTTGGAGGCATCCTTGCTTTACAGCATTTATTTGCATGTGCCTAAGCCTTTTTCACAGAACTTTTCTTTCCAAGAATTCTAAAAGTAATAAAACAAAAGAGAGCTTAATGTGACCATCATTTACACCTTTGCACTGAGGGTATACTGAGACTTTTCCGCTGTGTGTGTGTGTGAGTGTGTGTTTGCCTTATTATCTTAGCAGGTTTGTAATAGAGGGCAAATGAGCAGGTGTTATTGTGTCAGAAAAAGAATTTTGAGCATTATCCCACTGCACCTCTGTGTCATCACCAACCACTGCTTTGCTTCATCTGACTGATTCAGTCTTCAGAATTTATGAGCTGAGCAGTTAATGAGCATTCATGATGAACGTTTTCTATTTTAGTCCCTGCAGGCTGTGAAGTGGAGCTTTAAAGGAACGCAGAGAAAGCTTCTCTCAAGGCTAACTTTACTGTATAGGCAGTTATTATTATTATTATTATTATTATTATTAGTAGTATTATTATTATTATTATTATTGTTGTTGTTGTTGTTGTTGTTGTTGTTTAATCCAGCTTCTTGTATTACTGCTTCAGCACAATTACAGTATATGCACATACTTGCTTTTCTGGCATTGAGCTTAGTGATTTATGCAATAAATTTTGCAGGAGGGAAGGAATTATTTTCACCCTTTTCAGCCTCCATTCAATCACACCATATGGCATAATTTATCAAATGCCTATCCTGCTGTCGGACAGGCAAATGAAGAGTTGAAAGACTATAAATTTGACAATTGTGTGTATATTTCTAGGAAATTTTGGCTCCTGGAGGACAGACGGAACCTCACAATTAAATCCTCTTTGGAGAAAATGTACAATATGGAGAATTCGCCCAGTTATTTGCAACTGTAAAGCTGTTGCAGGAACAGAAGCCATGGTGGGCAAATTATACAAATCCCCTTCCTGTCTAAAAGTGGTAAAATAATATTCATATAAAAGTACCAGTCCTCCTCTTACATTTCTGCTTGAGTCAAAGTACAATTTACTTGAGTATCAGTAAAAGTAAAGGTAAAACGTAAACCTGAGTAAAAGATATTGAGCTAGCATTAGCTCCATCCATCCCATCCAGCCAGGAACCTCCTTATCCCAATTTTGTATGACTGTGGTAAAACCTCCGGTCAACATTCACACACGCATTCACACACTATGAGCAAATGAGAAACTCCAGTTAGCCTTATCTACATGTCTAATCCAGGACCTGGTGCTAACCACTAAGCCATCGTGCCACCATAACATTAGCCTACTGTAGCTTTAAGTCAAAATAAAGACTCTCTCTCTCTCTCTCTCTCTCTCTTGCTTTGCACTTCCTAACTGTGTACATGCTATTTTGTTGCTGTCTACAACAGCCATCACTTCTCATTTCAAACACCTGCTACATTATTAAGCATTTCACAGAGGGAAGGCAAAAAGCATCCAATTATGCACAATAGTCAGCAGGTGGCGCTTCAAACACTAACACCACTCTGGTTATGTAATGCAAGGTCATGCAGAAATGTAGTAAAGTCAAAAGTACAAACAGGATGTTGTAAGATTTAAAATATCCTCTAATTAAACTACATAAGCTAAAAAAAAAAAAAAAAGAAAAAGCCTTTAGTTATCTTCCACCTCAGGATTACAGAATGCATCATTAATGGAACATTTGCTCTCCAGGAATCTTCTGAGCCAGTCAGATTGCTGAAAAGTCCTGAGAGGCAATCTGATTGTATATAATTTTAAACACACACTCAGTACCAGATTTAATTTCTCATTTGAAAATCAGGCTCATTATTTAAAGCTGTATAATAAGATGTTGATTATTATTTGGCTATATTACTAATGTGAGAACTTGAGAAAATGGTATTAAGAGATTAAACTATATTTTCTTCAAAAAGAAGAAATCCTAGTCAGGGTCATGGTGGATCTGGACTATGAGGTAAGTATTTTTATAGAGATTTCTTTTTCTTTATCTGAATTACATTTCCTGTTTCATCCTTCATCCTATACATTAATTCCTTCCTTCTGTCCACTTTGCCTCAAAAAAAAGAAAAAAGAATCTAGAAACCTTGTCCCACTTTGATACATCATCAATCCATCTTGCTTCTCAAACAGCCTTGATTCTGTCATCTCATGTCTCACACATCCTTGGTTACTCTCATCAAGTCTCATCATTCTAAATGTCATCCTTTGGCTTGTCTGAATTTTCAGGCTAAACCGTGACCCAGTAGTTTCCGATTCCCTATCGGCTATAAGGTGCTAGAGCGTCCAAATGACTGACGGACAATAACGATGTCTGGGCGTCCTCACATTCCACATCACCCAGGAGGCACCTCTGAGACAGTGATTGATTTGGCAGGTATTTTATAGATCAAATGTCACAGGCAGGACTTTTCCACTATATGGAGTCTACCTTCTTGGGTACCATATGATGAAAATGCAATTTAGTCTGTGTAATGGCTTTGATTTTGCTTTGATTTTCTTGTCTTGGGAGCAGTGTTGTCAGAATTATGGAAGGAAAGTAGTTTCTAGGGATATTGCAGATCGATTGCTAAAGAAGAAAAAAATCCTTTTAGAGCTCAGCTTTGACCAAGCTTATATATTTTGGATATATTATGGATGTTCTTTATTGAAATGTCAACAATTTCTGTTGTTCTGTTGCTTTTTTTTCATCATATTTTACACAATTTTTTATCTGAATGTACAGGACCTCACACATTCTTTATTTGTGACGATGAACTCCACTTACGTGGTCTTTTCTTTATAGAACTAACCCACAGAAAAATATTGGCTTATTGACCTGAAATGCGTCATAGGCAATTATGGGCACATTTTCTATTTCAAAAACGAAAAAGAAAAAAAACCTCCTACCTCTCTTGGTGTCTTTGCAGAGTCAACAATTAGATTACGTCAAATGTTTTTGCTTGTATCTGTCCTCCAAAGGGACCCTGTTGTGTTTTGGCCCAGCATGATGTTCAAATCGAAATACGTGTTTGTGTTCACTTCCTTTGCTTCTCACTTCTTTCCTACCCAACACTGTGGAAAGTGAGTGCGGGATGAGTCATGATGCTGCACCAACTTAGCAAAGCCAACATTGCATTTAAGAAACTAAGAAAGTGTGTGAAACAAGATGATGTGGATGTCAGGAAACTTGAGGAATTTGGGATTTATATCACTGAATTGTAGATAAGTGGGTTAGAAGATCTAAGCCCCACCTAGTATTATATGTACTATAATAAGATTGTATTATGAATATTTATACATTTTTATAGTGTTATAAAAATCTATTTAATATATAATGTTGAACAATTCGGGTATTACACATTTCGGGTACAACAATACAGATACACACTCAGTTTATTTAACACACCTTCTTCAGCATTACCTCTGACAATTATTCAGTTAAATACACATTGCACTTAATGTCAGACAAGACATTGTTCAAATGTTCTATTTGTATTATTAGTCTAGATCAATCATGTTATACAACATTGCTGTAGTAATCCTGTTAACAGCACAGTGCTGCTTTTACAAATCTTTCAAATGAACATGTACATACAGTAAGATGATAAATAGTTGTGACTGTAATAGATTTTAACATGGTATAGGTATAACGGTAGTCTGGTATGACCTCATATATTACATGTAACACACTATAGTACATGCTTCATACTATGGTATGTACTATAGTATGGTACATAGTATGGTAACATTTTTGTTTTTTATTTATTTATTTTTTTTTACTTCTTAAAATGCTGTGTCACATTTTGTTCATGTTCAGTAGCGGTGATCTAAATTCCACTAGTGGTTAGCACGGTCACCTTGCACTTTGTACGCATTATGCTAATTGGTCTGTGAATGAGTGTGTGTATGTGTGTGTGCCCTGCGATGGATTGGTAAATTCCACTATTGAACATGCCTGAACGCATGTTTGTATCTTCGAAATTTCAAACATTGAATGTGCATATGTAGCGGACTTACTGCACTATCGTGGTACCCTCTGAAGTGTTATAATACATACCCTGGTACACAAAAAAATAATTTGATGCCCATTGTAGGCACTATATCACTATCATTCCAAGTGCCAAGGTACTTATTCATACTTGTACATACTTCATATGTTTGTTGGACTATGAACAAGCTCTTAGAATGAAATTCATTGGTATTCAGGGAACGTAATGTACTACAGTTTGTACCACAATACTTTAGTGTATAGCATTGTGCCATTCGATCCGCACATGAACTTGGCACAGGTTTTACGCTGGACACCCTTCCTGACACAGGACATTACTAACACAATTGGCTATACACAGTATATTATAATTGGCTGACACAAACACAATTGGCTGTATACAGTATATTACACTGCACACCTGTGACAACGTACATTGGACACGTGATCTAAATTCCACTATTGAACATGCCCGAACGTACAGTATGTTTGTATCTTCAAAAGTTCAAACCTTGAATGTGCATATGTAGATGACTTACTACCATGGTTCCCACTGAAGTGCCATAATATAAATCCAGGTACACTAAAATTTGCTTTGGTGCCTAAAATGGTAATGACTGAAGTACCACAGTAAAACTATGGTTTAATGATATGGCCTTTAATAAAATGTGTTATGGGAGTTTATGCAGCTTCTTATATCTATTAGCAAAAATATGCTGAACTTTGTGTCAGGACTAGTTTGAATCAGTTGATAAGTAGATTGATAAGCCTTTGTGTTTATTTTATTTTTATTTCATTCTGTCTGCTTTGGGTATTGTGGCATAGATTGTATTATAAATATTTATACATTTTCATAGTGTTATAAAAATCAATTTAATATATAATATTGAACCAAACTAAATAGAAACTATAAGTGAATCTGACAGTATGTCTGGGAGGATTTTTGGATTTTTAGTCAATTCATATTATCTTTTTTGCCTACTATTTTTGTTTATTAACCTTGCTAAACAATCTAACCAACCAAAAACATAGGCTGATCCAGTAAACTAATATACAAACTCCAAACCTACAGTGTTTTAGCATTCATGTTTGTTAACATTGGAATGATTGATATTACTAGTATAAGCTAACCTTAATGAATCTGAAAACATTTATATGACATGGGGATAATATTTATTGTAAATATAATATTTATTGCAAAACTACCTAGCTAACAACAATTGAATTTATGTTTGTATCCACTGGAGATGATTTTGTCAAATTTATATGAGATATTGCTAGTATAATCTAGACATGCATTAGCTGGACATATAACATTAGTTACTCATTATCTAATTGCTAGGACTTCAGAGAAGATAACTATTATAAACTTTTTTTTTCAAGTAAATTGGCTAATAGCTAACATGATTTAACTGCTATTAGTCTGCTAGCTAGCATAAGCTGCCATCAACCAGCAAGCTATAAGCACGACTTTGGGAGAGGATTTCTTTAACATTTTAGATACCTACAGTAGAAAACATGAGCAAACCTGACAGGTATGCAGAGAGAATTTTAGTCACAATTACATATATAAATAAAACAAAATATAAATACCTTCTTTAAGATTTAATTAATCTTACACAGCTAGCTAATATGGGCTAATCTCACAGGATGTTTAAGTGTGGAATTTATAATCTTCACTGTTGTTTTTGTGGCTGCTGGCTTACGTGAGAACTGTTCCTATTAGCCATGGGCAGACATTGCAAAGCTAACTAACATGAGAGGCTATCCGGAGAATATTTATTCAAGTTCCTTTCGGACTTGATTTAGGGATAATTTGTGTGTGCATAGAAATAACATTGCTGCACTATATGGACTAAAGTATTTGGCCATATATAAAATGACATTGGATCCAAATACAGTACATAGACTTTTTGCACCTATAACAACTTCCACTCTCCTTGGAATCTTGATGTCTACAAGAATTTGGAGTGTTTCTGTGGGAATTCATGCACATTCATACTGTAGAATAGTTATGAGGTAGGACAAGAAGGCCTGGCTCACAATCTCCGTTCCAGTTTATCCCAAAGCTGCTCAATGTGGATGAGGTCATGGCTCTGTGTTAGGGCCAGTCAGGTTCTTCCACACTGAACTTCAAACCATGTCTTTATAGTCCTTGCTTTGTGTACTGGGGCACAGTCCTGTTGCCACAAAGATGGAAGCATAGCATTGTCCAAGATGTCTTGGTATGCTGAAGTATTAAGATTAAGATCACTGGGGATAAGTTGCTGATTGAAACATCTGAATCCAATAATTAACAGATTTCTTCTGTCCATATACTGTAGTGTAATTTGTTAATGTTCATTACTCAAAAAGATAAGGGGGAAAAAGGGTGATATAATGATTTCTGATGGTGAGTAAAATTGGATAACACTGAATATCATGCAGCAATGTCTGTCTGGTCTTGTTCAATATTTAAAAGGCGCTGAAGAGAGAGCAATCAATGCAGGGAAGGGATTCAGCTGTGAAGTGCTACTGACTCGTCTCACTCCCAGCATGCACTCCTCTGCATGTCCTCTGCTCTGAGATCACAGGTTGCTGCTGTTCATGGTTGTATTATAAGTTTGAAAGATGGGGAAATGGCTCACTGGGTTAGCTGGGGTAAAAACACTGACGCAACACACATGACTGTGTGTGAATGTACCGCTAGGTGGCAGTGTTACACCTTCTGCATTCTGACTCCTGGACACCATTTCCTCAATATTTTCATTCCTTCCTTAACCTTTTCTCATCTTTCTTCCTCGGCTCTTGCATATCACACTTTTGCATTTCCTCTGCATTTCTCTCTCTCACAGTTTGTCTCTCATTTATTTTCCTATTCGCATTTACAAATGCACGTACGTGTCTGAGCATACTCAAAGGGAAATCCAGTTATGTCTGGAACGCAGGCAGACACAAAAGAAACAGCATTATTTATTCCCTGGGTTAGATGTGAGAAAGTTGATGTATGTATTCGTGACAAAATGTATGTGCTATGACCTGGGTTGCCACGTTTTTATTTGGTAAAGAATAACAAATCATACTTTGATGCTCTGGAACATTGCATGTTAGGCTTGTTTTCTCTCTCTCTCTCTCTCTCTCTCTCTCTCTCTCTCTCTCTCTTTCTTTCCTCTTCTTTACATTTATATTCTTTACAAAAAAAATCACATCTTGCCATGTTAAAAGCATAAATTAAGTGTCAGAAAATTAAGTTACAGCTTCTCCTCTGAGTGTTGCAAAGCTCTGACAACGTTCTGTAGGAGATGATTTTACTTTTTCTATGCCTTCAGAATTGTTCTGGACCACTGAATTAAATATGTCCAGACTTTTGACTGGTCATGTACATGAATAGGGATTTAGATTTGTGGAGTCTACAGTCAAATAGATCCTGGCTATTTGTAATAGTCTGCGGTCTTGTTAAACGTTGTCAGCTTTTATGACATGCTTTTGGCCAATTTGCCTCACATTGACTGTTCTCAGGCATCTGTTTTCTGACCTGCAGCTCTCTCAGGATGTAATGAGCATATGGGTAAGCTTGAGAGCAGTATCAATGAAAACGTCTTCTTTTTTTCCATTGGATCTCATTATTCAATCTGTCTTCCCAGTGCCCAGAGTAATAGAAGGAGAATGAACAAATCCCCTGCACAGATTGTGAAACTCTGTGAGAAGCAGCCAGTTTCTCTGTTGTGTGACATATGGCTGGACAAGTCAATTTCATGCAGTTAAAAAAGGGCAGCACTGCTAAGCAAGATCAAACACCATGTTAGCCCTGGTTGTAAAGGGCTTCTTATTTAATTTATGTATTTGTTTGTTGGTTAGCTTGATTGATTTTACCCAATTTTTCTCCTCGTCAGTTCCCACTCGCCCGTGTAATATAGAGGAAAGATAGGAAATAGAAGATGAATTAAGTGACAAATTAAAGTGATAAATAAAAAAAAAACATCTTTAAGCAGTTTTGAGCAGGGATCACTATTCTTCAAAAATATTTTCTCTATAGGGTTTTAATAATGATGTTTAAGAGCACTTACTGTATACGTCTTTCATAAATGATCAGTTGAGGCAGCATAGTGGTGTAGCATTTAACACTGACCTCACACCTCCAGGGTCAAGGGTTCGACTTTTCCATTCAGACTCTGTGGGCATGGAGTTTGCATGTTCTCCCTTTGGGGTGGGTTTCCTCTAGGTACTCCAGTTTTCTCCCACAGTCCAACGACATGCAGATTAGGCTGACTGGCTTTTCCAAGTTGCCTGTGGTGTGTGAGTGAGTGTGGGAGGAGTATGTATGTGCTTGTGCCCTATGAAGGGTTGGTGTACCCTGTTGGTGTCCAAAGACCCCTGAATAGGCTCCAGGCCTCCCGTAACCCTGTACAGGATAAGTGATATAAATAATGAGTGAATGTTGAGTGACTGTGAAGGCAATATCATAGGATTCACAATATGAAATATTACATTTCTATTCTCATTAAGAGAAGAGAAGAGCAGTGATGTCACTTCCAATTTACAACGGGACACTGTATGTCTAAATCATTACATATTTACTTTGGAAGAAATGTGTTGTTTTAATAACCCCACTTCACATAAACAAAGGTATAAAATATCCATAAAATAAAGAAATTCCATAATTAAGGAGTGATCCAAACTTGTGCTTAAGTAAAAGTAGAGATACCCCATGTAATATATTACTTAAGTAAACATAAAAGTCCTACATTTACAATTCAACTTGAACAAAACTACAAAAGTACTCACATTCACAAATAACTTAAGTATCAAAATTAGTGAGCTTGTATTAGTTCAGAATAGCCTTGAAGTCACTTTGAAGTAAAAGTGTTATTTGCTGTTTTCATCACTGCCTGAATCTGCTTCAAACACCTGCTTCATGATTGAGAGTTATACAGAGAGATGGCAAATCATGCATATTAATAATACACACCACTCTGGTTACCTAATGCAACACCATGCACAAATGTAGTGAAGTAGAAAGTACAAATATTTGCTGTAGGATGTAGTGGAGTCAAAGTAAAAAGTATTCTTTAACAAATCTACTCACATAAAGTACAGTTCACTAATGAAATAAATGTACTTAGTTGCCTCCAACATTCAGTTCCACTACAAACTTTAATCAATTAGTATCTGATATAACTTGAATGTCTTTAATTATTACTGATTGATATTGTATAAGAACATTTTTTAAGGCTTTACCATTAGATTACGGTAAATATGCTGGTGATTTGCTCTATTTATTTTTTCAGTTGAACAAATTTTCTATTTAAAATGGCTCAAAGCCATGAGGAGTGATCCATTGCCAAGTTCTGATGTCTTGAGAATGATATCTGGCTGGTCTACCTGATAGCACGCTGGCCTCCTGCTGCCATGACAGCACGTTCCTTTTTGATCATCTTTGGTCTGAGCCCGAGCACTCTGCTAGCCAGGCTTTAAACGAGTCTGAGAACTAGGGGGAAATTTAACATGTGTTTTATTAGGAAATGTCAAATATGGTCGGGTGAAAATAATTCACCTCGGTACATAAGATGAGATGTAGAGGAAGAGCCACAAGGGTGCCAAGAGCTAGGCAGCAAAGTGGCCGAGCACACACTATTTTACATGTATTTTACCTGTGGGACGAGGAGCCAACTCTTGAAAATGTATTGACTTTGACATACTCTCTCTCTGTATATATAGCCTGTATAGTGTGTGTATGTGTCTGTACAAACAAACAAAAATCTGGTGTTTATGGAGCCACTTTATACACTATATCCCATATACTGTACACTGTGTGCTCTGAACAGGAGAGCAGATCTCTACTAAGCTAACTCCACAAAATGAATTTGGAAAATGTTCTCTGTCAATGTTATAAGAAAAATGTCCTAGATAATCATACATTATAATGAAATGCTTCCAAAAGGACATTGATTTGACTTGCAGCAGCACTGTAAGGGCATTCCATCTTTGTATGGGGTACAAGAAATGTTTCCAGTGAATAACTGGAGGGGGAGAGGGGGTGGAGAAAAATAAATTTAGGTTGTTATTTCTGCCAGATGTAAATACATGTATATGATTAGTTTTACTGACATTTGATAAAATCGGTGTTATAATATAACCACAAATACTTACTGTAGTTACTGTACTTAAGTAAAAATTTAACATATCTGTATTTTACTTCATTATTTATATTTACGTATTTCAATGTTTACTTTTACAGTATACTTTTTAAATTAAATGTTTACTTTTACTCTCATATTTTCCCTAAGTGTCTTTGTTACTCATTACTGCACCAATTCGAATTGGTGACGTAATGCCTGACTTTTGCCAACCGCCAAATGCAGAAGCCCTGTGATGTCATCACAGGAGAATTAACCCTGACTGATACCACCTGCTGCTAATGTTACAACTCTAACACTCAGACAATGGTGGTGAACTCGGTGAACCTGAAAAAGCACATTGCGGTTGTCTAATTAATAGTAAATCAATATAGATTTAGTAGAGGCACAATCTCGATGGAAAAATTATGCTTAGTTTGCCAGTTATCATAAGTCTGGTCAGATACCGTATCTGGCTAACATGACAGCCACTATAAACTGTTAACCCTAGTTAACGCCACTTATTAGCATACATGCAGTTTTTTTAACTACACAATATATTGTGCTTTACTATAAGGAAGCCATATTAAAGTTCAAAGTGAAAATTCTAACTGATCACAATTTTTTGGCTTTTTATGTTTTAATACTTAAGTACATTTAATATCAGAAAATTACTTTTTATACTCTAGTACAGTAAATATCATTTTGAATACTTTTATACAAGATAAATCAACAGCAAGCTCGGAGAAAGGACATAATAGTCTTCAGCCTGCTGTTGCCACATATATGTGAAGAAAAGAAATTATAAGGTGTGTCCAAACTTTTGACTGGTAGAGATATATACACACACATACTGTATATACATTGTTTTTTATAGCACAACACAAGATAGCAAACAATTATTAATGCATAATAAAGTAGTCAACATCCTGCATTTCCACTCTGATTTCAAGACCTTAATTTACTTTCTCGTGGCTTTATTAAGTTGTGTGGATGGATGGATGGATGGATGGATGGAGAAAAACAATAAAATGTTCTAGATGAAATGCTCCTTTATCAGCTTCAGAATAATGGTAGCCATATCGTCATGCACCAGTATTCATGCACCAGGATATTGACAATACACTACACTCCCACATATGGCAACCCTGTTTTTGCCTTATTTATTTATTTATTCATTTACGTTTAATTACACTATATTGCATGTTTGTAGCTAGTGAAATGATGTAGTGAAATGTTACATTATCATCTATAATGGACAGTAGGGCAATATACCATTATCCCCTGCAGCAGAGATAAGTTCTGGTCTTGCTGCTAGTCTTACTCAGAAACTCAACAATGTGTCACTTCTTCTCCATTCTCCTGCTTAATGCTTGTTCACATTTGTTTTGTAGATGAGGTTTGATCAGCCATCTTTGTTTGTACTGTAATGTTGAGAATGATGGTATAGACATGTTTACAGCTAATCACATGGATTTATTAATTGTTTGTTTGTTGATTTCTTTGCGTGCTTAATAGCTTGTTATTGCTGCAGTATATAGGACATGATTAAGTCGTCTGTATAAAGCACTGTTCCAGTGAGCACGGCCTGCTTCTACTTTCAATTTTATGGCATGAGAATTGATCAGTCCTCTGAGAGGCGGATTAATAAAAATGACCTTGGCTGTAAATTATGGTAATGAAATGCGAGAATTGTCTAGCGAGGAATAAAAATGATTGCGTGTGTATATTTGAGAGAGAGAGGGAAAGAGAGAGAGAAAGATTTTGACTTTAAAGACATGGGTTTTGACCAATTAAATGCAATTAATCATGATGCATAAACAGAGTCACCAAAAATAGACAGTTGAAAGCCTTGAAAAAGACCAGGTGCTTTATCCCCTGCTTATCTTTATCTGTCCAGTCTGGAGGAGTCTGTGCTTATGACAGTCTCAGACTAGAGGGTGACAACTGATGAGGTCTTCTGTTGTTCTAGCTTATCCACCTCAAGAGGTAATATTTGTAGATGCTAAGATGCATTTCTGCTCACCGTGGCTATGAGGTGTGATTATTTGCATTAGTTTATCCTTACTAGCAGACTGAACCAATCATGTCATCTTTCTCTGCCCTTCAGTTACGCTCACATTACAAGCCACATTTCTCAATTCCTTTGGTTAGTTCAGATTTTATATCAGTATGTCTATGTCCATGCCATCTGGACAAAAAATCCAGAAATTCACAATAAAAGAATGTGTTTGTAGCAATATATGATTCGGATTTTGCAGGAAGAAAGCCAGACACTTCGCTTTACGAGTTTTAGCAGCTGTTGCTAAAGCTGCTCTAAATTCTCTGCCCTGCTGGTCCTGACTGTTAACATCAGCACCCTACACATGATCAGAGGCAAAAGTCACATAAATTTTGCCTTTTCTCATTCAAGTCACATGACCAATATTGTGCACTGTTCGGTGTAAACTCTAGAGGTGCATTCGAACATCCCACTTGATCATAAGTTTCTGAAATACTCAAACAAGCCCATCTAGTATCAACAACCCATGGTTAAAGTCACAGAGATTTTCTATTGCACTGCTGCTGCTGATTGGCTGATTAGATAGGTGTACATGCGTGTCTAATAAACTGGACAGTGTGCATATGTTGAGTAAGGAACTTAGAAAAGAAAATGCTGCCGCAATGCCATACTATTTGTTCACTACGGTGGCCCTAAAGTGCAAAACAAATTAACAAAACTGAAAACAAAAAAACTAAACTGAAAACAAAATACCAAAACCCAAAACTAAATAACAAATTCAAAACCAAATTAAAAAACTGGAAAACAAAATAACTAA
>JAOVVB010000010.1:19431812-19442517 GCA_028570985.1 Heterobranchus longifilis | reverse complement strand
AGAACAGTCCATTGTTGGGATGGCTGAGGTCCTTCACCATCTTCCTGGCCTTAGTCCAGCACCGTTTGCTGTAGATCAAGTGCAGGTCAGGGAGCTCGGTGCGGATGATTCGTTCAGCTGAACTCACCACCCTCTGTAGAGCTAGTCTGTCCTGCATGGTGCTGTTCCCGAACCAGGTTGTGATGTTTCCCGTCAGAACGCTCTCTATGGTGCAGGAGTAGAAATTCCTGAGCACCTTGTAGGGCCGTCTAAAGTCTCTCAAGCATCTGAGGTGGTAGAGACGCTGCTGGGCCTTTTTCACCACGGTGTTGATGTGACAGGACCATGACAAGTCCTGCGTGATATGAACACAGAGGTATAGAAAACTGTTCACTCTCTCCACTGGACTTTTGTTGATTACGAGGATCTGGTAGTTCCTCTACTGCTTTGTACTAAAGTCCACTATCAGCTCCTTTGTCTTGCTGGGATTCAGGAGGAGGTTGTTCCTCTGACACCAGTTCTTCAGATTTCCAATCTCCTCCATGTAGGCTGTCTAATCGTTGTCAGAGATCAGGCCCACCACGACAGTGTCATCAGCAAACTTAATGATGGTGGCAGAGTTTGTAGTGGCCATGCAGTCGTAGGTGTACAATAAGTACAGCAGGAGACTCAGAACACAACCCTGGGGGGCTCCATTGCTGAGAGTGAGGGAGACTGAGACATGTCCGCCCATTCTTACTGCCTGTGGTCTGCCAGTCAGGAAATTGGATATCTACTGACATGGAGATGAGCTGAGTCCCAGGTGCTCCATCTTGGTGGTGAGTGTGGAGGGAATTATAGTATTAAATGCTGACCTGTAGTCGACAAAGAGCATTTTAACATAATTCTCCTAAGTGTCCAGGTGAGTGAGACTTGTGACAGATGGGATCATTATTTGACCAGTTTGGATGGTAAGCAAAGGGTCCAGTGAGTCAGGTAGTGAAGAGATGATGACCTCTCCTACCAGCCTCTCAAAGCACTTCATCACTACTGAAGTCAGGGCTACAGGGTTATAATCATTGAGGGAAGCAAGTCTGGGTTCCTTTGGGACAGGAACAATGATGGACTCTTTAAACCAATGTGGGAATTACCAACTGGAATAAGGAGAGGTTAAATATCTCTGTGAACACAGGTGCTATGAAGTGCTTTGAGCGGCTGGTCAGCGACTTCATCATTTAATTTCTTTGTTTTTACCTAAACACCATTTATCTGTTTTAAATCTGTTTAACCATGTTATTCATATTGCCTCGGAAATTACAGTTACGTATGATTTGATATTAACACTGTTCAATATTTTCACTTTAACAAGAGTTTGATGTTTTATTTATTTATTTATTTATTTATTTACATTCATCTTTATATGTGAATGTATGTAATGATCCATTTCCTTTCCCCTGAGATTTATTTATTTACTTACTTAAGGACTTACTTACTTGCTTAGAAACATCATACCAGTGGAATGCAAAAATACACCTTGACCCCGATCATAGAATCTCTCAGCTCGCTCTCACTCACCTGTTTATCGAACCAGTGTCACCTTTTCACATGTCTGTTTCTGAGTGCAGCTTTCTCTTTTAGTTTTGCTTTGGGACTACTAAAGAACTTCTTTTTCACACATGCACACACACACACGGGCGCACACGCGCGTACGCGTGCGCACAGCTCTCTGAAGGGCACTTTGTGACAGTTCATTTCTTCCCACAAGATGCTTGGCTCACTGCAAATTAAATGAGCTCTATGTACTCTCTCTCTCTCTCTCTTTCTCTCACACACACACACACACACACACACACAGACACACACACACCTAAAGGTGAATAGAGCAACTCCACTTCTTTTGATAAAAGAGCCATAAAGGATCAGCATTAATTTAGACCCAGAGTATCTCCTCACAGTGAAATAAAAACTCTAATTCAGCTTAGAAGTAAAAGATAAAGAAAGGAGACGAAGATGGAGGTGAAAGCAAAACAGCATGGTTACATGGTTACTGACTGATTATTATTAACTCGCTCCTTTTGGGCCCTGCTACATGTTTAATATTGATGAGAATGAAGATAGAGCTGAGGAACTCCATCAAAATAATTGAAAGAGGGCTTGGTGTTGTATAATTGATAGATGAATATTCTGACTGTAGTCAAGACCGATACTGTCAAAGGTCTACCCAAGATCAAGACTTGTGAGTCTTAAAGGAGATGAGGCTAGTCAAACATGAGATTGAATAAAGATCAAGAAGGGAATCCTCAAATATTTTTGAGGCCATGGAAGTATTTCAACTAGTCAGCATCATCCATACTTTACACAAGTAAGTGGGTTTTTTTTTTTGTTGTTTTTGTGTAAAAAAATATATATTTTCAGTACAAAATAAGGATTGTGTCCAATACTCAAGATCAAGTCAAGTCCAAGAACCAATCCCAATGAGTCTAAGACATGTCCAAGGCAATACAGAAAACCTCTTACAGCCATGTATGTTCATGGTTTACCCACATACAGTGCTGTGCAAAAGCCAAGGGAGTGAGTATTTTATTGTGATAAATAAAAAAATGTGTTGTTTATGTAACAACTTCAGCAGCAACCTCATTTCCCCTCTCATCTGTTCCAACCACTCAGCATCCAGCATCACCAATATATTTATTACTGGCCTGATCATCTGTCATCATCTGCACCTGTTTCTCACTGGTTCATGCCTTAATTAGATTTTTTAATGCTTGAATAATTCATAAGTCACTGTGTAGTTTGTCAAGATAAAAAAAAATCCTTTGAATAGGTTCAGGTACAGGGACTGAACTAAAAATCAGAGTCACAAACTTGCCAAAAATGTGAGTCCTTCAGACAGCTTGGACAAGTATTCCTCAACACTACATTAACATGCAAGAACTTCCTTTGGAAGCAAAACATAAAGAAATGTGTGGGGGATTATGATTTTTTTTTACACAGAACTGTATATCCCGACAAGGAGCATTAAATCATGATCAACTACTATATACATAATTTTGCTTATGCACAAATACGAAATTTGGCATAAAAGATCACCTCGTCCCCCACAACTACTTAGACCTTAACTGCCTTCTAGTCTTCATCAGGGTCAGCTTCTCACCATAGCACCATTGATGGCTGGATATTTTTTGTTACAGCATCCCAGCAGCATGGTGGTTTTGGTGTTTAAAACCCCAGCAGTGTTGGAGTACCTGACCCATTGTTACAGCCTGTACATTACCATACCACTGAGAATGAGGCATAAAACTATTAATATTGACCTCTTGGGTGGCCTCATTGTGTGAATCAACAAATGCGCTACATTCAGTAATTATACACCAACAACACAACTCTATATTACACATGAATAAACATGAAAAGTACATAGGGTCATATTCAGGGTTGGTGACTTACATTAAAATATATATACAGTACAATATTTAAAAAGGGAACATTGCATGTATTTGGAGTTGGATAACACTGATTTTCTGTTGCCACATGCAGATTAAAGTAATCACCAGTGTGTAGTTCACACTTTGTGGTTACTAGATTTGCTAGAAATTGCAGACTGAGGAAGCAAATTGTGTTTATGTCAATATTGAGAACACTATAACAAAGGAAATACAGTAATATATGAAGAAGAAGATAATGAGCGTTGAAATAAATACATAGGGGTCCGGTGTAATACAGTACAAGGGGTGTTAAAGTCAAAATGGAACATTTGATTGTACAGACCACAACTACCATTATTTCTCTATATAATCCCCTGCTACACTAATGCACTCATCCCAGTACTTAACCAGTGCTTGGATACCATCGATCTGAAATTCTGGCGTCCCAGGAACTCCTTTAATGCCCCAAACATGACTTGGAGCAAGGTCAGGACTGTACTGGAAGTTTGGTAGTAACTCCTAGCTGAGTTCCTGTAAAGTGCAAGTGGCGTTGGTGAATGATTGTGTGTACACCACCACTGGGGTTGAGTTCCCACATACAGATGCATATCATCTTCATATTTGTGACAAGTTATTTATCGGTTCTGGCATTCCAGTGTTCTGCTCACTAAATGTGCATGGGAACGACTGCAGTGGGCTCCAAGCCACCTCGACCGGGATCGTCATTTGTGGATATACTGTACAACATTCTTTAAAACGTTTGCACCATTCACATGTTTTACTGCGGCTAAAGGGTCTCATCATTGTACTGTGCTTGAAGTCTTTTGTAAATGTAAATTGGTTTTAGTGGCTTCATTTGCCAGAAATTTCTAATACTGGAACTCGTGTGTGTTTTTGAACTTTGTGGTTTTGTATATTTAAGGGATGTTAATTAGATATCAGTTCCTGTTGATTCTCAGTTCACAGTTTACTCTCATCTCCCATGTGTTTTGTGTTTTCCTGATTACTTGTATTATTACTTGTATTATTTACAGTCATTTTTGTTGTTTCTTCATCTTGCATCTGATTTTATCACTGTTTTGGTTACTGTATGTTTTCCTGTTTTACTTCATTCCCTTATTCTCTTAGTCTTATAGCCATAGTCTTCTGTTTGCTTTTGGGCTGTGTATGTTTTGTATTTTTATGTTTTGTATAAATTAATCTAAACATTAATGTAATTATCTTGATTGTAATAAAAAAATAATTATATAATGTCATTGCAACATTGAATTTCAGTTTTGTCTCAATACTGTTGCTCTATGGAAATTCTTAGTTGTAATTTTCACATTAACTGCTACAAGTTTGGTTGTAAATTCAACAAAATGTCATCAACACTCATTATTCATAAGAACACATAATGGCACTTGATCCAGCATATCCTATACTTTTGCTTTCATTTATTTCACCCTCAATGAAACCAGAAGCTTTTACTTAAAGTCTGTGAACAAGTCAGTCTGATGTACAAAGCTTTTGTATAAAATCTTTACTACCCATGCATAAATTCAACTCTGAATACAACTGCCAGAGCATTTAAATTTTATCTACCCCCATCGTGTACAGTCTTGTTTAGTAACCAGGCTGGTTGTGGATCCACTACAGCTCATATATGCATTCATGAAATGGAACATCTGCAGAAATGGCATTCAAATGGTTCTGTCTATAGTGTTAGGTGTGTAATTATAAAATCAAAATGCACATTGCAATTACTCTCTGTAGACTCTATTTGATTGTCTTAAAAGTGTGACAGCCGAGGAAATTAGTATGGACTAAAACCAATTAAAAGAAATTAGTTTAGACAGAAGCACATGAACACCATGTGGCGTCTCAGCTCCCTTAATTTTTCTGTTAAACTCAGCTAGTCCTCTTGTTAACGTTACTTTTACCGCTTCCTGGCAGGAGCTTATACTTGTAAAATATCTGGTCAGATCACTCAGAAACACCCAGAACAGGAGCACCATCAGATAGTGAAAGACAGCAAAGTGTTTAGTTGAGCACATCAAATTGGAAATGGTTAAAGATCTTTAATGGATTAGAGTGTATCACGCAGGAGAAATTAAATCAATTTAAATATGCAAGCTAATCAGTACTATGTGAGTGTGAGTGTGTGTGTGTGTGTGTGTGTGTGTGTGTATAGTTCAAGTGTAGCTGCTTGAACATATACCAAATATGAAGTCTTAAATTCTTTGTAAAAAATATATATATATATATATATTCACACCTCCACAAAGTACTCCGCAGCTTCAATTAACCAAGTAACTAAATAAAACCCAGATTTTCTCACAGTGCTGAATGAATTCACGAGCCATGGTTTTGTCGAGAACCAGGCACTACTGCGAGGAGGCTCTAAATATAATCGCGAGAGGATGACACATGTATACGCGTTAGGTTTGGATGCTATTTAGCTGTGCACCAAAATAAAATATATTAAAATGATATTTCACCTGAGGTGTGAGTGACACCTACTGTATGAATGCTATGAGTTGTTATTATTATTATTATTATTATTATTACTCTTGATATAATTTATTTATGCATTTAACGTTGGTAAATGTTGGATATGTGTGTGCATGCATGTGAAAAGGATGGGGTGAAGGTAACTAGCTTGTTTAAACCTGTATCAATAAAAATGGAAAAAGTATTTATTTATGTATTTATTCATTATTCTGTACAAGCAGATTGAATCTAAAATGTGAATTTTGACTTTGTTGTCAAATTATGAAAATGAGTTATGTTATGAACTGTGAAAATGTGAAAGACTATGAATCCTGCATAATACTGTAGGTTCTCATTAAGTGAGTAATAAAACACTAAGTGCCCTGTTAATATATGAAAATAGTTTAGCGATAACCTCACATCCATCATGTTTTACACGATTTATTATCAGTTTTTACTTTATTATGTAAGGTCACTCTTTCTATCGGTTCATAGTTACATTTAAGATGTTACAGAACATCTGCGGAGTAAGTTCTCCTTCTAAATTAGACTACTCATAGCAGTTATTACAGACTTTTTTTCAACTGTTTATCCTTCAGACTAATCAAAGTCCAGGATCCAAAGACACCGGGGTATATTAACTGCATGTAGATAAAATATTTTATGTGGTCGTTTTCTTTAACAATCTTTCGTTAATTTTTTAATGAATATTGTGCTGTAAAGCAGATAATAGCAGTTCACTTTCTGAACTGCAGGTGTTCAGATGAATTGCAAACACACACATGCAAAACACACTGATTGAACAGAAATAGCGTTTCTGTTTGTGCCAACCATGTTCGATTTAACCTCCACATTGGAGAATAGTTAGACTTTTCGTATTCTTCCTCTTCTTTTGTTAAATTGCATAAAGAATGATTTCCACCATAAATGTGACTCTAAAAGACAAGAGAGATAGCGAGAGAGAACGAGAGAGAGAGAGAGAGCCCTTGCTCAGCCACTCTGTTTTAATGCAATGTTTGTTATCAACACAGTGTTTTGCGGTAAGAATGTTTCAGTAGCTAATGCTTTAGGTTTTGACTCAAGTAACTTAATGCCACAGTGCTCCCAGCGCTCACAGCCAGTCTGTGTTGGTGTTTTCTCTCTCTCTCTCTCTCTCTCTCTCTCTCTCTTTCTCTCGCTTAAAAAAAAAAGCACTTTCTGTATTTGGTTGTGACTCAGCCATGTCTTTGGCAGCACCTGAAACCTGTGACATGCTGAATACAAGGAACTGGCATGGATAGTTTTTTATACTGAAGAAAATGTATTTATACCTCAAGCAAGAAATATTGCAGAATAGTCCTCTGGTAAGGCTCGAGTAAAAGAAATGTTGATATCTACAGTACAGTACATGCTAATTGGACACCAGTGGTTTTATTTAGCATGTTGCAAGCATGTTTTTTTGTTTTGGTTTTTTTTTTGCAGACACTCCTGGCGGCACAGACAGTAGAACAGTTAAATGGAGAGGACAAATTATAATTCATATCAACAGTACATTGCAGTTTGAAGACTTTGTCCCATAGAAGTTTAGTAAACACTCCTGGTTTATCCAGCTTGAACATCTATATGATTTTCTGCAAAATCACCAGTACTCACAAAAAGGAATATTATAGAGCAAATCCCACAGACAAAACCTCTCCCATTTCCATTACCGTCTATTCATAACCTGAGAATTTAAATCTGCCATTCACTGCCAATCGTTTTTTACACCTCACTGAACATTCAGACCTTTCTGACATTCACCTTTTCAAACACATCAGGTCCACGACATTTTACTCATAGCTCAAGAAGAAGCCTTGAGAGTACACTCCGTCAGGCAGCACCCTTTTTTTTTTTTTTTTTTGATTGATCTTATTTCAGCTATGCCGTGCTGAAATGTGAGGAAATAAGATGGCAGGAGCTCTGATGGGAGGGTAAGCTAAGGAGGAAGTTTAGCTGTTTCTGAGAAGTAGTTTTTTGTGCAGTGATACTTTAAAATCTTATTTTATGCTGTGGTACTGTTTTGGTAATGCGTAGGCAAAATGGCGAGGAGAATAAACCATGGAGGTGGTGGACAGTCCTGTAAATCTCATACGTTTCTCTTTATGTCTCCAACGATTGTATTTTAGAATAGCCTTAGCTAACTAACTGTTCTGGGATTGAATCCTAAACAGCGCATAACAGAAAACTAGTGTGCTATGTAGGGTGTACAAATCCTTGTTCCACACACCAAGTAGTGCCCTTGATCAGGGGTTAGAGAGGGATTGGGGAAGTCATAAAGCTAGCTGTGTGTTGGTGGAAGCTCATACTCACATTAAATACTGTATCAATAATGAAAGATCAAAACACAACATGTGTGGTTCAGAGGCATTTCAGAAGGAAGAAGCAATTACTAAGAAGACAAAGTGTTGTTTAAGATGACATAACATTATCAGATGTGTTTTCTTGCTGAACATGCTTCTGTGACCTGTTTTGAATGTATATTTTGGCAGGCAGCTGCTCTCCCCTCTTTCCAGTAGGGTCACCTCTGATCTTTTTATTGGTGCACAGTACCTTAGCCTACTGCACGTGTATATACAACTAGCAAACCTTGTCATTGGCTACTTAAAATCATGGCCATAGGAATCTCCAAGGTGTCTCAAGCTCTGTACATACATGCAACAAAAAAAAAACAATCAAACAAAAGAAACAGTATCTAGACCTCTTGAATATCTAAAAAAGAATTCTAGTCAACCAAACTACTTCTGATGTGCTATTTTTTTTTCCTTTGGTAACTTACACTTTGTTTTCCCTTTCATTTTTTTAAACCTTTTTTTGTATGTGACTGATATATTGTACTTTTGCAAAGAGGTTTCCAGAAATCAAAAATGAAGTGTTAAAAGTAAAATTTAAATACACAATTTTTCTGAAGACATTCTAAAATATCTCCCGAAACACGTACTTATGCACATAACCTTTGAAAATCTGGTCAGATTTTGACAGCCCATTAAAATGCTACAGTAGTAAAAAACCATTAGGATTACACAACTCTGCTTGACACTAGTGTCATTCCTCATTTATCTCTAGAGTTACAAAAATCATATAACAAATTCACATTTCTTTTTATTCGTAAGAGGGCATGAGCAGTTCTGTTAGAGCTTTAATTATCAAAGAACATATATAATTTGCTGTTCTCCTTTTTTTTTGCTGCTCTCATTAAGGGGTTGCCACAGCAGACCACCCAATCCACACATTTGACTTGGCACAGGTTTTACACCCAGTGCCTTTCCATATACAATCCTCGTATTTTCATCTGGATTTGGGATGCCCCGCATCCCAATGGCTGGGAACTGAACCCAGGCCAGCTGCACACCAGGTGAAAAGCCTACCACTGAGCACAAGGGACAAAAACAAATAACCCTCATGCTGTGTTCCAGTCAAATCTGACCAATTTACAGGTTTCTACTCTAAAAAGTGAAAAAGTTTTATCCATTTCTCATGAGGTTCAATGAGTTTGTTTGCACATGGACTTTGAACAGATAAAATACATTTAAAATATTTTATAAAAATTTGTGTGTTTTATGCAACTTTTATACACTAATGGTGTTCCCGGTCAAAAATGACTGGTCATTGAAATGAATGGGTAAGACTTCAATTAGTGTGTAAAACAAAGTTCAAGCACATTTCTACACTCCTTTCCCACACCTCAACATGCAGGTGTCATTAAGCAGACACATAAACATGCATGCGCACACACACTAACACACATATATACACTTCTTATGCCCCTTTTTGGCTTTTATGGCAACCTGCGCAGGAACCTAACAACAACCTAATTTTTACCACACCTGTTGAAAAACAAAACTGCAACATCGTTTCAATTATACAACTTTCTTGCGGCTCTGGTATATAAAGCTTTTTTGATGCCTTTTTTGAAGTTCAGTCTTTGGCAGCACAATATACAGTACTGCACATGAAGCTGTGGAATTATATTTGACAATGACAGTGATGCGGAGGCGAGACACCAGGTTGACAGTGAGGAGGGTTTAGAGGAGGATGACAGACTATAACCCGAGGAGGAAGATTGTGACACTGACAAGGAAGAAGACCAAGCTGAAGTTGTGGTCTCCTTTCAGTCAAAAAAAATGGAACCAAACCCTAACCCTACCCCAATATGCAATATCCTTAGTGGATGACATCAAGTCCTGTTTTCAACTTTTCCCGACAGACTCCATTGTAACCACTGTCATGAACATGACATGCCTGGAGGGAAGAAGGGTTTATGGAAACACCTGGAAAGAAGTAAACCCGGTTAATATTGAAGCCTATGGGTGTGTTGATTTTGTGTGGTGTCTACAGATCTTGCAACAAATCTGCATCCAGCTTATGGAATGCAGAAACTGGTTAGGCAATGTCTTTGAAGACCTTACACATCCTGTCATGTGTGATTCACTTTCACTTTGAAGTGGGTGGAGCGTCTGCCAATCATTTACAAACCAGGTCCTGACATCACTCTTGATGAGCCTCTCATCAGTTTTAGGGTACGGTGAACATTTACGCAGTATATACCAAACAAACCATCTAAGTATGGTATAAAGATGTCGGCAGCATGTGATGTGAAAACATTTTATGCCTGGAACATGCAATTGTCTATACAGGCAATTCGGCTGATGGTGAGAGAAACAGGGGAAATGGGAGGGGGAGGGTGTCTATAAATGACAACAAGGCTATATTAAAATTGTAAATATGTTCATGCAATGTATGGGTCAAGCATTATATTTATAATAAAGTTAAGTTTTCCAGTGTGTGTATGTGTGTGTGCCCTGCGATGGATTGGCACCCTGTCCAGGGTGTAC
>JAOVVB010000010.1:19412863-19426625 GCA_028570985.1 Heterobranchus longifilis | reverse complement strand
AGAGTAACTGTGTCTGTTTCTTTCTTGATAATGTTGACATCTTTATCCTTCGGCCCAATTATATCTGCAAAACTGCCTGCTGTAAAGAAGAGAATAAAAATAATAATCTTGTATGTTTGTCAAATAGTCTAAACAACTTCTTAGGAATAAATAGCTTGATGCTGAAAAGATTTAAACTAATATAGTTATTAATAATTTTATCTTAAGTAATACAATTAACGAAGTGAAGCTAAATTACCTGTAATTACAGTGAGAATCAGTTGTATGTATCTCACTATGTACAGTAAGTTGGGTAGTTGAGCCATTTCTAAACACAGCTCTGTGAGGATTCTGTATAATAGTGCTGTATGAGCTGAAATTTACACATGAGGGAACACAGCTCTAAAAGGCCACACCCAGGAAGTGCTGCTGTTGTAGTATAACTATAATCATTACTTCAGAGTATCAATTTTTAACAATATTTGTACACTTGCAATTATGATGTCATGTTAAATACATCATTTGTTCTAAAAAAAAAATTAAGCCAACCCTGCATGAATTAATAGATACAATTGTCAGAATATACATAAGGATATTAGAGAAAATTGATGGCTCTGCACATTGTTGAACTTTAATAGTTTATATGATTCAGTGTAATGGAATTGTGTTTTTGTATAGTGCAGTCTGATGCAGCAGGAAAAGAGTTGAGCAAATCATTTTGTTTATCTTCATGAACTTTAGGAGACATTCATGAGCACTTTTATTAGCACCAATGTAAATTGTTGTGTAACATATGGACTTCAGCTACACGCCAAAATCCACAGAGTGTCACAGACACTTTCAGCAAGAAAACACTTCTGGTTATGTTATATTATCTTAAACAACACTTTGTTTTTTTGTTTGCTCTCCTTAGTAACTGCTTCTAAGTCTAAGTCTTTCTGAATTGCCTCAGTGTTGTTTTATTTATAAAGGCGAGACTCAAAGGTAATTAGCTCCTAACACAAGGCTACATCCCAAATCACTCTCAAATCACTAATCAACAGCACTACTTGGTGTGTGGAACAAGTAATGTTACACCCTTGTTCACTAGCTTTCCAATTAATATTATTTAGGATTTAAGCTTGGAACCCAGAAGGAAATGTAGCTGATATTCTAAGGTTGCAGACATTTATCACAGCTGTAATTTGGTTTAAACAGGCAGATCAGGAAAGGATTTAAAGTCAGTTTAATCAATTGTTAATATTCATATTTATAGAGATTTACACTGTATTATTATTAAAGGCATATAACACCACACACACCATAATCACATTGAGAGAAAAAAATTAAATATTTGATGACGCAGAACTTGGATGTATTTATATGTATTTACATACATATAAGTATAGTCCTGCTCCCACACTATATATATAATATTTTGGCATGTATAACCTCAGGCAGGTGACGTCAACCGATGAGGTGCACCTGGAGGTTATAAATAGGCTTGAACCGGAAACACCCTCAGGTCAATTTTGTCTGAAGGATGTCCAGTCACTCATGCAGTGCGGCATTGGAGCGCAGCATCTCGTTCCCGCTTTTTCAGGGAACAGGGTTACAGCAAAGTCCCCCTGTGAAGCCTGCCCGATGTCTTGCAGAAAGGCAGCCTGCCGCATGCCATGCTCGGAAGCCCCTCTTGCCGGAGCAATAGATGAGGCAAGCTTCCTGCTCGAATGGCCCTAATCACTAGAGGCGAAGTATGCCACGTGCCTCATAAGCTAGAGCACTAGCATCTTTAACACGACTCGTCTAATGGCGGCCGCCCTTGGGCCACGGCCCCACGACGTATGAAACCCTGCTCTAATTTATGGCCCTGGCTTAATGCAGAGGAGCGCTGTAAATTGAAGAGCATGAGATGGACACAGCGAATGAAGACTTACTGCTCCGGAGCTAACGGCGGAGGACAGAAGGCTTCGACTGTGGTGAGATAGTTGGGTAAGAATGCAGAACGGCTTTTTTTTTTTTTTTTTTGCAGAAACTTCCAGCACTGGAACAGTTTGGCAGTGGACTGGGTCTACATGTTTTATGTCCTGGAATGTAACGGATCCTGAGGGACAGAATTTGTCCTGTCCTCCTAGGCTAGGGCACTAGCATCTCTAACCCAACTCGTCTAATGGCGGCTGCCCTTCGGCCGCGGCCCCAAGACGTATGAAACCCTGCTCTAATTTACGGCCCTGGCTAATGCTGAGGTGCACTGTAAATTGAAGAGCATGAGTTAGGCACAGCGAATGAAGTCTTACTGCTCCGGAGCTAACGGCGGAGGACAGAAGGCTTCGACTGTGGAAGATAGTTGGGTAAGAATGCAGAACAGCTTTTCCTAGCCAGTTGGCAAAGCCTAAGCACACTAAGGGGTGCTTTCCACCAGCCCCCTCAGTCAGGACGTAGGCGAGAAGCGGCTACGTATGTTCTGAGTGTACTAGGGCAAAAGCTCGAGGTCAACTTTCTTGCAGAAGCTCCAGCACTGAAGCAGTTCGGCAGTGGACTGGGTCTGCATGTTTCGCCATGTCCTAGACTGTAAATGATCCTGAGGGACAGAATTTGTCCTGTCCTCAAAGCAGAACCTAGTGCGCTAGTCTTCTTAGCGGCGCGAGCTTAGTCTGCCCAGGCAATATTTACAAGACTGCCGTAGTGTCCGCGCTAGGACATGATAACCTCTTGACTGCTGGAGGGAGTATTTCAGGGCCAGAAATAGAGTCATCGTTTCGGGGCAATTGATGTGCCACACGAAAAGATGACCTCTCCAGATCCCTTGGGCTGGGCGGCCATCTAAGGCCGCACTCCGGCCCCTAAGGGAAAAACGTCTGCCGTTAGCAACTCGCGACGACAAGACGGACCTAGAGTGGGACCCAGGGTCAAGGACGAGGGTCTGAACCACATAAAAAGGGTACCGGTCACGAGGAATCGTTTCCCATAGCGCTGTCGCGCAGCATTGTGTGTAGCTTTTGAAAGGGAACACAATGTTGCAATCATTACATAGTCTACGTCATCCATACTGCACATTTTTCCAACTAATCCGAACTTGACAAATTTAATTCTCTACAATATTTGGACAACCTGTGTTTTATAGATGCAAAATCTATTGTTCTGTTGACTAAAAAGAGAAAATTAACACTGGGTGTAAAACACAAATTGCATAAAATCTTTTTGTTCTTTAAGTAATTATGCCCAGATGTTCCTGTCATGTGTTTTCTTCTTTAAGTCCATTTAGAGTAAAAGTGCCTTTATTCACAATCTGCTCACACTGAACATCTTTCCCCTGCTTTGTGACAATATCTATCATTAAAAGAGCTGTACAGACAAAAGTGAATGTTATTTTAAAAAAAGAAAGTTTGGATAATAATAAAAAAAAGTCTGAAAAAAGGGTTTAATGAAGCACAGAATCTAGTCATGTTCAATCTAATTGGATTCAGGAGAAAATACAGAGCCTCTGAGTATCTACTCAAATCTAATACAACGGTTTAAATAAAGAGCTTCTGTGTTTCCCTCGGGTTTCTGTCTTATTACAACCTGAATAAAACTGATCAAAGGGCCAGTTTAATTTTGGGTTCAAAATTGGTCAAATTACTTGACTACACAAGATGAAATAAAACCCCTAAACACTAAAAAGACATGAAAAAAGCCGATGTCCACAAACAGAGGAAGCTTATTATTGTAGCTTTACATAACAAAAAAAAGAACTGCGCTCATTATAGATATAAAATTAAGGACTGATTTATATTGGACTTAACATAACATTTAAAACATTACAATTTAAGCATAACATAACATTTAACATTAAACATAACAATAAAATGAAAACATTAAGCCAGATAGGACAGTTAGGGGACAACGTTAAAGAGGTCAGATTAAGTTTGTTTGGCCATGTGCAGAGGTGGAATGAGGTGCATATTGGGATGAGAATGTTAGAGATGGAGCTGCCAGGCAGAATGAAAAGGAGGTTCATGGATGTGATTAGGGAGGACATGCTGGACGTTGGAGTGACAAAGGAAGATGTGATAGACAGAGTTGGATGGAGACAAATGGTCCACTGTGGCAAATCCTAACGGGAGCAGCCAAAAAAAAAAAAAAAGATTATGTAGGTTGAACTTGTGCTGGTGGTGGCACAGCCATGAATCAGAGAAAATTGATTGTGATCTGGGGACTTTGGTGGCCAGATCAACAACCTTGAACCATGAATCTGATTTCCTTTCTATCATAGTAATGCAATTTTTGCAGCAATTTGTGCTACATTGTTCTTGCTGTGGGATAGGACCAGCAAAACTGGTCCTTGCATAGATGAGTCTTTGGTGCCCATCATCCTGTCGCCTGTTTACTCGTACATAATTAATAATCAATGTTGTTCAATTCATCTAGAGGTGGTGTTAGTGTTGTGGCTAAAAAGCTTATTCACAATGACACCCTGGAATAAGTAAAGCAAATCAATTCCATGATGCAGCATCTATAAACAAACTGCAAATGATTCCTCATGAATCACCGCCTAATAATCAGGGTTTACTAGATCATTAACTTGTTTAATGGAGCCGTGGTGAATGGTTTTTAGAAACAGCAAATATGGCACATATATAACTTTCACAGTGACCTAGACAACAAAAATTACACGCACTTCATTTTATTGTAACTTTTGTAGAAAATAAGCTTATCCATCCAGATATATGGTACAGTATCTACAGTTAAATATCTGGTCAACAACTGCAAGTTTTATCTGCTATGCATAGAGTCTTCCAAGTAACCAACACACGTTAACATTTCTTTCTCACCTGTAGAGCTGCACCATGTGCTCTCAGTACATGATGCTAGTGTATGTTGTACCACAAGATGCTATGGGATGTAAGGCTATTGTATGATGTGCCACATAATACTCTGTGACATAAGCTTAGTTCATGGTGTTTCACATGATGCTATTTGATTTAAGCCTAGTGCATGGTGTACTGCATAATATTATGGGATGCAAGTCTATTGCATGGTGCACCACATGATACCATGTGATATAAAGCCAGGCTATGGTGCACTACATGATGCTATTTGACGTAAGCTTAGTACATAATGAACCATATGATTCTATGTCTAGTTAGCTTACTGTAAGATGTACCACATGATACCATGTGACATAGACCTAGCCATATGTTGTACTACCCAACATGGTGTAATGTAACTATGTACATGGGACTATGTGACATAAGCTTACTGTATGGTGAACCACATGATACTGTTAATAAAAATCATAGTGCATGTTGTACTACCCAATATTATGTCACATAAATCGAGTGTATGGTATTACTACATAATACTATGTGATTCAAACCTAGTTTGTGAGTACTACAGAATGATGAATTTAATACTATATGTTACTATGGGACGTATGTCTAGTTTATGGTGTGCCACATTGTATAATATAATGTAAGCCCAGTATTAATACTAAACAGAATAGTAATTGCTTTATTAGTCTCAGTATCAGCCAGTACCAACATAACATACGTATTTGAGATGTTTACCCAGACAGAGCTGAGAAAAGATGAACAAAATACAGTAAATAGCAACAGAAAAGTAAATGTCAAAAGGAAAGAATAAGGTGGGAGAAAATGTTAAGTATCTGGAACACGAGATTTCTCTCATCCTTATTCAACCCCTCTCCTAAATCCAGGCAGAGTATAGATAGCCAAATAGCATCATCAATTTATATAGAAAATTAAAAAAGAAAAGGAAAGGCAGTCAGCAAAAAAAAGTCCTCTGATGACTCCGCAGTGCTGATGAGCTGAATACACACCGAGCCAGCACTGTGATTGTGCTGACCCGAGAAAGAGAAGTGTGTATATCTGTGAGTGAGAGAGAGAGAGAAGTGGTTGTGTCTGTAAGAGAGATAAAATAAGAGAGTAAAAGACAACTTGACATATTTAGGCACTCAATCTTTCTTCACACTTTCAGACTTCTGCATTTTGAGCCCCTCCTAGAATCACATCCGTATTTACTGGCGGAGAAACACCTTTGAAAACATGCACATTGAAAGGAATGTACATTCTTTCTTTCTCTCTCTTTTTCTCTCACACTCACACACACACAGTGTTTGGGCAGTGGTGACTCAAGTGATAAAGGCTCTGGGTTTCTCATTGGAAGGTCTGGGGTTCAAGCCCCAGCACCGCCAATTTGCCTGTGTTGAGCACTTGAGCAAGTATCTTAACCCAATCTGCTCCAGGGGTGCTCTATCCTGGATGACTCTGTGCACTGATACCAGATTCCTTACTTGGATAGTTAAAAAAAAAAAAAAAAAAAAAAAAATCATTTTGGGCACAGAGATGGCTCAGTGCGTTAAGGCTCTGCATTACTGATTGGAAAGTTGGTGGTATGAGCTCCAGTTCTGCCAGAGTGCTGCTATTGGGCCCTTGAGCAAGGCCCTTAACCCTGTCTGCTCCATGGACAGTGTATAATAGTTGACACTGTGCTCTGACCCCAGCCTACTAAAAAAAAAGAAAAAGGCTGGGAAACATAAAGAATAAAGAATTTCACTGGGCAGTTTTGTATATGTGATGAATAAAGGATGAACTTAACTTACTTAAAAGCCAGCACTTTTTACATCCTTAAAAAAATTTATTTTAAATCATACGGCAGTATCAGAAATGCATTAATTATGACCGAAGGATAATTTTTAAAAAGCTGGTAATATTGAAGTGATTTGATTTAAAAGATTTAATGACAGAAAAATTTGAATGTAAGAAGAGTGAGGGGAGCAATACTTTATGTAGCTAATGCGTTTTATATTACATTTAAATGGCTCTTGCATTTGGAGCGGCTAAACATAAAGTCACCACGGACCATGAAAATCAATCAGGGGGCATTTGGAACACAGCGATAATCCCTGAGCATTTACTCCGGACAATTACCCCACACCCATCGAGACGCTGAGGCTGATCTGCTTTGCTGTTAAATGCTTCAGTCTGACCAACTGGAATACCAAAATTGCTGATTAGAAATCACAGCGGGTTTAAAACCAAATGCAAGATTATGCAGTGAAAACATACACATAAGGGGCGATGGATTGGCACCTTGTCCAGAGTATACCCTGCCTCGTGCCCTAAGCCTCCTGGGATAGGCTCCAGGTCCCCGTGACTCTGAATACAGGATAACGCATTATAGAAGATGAGTGAGTGAGTGAGAACATATACATAATTCTAGGACAAATACTGTACGAAGTCTTCTATTTTTTTTTTTAGAAAACAGTCCATGCTAAATTTAACCACTCCCTTGTGTACAGTAGTCAAATAGTGTTTCCTAAGAATGGCATGATGTGGAAGGTAAAAACAAATTGTTTCACACACACACAAGTCAATATACTGTATACAAAGACGTTTCTGTGCTGCATTAATAAGAAATCACAGTCTTCATGTTATCTCATTACAAATCACTCCCATGCTTGTGATTGGACAGTCAGTATGTTTAAAATACGTTACATTAGCCTGACTAACTGTGTTATTCTGATTAAAACTGGACTAAAACATGAAAACATGCCCACCCAACTGAAATCATACTACATCGTATTTGTCAAATTTGCTAACTCGTTTGGGAGTCAAGCTACCCCTGCACGCTATATCTCCTTCGGACACAAGACTCGGGCATAGGAGCCCTGCACATTTCTGTTCCAGGCTTTGACCAGGAAGTCGAACAAAAAATTCAAAATAGAGGGAAGTAGTCGCTAACAATACTGCCTTAACACTATAATTACGATGAATAGCGTGCATCTTACTTAATTACTCATCCACCTAAACCGCTTTATTCTGTATAGAGGGTCATGGGGGCTGGAGCCCATCCCATTCACACACTCATTCAGACATTACAGGCAATTTGGGAATGGCAATTAGTGTAATCTACATAGCTTTGAACTGTGGGAGAACCCCCGGAGGAAACCCACCAAGCAGCGGGAGAACAGGCAAAGCCCATGCACACAGACTCGTGGTGGGAATCGAACCCTCAACCCTGGAGTTGCCATCAGCATGCATCTCATTTGTATAAAAAGTAAAGTGTATAGCACTGTAAGGTTGTCCAAGCCTGACATGCTGCACACTATTAGCTAACTTCTTTCTCAACTATTTGGTCTCTGAGGTAGTTGGACCAAGAAAAGGTCCAACACTAGCAAGCTGAAAGGGAGCATATTGCCACCTATCGTTGCAGAGTCAGACATACTGTAATTCAGCTGATAAATCGGTTCCCCTGCCGTGTGTGTGTAATGGGACAAGGACACTAGTCGAATTCAATGGCCCAGTTTAGCTATAACCATAGATCAATTTCACTGTGCTTGTAAATGTACTGAATGATTTCATGTCAGTGTAGCACAATTGCAACGAGTGATAAAAATGAAATGAAACAACATATTGCCACCAAGGTAAGGGTGATACTGGGAAGCTTTTGCTCTTCATTGGGACACATCATCTGCATCCGACATGTGTAAAGCATATCATCCGTGTTTTGTATTTCTTGTTGGGTCTCTGGCTGCTTTTCTATCTACTCCATGTGTGCAATATATACAGTATATGTTACAGTATGAGAAAATCTGTTGGATTTTGATGCACATTTATGTCTAAGCTACCTGCAGAGTTCACGTGACAATAGCAGCAGCAGCCTAAAATGTATTAATTGCTGTCTTCTTAGCTATGCATGAGTTTCTAACACAATAAATATCAATAAATAAATAAATAACATGCACGGTGAAGATCAGTTGTGTCATATTTGGGTTTCTGTTTAACTCAGCCCTGGAAATCTTTTAGATACCGTTAAATATAGATAATTTTTAAATGTTTTAATATATTATACAGTATAATAATATATATTATTATTATACATTATATGGCAAGACAACGTACGTGAACATATTGGAATTTCATAGATTTCTGCATTATTGTGTCACAAAATGTGATCTGATCCTCAGCTAAGCCTGGAGTAATGACAAATACAATAGGCCTAAAATAACAACACATACAAAAAAAATCTTTCATATCTTTAATGAGAACAACCATAAAAACCTCATAATGCTAGTGGAAAAATTATGTGAATCCCTGAGTTAATTGCCTAATGAAAATGTAATGAAATTCCAAAAAGTTCACTTATTCTTTCCAGCCACTGTATGTCTGTAGGCTCTGAATAAAAGCCAGTATAAAGATTTCCATGGTTATGATTATTATTTACAGCATATAATTTCTATATTAAATATCAAATGCACATTCCATCCATCTGTCCATCCATTCAGCCATCTGTCCATTTTCTGCATGGCTTATCCTGGGTTGGGTCACAGGTGGCCTGGAGCTTATCCCAGGAAGCTTAGGGCACAAGGCTCCACCGAGATAGGGTACCAACCCATCATAAGTCCCAAACACACAGACTCAAACATTAAGGTCAAATTAGAAATGCCAAAATCACCTTCAATGCCTCCTTTAGAAAGTAGAAAACCTGAAAGACACTGGTCTTTCAGCAAGCAGACTGGACATGAGATTTGAACCCCTAACCCTGATTAATTAACCACCTAACCCTATTCTTTTCCACTTGAGGTACACAAAAATGCTACTTACTGAGATAAATTCAAAAGGGAGGCAAATATCAGTTCTGGGAGGTTTTATAACTAGCCACTTGCCCACATAAAGGGTTTTCCCAGGCCGCTACACATATGGAAAACTCCATGCTAACACTTTCACACCAGTGATGTGATCTTTTCCATTAACACACCCAGGAACCAATCTGTTAGTTTAATATGCCAGACATGTACTACTGCAGCCAACAACAAAGTCTTTCATATAACACCAACACTACATTTGTTTGACTTCCATTGCTCTCATCCTCATTCAGACCGCCATCGATCCAGGGTTTGGAGGCAAGCCAGCTCCATCCTGGCATCCCCGAGCACTGTGCTGTTTAGCTGATTCAACTAATGCAGAGCAGATCGAGTGTGTTGAAGCAGTTAAAAATTGACCATATGCAATAATCATATTTGTTCTCACCAATCTTACAAATAGCCTTTTTAATCATTTTCGACCATATATTAAAATGCACTTTTTTTTAAAGTATAATTAGAAAAAACATCAGAATTTGTTGTTAATTCCAGTTTTCTACATATCTGTGTATAATGTCTAGAAAATTCTACATGCATTACTTTCGTTTATTACTTCTTTTCACATTGGCTGCTGCTATTCGTCATGCATTATTGTTCATCAGTTGCTATTGTTCCATTTAGAGTTAGTGCACAATGCTGCTCACTGGCACCAAGAAGAGAGATTATATTACACCAGCACTTTTATTGATTCATGGCCTCCGTGTTCATTTTAGGGTTTTAGTTTAGAGCGCTTTTTTATTGCTTCTCATACCACAGCTCTGTTGAAGTCTTGTTTCTGATTAATCAAAAAATGTTAATTAATTTTCTAGAACATTAGCTCTAAGGCCACAGGCCAAATGTGCTCTTTAAAACATATTATTGTTACTATATGAATACCTGCTGATGTGTATGGTGTAAACATAAGTTTTCTGTCAGGAGACATTTCTTTAACATTTATAGAAGGAGTTTTCAGTTTCAGTAGCAGGCATGGTGAACTCTTCAGGAGAGAAGAGAATACATTACAGCACAGTTCTTTCCAGCTTTTTAGGCTTGAACTGCAAATTTCCGATCACTAACACAGAGCCTTAACTGGGTATTTGTTTGTTTAGTCATTAAATCATGTCTGACTATTCATGACCCCATAGACCATAGCACGCCAGGCCTTCCTAGATGCTGTCCGTGGGGTTTTCTTGGCAAGAAAACTGGTGTGGGTTGCCATTTTCTTCTCCAGAGGACCACCTACAGGCGATTTAAAAAATGCCAATTAGCCTAATCTGTGTGTCTTTAAACTGTGGGAGGAAACCAGAGAATCTGAAGGAAAACCCACCTAGCACGGGGAGAACATGCAATCTCCATGCATAGAATCAAACCCAGAAAATGGAGGTGCAAGGCGACAGTGCTAAACACTAAGCCACTGTGCCGTCAACTGGGTATTACACCCCCAAAATAAATAAACAAATAAAGAGGGAATGAATCTTTATGACTGACATAATATAAGTATTCCATCCATCTATCCAGCTAGGGACATCTGTAATCCAACTAGGACTGTGGAGGCCAATGGTGACCACTGTATTTATTACCATTTGTAAGACTGTGGTAGGACAACGAGTCAACATTCATGCACACATTCACACACTAAGGGCTATTTGGGATCGCCAGTTAGCCTAAACTGCATGTCAATTTGAGATCGACAATTAGCCTATTTTTGGACATAGAGATAAATTTGGGTTGGCCAATAAGCCTAATCTGCATGTTTGTGGACTGTGGGAACCAGAGTACCCAGAGGAAACGCACCAAGCGCGGGGAAAACATGCAAACTCCATGGAAACAGACCCCAAGGCTGAAATCAAGCCCGGACCCCGGAGATGCATGGCGACAGTGCTAAACACAAAGAAACCATGCCACCATTGTAAGTATTAACAGAAATACCTGTAAACATGTTTTACAGAGATTAATCAACAGCTATAAACAAACAGACAAAAAGCATGACACGTCACTCTTGAGTAGATAAACATTGCAATCATTGGCAAATTGTTGTGTCAGTAGAAAAACATTTGATGATGTGCTATGATAGGAAATAAAACTTCCAGGTAATAACATAATCCCAGATTTGTGACCGACCACATCAACCCTTGCGTTATTAATTATTTTCTTATGGCTGTTTGTATAATATTTCTTACTTAAAACTATATAAGGAAGCATTCTTCATTTTTATATTTATATTTAGTCTTTACATGCACATATTTCAAATTAATACTAAGTCACTGGATTTAATCAATTTGGCTGTTTACATTACCAGCCTGAAGTGACATAGATCTGATTTTTTAGCGTGGACTGAATGTTGTCTGATTTTGTTTTTAGATCAGAACAAAGTCACTTTGCTGTGTGGTTCTAGATTAGATATTTATCTGATATGTGGTCATGTGACTCAAATGAAAACAGGAAGATCATATTTTATGCTGCTTTTTGTCTCTGAGCATGTGTGGTGCACTACCATCACTGATAGCAATAATTGCTTAAACTGCTAAAGTGAGCTCTCAGGTTTTCTTAATACTTCTGGACCTCAAAAATTCAGCTGACTAACTGTTTGCACAAAAAAATGGCTTCCGCCAGTGCACTGCCAGGTACATGGCTCATGTAACCACTTTGTTCACAGTTAATGTGAGCTACACAGCTAACTACACTGTTAATTATTGAATTCAGGTGTTTTAATCAAGCTCTTTATCGCCAGTAAATTCCAATCTTAATGCTTCAGCATACCAAGACATCTTGGACAAGGCTATTCTTCCAACTTTGTTGCAACAATTAACAAGGGAAAGGCCATTTTCTATTCCAACATGACTGCTTGACCTCATAAATGCTCTACAGAATGAATGGGCATGGATTCTCACAGAAACACTCTTGTGGACAGCTTTCTTAAAAGAGTGAAAGCTGTTATACAGTAGCTTCAAAAAGGGGGACCAACTCCATATTGAAGTATATTCCATATACTCCATATGTATTTGGATATAATGTCATTGCAGGTTTGGCCAAATACTTATTTCCATAAAGTGTAGCTTGTAACACTAGGCTGAATCTCAAATCCTTCTTTAACCCACAAAAATGGCACGACTTGGAAAAAGAAATTATATAGTATGTGCATAGAGCACGAGCTTCCCATTTTACGCTATTTGGGATTTAACCCTGGGACTGTTAGTTAGTTAAAGCTATTGTAAAGTGGAATAAGTGGAGACATTAAGAGAATTTTAGGAGATTGACAGAACTGTCCACCTTCTTCATTGCTTATTTTCCTTACCTAATGGCTACACAGTACCTGTACTTACCGGAATTTAACACTACTTCCACCTCGGATGATGTCAATAACCAGCAAATTGCTTTCAGATCTTTTTTCACCCAAGAGACAGTCATAGGCAATAAGGCCATGCTAAGTACACCGTAATTTGTACACCGTAATGGAGTAATGCTTGGTCAGTAAAAAAGGTTAACTTTTAACAGGTGTGTGGCTCATCTGCTTGATCTAAATTCGCCAGTACCATAAGGAATTTACAGATGTGCTTCCATTACTCAGGTCAGGAGTAGGAATAATATCAGAGCACCTGCTGCTCTCTATAAGTCCACCCTGATAAATGCTGATTTTGTGAAGGAATGTAAAGGCAGTGCCCTGTATGGTTTTAGCTGTGTGTGTGTGTGTGTGTGTGTGTGTGTGTGTGTTTTACAGAGGATAATTTATGAGCTCACACATTTATGTTGTAAACCTCAATTATGCTGCATTATTTGTTTGGCAGCACATTAAGGTCGAATTTTATACAAGCACCTTAAAGTGTAACTGGCAACAAACTGTAATTGGCACGAAAAAGCAGAGCAGACCATTCCAGTGGCATTGAGATTTTTATTCAAACCACTTTTACTGCTCATTTAACTCATTATATAATGGTTGTACCAAAAGTAATACAAAAGTGGGCAAAAAGTTTTTATTAACGGACACACATCATTCATTCAAACTGCACACGTCCATAGTTCAAGGTACTGCTCAACATCACAAGCGATCACCATCATAAGCGATGCATTTGTGAGGTCCTATTATGCTCTTTCAAATATGATTTTTCATGCAGTGTGTCATGTAGCTGTATGTGAACATAAACTATCTGCACTATCTGTGACGCTGACAGTGCACGATAA
>JAOVVB010000010.1:19378618-19393261 GCA_028570985.1 Heterobranchus longifilis | reverse complement strand
AAATGGCCGACTTCAAAATGGCCACCATGGTCACCACCCATCTTGAAAAGTTTTCCCCCTCGCATATACTAATGTGCCACAAACAGGAAATTAATATCACCAACCATTCCCATTTTATGAGGGTGTATCCATATAAATGGCCCACCCTGTACATTAACTTGTCTTAAATTAAATTTAACCATGAATGTAAAAGAAATGTATACAGTAGCATGTCTGTTTAATTACCAAATAAAAAAAAATAAAAAAAATAACAATATATTTATTATTATTCTGTATAAGACAAATGAAACATGGTGCGATGGGCAGTTACAGAAAAAATACTAATATTAGGTGGTAACAGTACCTCCTCTTTGTTCGCACCACAGCATTAATAACAAGACTTTCTTTTTTGGCACTGCTATTTAAATTCTTACTCTAAGTCCACCCATGCCTCCATGCCTTTATCTATTTTGTTAAAAATAACAAAATAGACACATTATGTATTACTGCAACCAGCAGAGCCAGTTTTTCTTCATAATGACATTGTTTTTTTATGTCTGCTGAGATGATATGCGGAGCAGTGAAAATGTCATAATGGGTTCACTTTAAAGTCAGGATTAAATAGAAGAAAACATTCGGATAGATCCAAAAATAAATAAATAAGAGCAAGCAGACATGAGATGAGGAGAATATTCTACATGGTTTAATGTGTTGTGATCAAAAGTCTGCACTTCGATCTTTCTTAATTTAGGGGCCTCATTTTGATCATACTCTAATATATGTTTTCCCATTTTAGACTCCTTTGAATCTCTGTTCTTTCTGCATGAACTGTGGGAACCCTGAAAGAAAAAGTGGCAGAGGACTCACATACTGTAGAGAAGATAATAAAGTGAGCAAAAAGTGAGCATTTGAGCAAATTGTGGATAAAGAATGCTATTAACACAATCCGGTCTCAAGACAACACAATGTACAGATTTATCAGGTGATAAAAATTACGTTATTTATACACCGTGAGTCTGTTGCTGGCAGAGACGTAATTGTAAAGACGGACTATGAACAAAGTACAAGCTACATATGAGGTGGTATCAAAGTTTTGAGACTAGTTTTGTAACATGCTAACAGATTCACAGTCACAGGGAGAACCAACCTTCATAAATCAGTGTGCCAAAAGCTGTGGAACTGGTGCTATTCTGACCATGTGAATTACCATGTCTCTGATTTCATCAGGGATAGCAGGTTAGAACAAAGAGCAAACGTGAAATTCTGCATGAACCTGAGCAAATCAGCCACAGAGATGTTTGACATGATTAAGCAAGTTTATAATGATGTGTTTTGAGTGGCATGCGCACTTCAAGAGTGGAAGAACATCACTGAAAGAAGACGAGAGATCAGGAAGACCTTCTACAAGCTCAACCCCCAAAAATGTCAAAACTATTTGCCAACTTGTGCAATCCACACATTGCTGCCATTGTCGTACGTCATACAGAATAGTCCAGGCAATCCTCATGTGTGATTTGAACATGCGCCGTGTTACTGCCAACTCCGTCAGTGTGCAGTGGATGATTTGTCCTTCATGTCAAGGATCATTACCTGTAATGAAACTTGGGTCTATGTGTACAACCCTGAGATGAAGCAACAGTCTTCACAGTGGAAGAGCCCATCATCTCGACAAACAAAAAAGGTACGGCCAGTCTGCAGCTCGACCAAGTGCATGCTCATCATCTTTTTAACATTCACAGCATTGTGCATCAAGAATTTATGCCCAGGGGCCAGACTGTCAATAGAAAATTCTGCTGTCAAGTTTTAAGGCATCTGATGGAGGATGTACAGCAAAAGTAGCCAGATCTGTGGCATGAGAATCTATAAACTTTTTGATACCCCCTCGTATAAGCACATAGTTTACATTTACTTTACCTGCTTATTCATGCAAATTTTCCAATCTGTCAGTCGTCGAACAGAAAATAAAAGATGAAATGTTTGTAGCTTCGATTCTCTTGCCGGTTGGCTCTGTCACGCTTGTTGACTGGGAGAGAAGTCCTCTGCCGTTCCATAAGTACATGCATGTCACATCCATCTATTGCCACGTCAAAAGAGCATGAGGAAATGAATAGGGAGTATTGCCATAAAAGGGATGGGAAGGAACTAAGAAAGAGAAGACTAACAAAGCTTTCACAATCAAAGGAACATGTCAGGAAACTAACAGCTGGTATGAGTATTTCAGAAACTCCTGGGATTTTCACATTCAAGTCTCCAGAGTTTACACAGAATGGTACAAGAAACCTCCAGTGAGCATTCTACAAACAGTAATGCCTAGCTGATATGAGAAGAATGGCCAGACAGGTTTGAGCTGACAGGAAAGCTACAAGAACTGAAATAACCACTATTTACTCCAATAGTGGGCAAAAACATCTCAAACAACATGTCTTGCGGCAGAAGACCACATTAGGTTGCGGTCCTGTCAGCCAAGAACAGGGAACTGGGAAACTAGACAGCTGAAGAAGAACACTGGAAAAAGCATTTTTCTTAGTGATATAGTTTTGACCATTTTTAATTGTTCAACCAAAACCAAATAAATAATAAAAAAATAAAAATAAACCCTAACTGATCACAACACACCCTGAGTACTGTTGTGCATTTAGAAGGCATTCGTTGTAACCTTTTCAGCCATTAATTCTTTGCTAAAGGCAGAGATGGAAATGGAATAAACTCCTCCAGGTAGTCGATGTGCTGAACTGTCTGTCATCCTTTTGATCCCATTCTCTGCTAGCACTCCACAATGCTCCTCTCTATAAAATTACACAAAGTGGAGCATGAGTTCCCAGAAGCAAATCTCTTCCTAAGAGAAATGATTCTATACCATTTCTTTCTTCTATTGCTTTCATACTAGCATTTTTTGTAGTGTTTTAATACATATTAAAACCAACTTGCAAAAGTACTACCATGTAAATAAAAGAGAGGTTTTGTCTGTACATTGGTTAGAACTCGTTCTTTCAATGGTGTCTATATGTTTCATACATTTGAGGACCAGACTAAAACCAAAACCAGTCTCAGAAAAAGTTTTGTCTGTATGCATCTTTGTACAGTATGTCTGTCCAGGCAATTCTGTAGAGAAATTAAAGAAAACGTGGCCAGTCCTTTAGTATTTGCCTGAAGTTATACCTGCACCATAAATGAAATCAAAATGTAGAAGGGATGAGTAGAAGGGACGTTATGAGCAGTTATGTGCCAGATTACATCATAGTTTACCTTGTATATTCAGAGTATGCAATACATGTCATTGGGGAATTATAACACACAGAAACACCTATAAGGCATCCAAATCCTCATGAAACACAAATGTATGACACAGCATGGATTACTCTAAAAAAGGCAAGTACACAATGAAAACTGGCCCTTTAAAGATGTTTGAACAGATCAATGTATGTTTATTCTCCCTGTGAGAAGTTTAAAAACCAGTTTGCCTCATATGTTCCAAAACCATGGCACTAATTAAAAACAGTCATGTGAAGCGCCAATATGAGATAAACCTCGGGTCATTAGAGCAAACTAACCTCCATGTCTTTGGACTGTGGGAGTAAACTAGAGTATCCAGAGGAAACCACAGAACCAAGGTAAGAATTAAACCTGAAGATTTGTTGGCCATTGGTCAAAAAAAAATGCAGCCAACCACTTACAAGAGTTCTCCAATTCTGCCCAGTCCAGAGACCAAGACAATACCTCTTATAGTTGTTGTGTCACTAATGTAGCCAAATACCAACAAAGTTCTCCACCACAGCCCATACAGAGTTCTCCACCACAGCCCAGGAGCAAAGGGTTGGCTTCCCCTACAGCCAGTGTGTTAGCTGTCATTGCAGCACCAGAAAGGCATTGAACTAAATTACCCATTAGCCAATGTATGTGTTGCAGTTTGTTCCTGATTATGTTCCACCTGCGTCTTGTTTTATTCTGTATGTTTAGGACGAAAACTGAAGTTCTGGTATTTGGACTCAGTGGAGCCTGTGTTGACCATTTTATAAGGACGTGTTCCCTTAAATCATATGAAAAACCAATTGCTAGAAAACAGGAGTTTACTGGACAATGATTGTAAACTGGATAAACAAATTTAGTCTATAATTAATGTTACCCTTTTTTTTCAGTTTACCCTTTTTTTTTCAGGATACTCTAGTTTACGCAATTGTCCAAGGTCAAAAAAAGGAAACCTGGAAACCTGGAAAAGGCCATACATGCTTTTATGTCATAATGTCTGGACTATTGTAATGACCTCTAGATTGATGTTGGCCAGGCCTTTTTGCCTGCTTTCAGTTGGTCCAAAATGCTGCTGGGTTTTTTTTTTTTTTTTTTTTGCTTAACTCCTGTACTGGCATCCCTACACTGGCTCCCTGTGCAGTTCAATGTCTTGTTAATAGCCTACAAAGCCCTGAATAATCTAGCACCACTGTATATTTCTGACCTTTTAAAGCCATATGGTCCAGCACAGTCTTTCAGATCTAGTGATTACTGTAGCTTTTATTTACAGTTTCCAAATTTAGTTTGAAGAATGAGGGCTATTGTGCCTTTTCAGTAGCAGCCCCTATACTGTACACCAGGCAGGCTCCTTCTTATTTTATTGTTAAGTGCTATACAAATAAATAACATTTAATTGAATTATTTTCGAATTACACCTTTTTATACTCATTGGCATTCAATACAATAGTAATAAGAATAGTAACAATAATAATAAATTTGCAGCACTGCTGCTACTACTACTACTACTACTACTACTAATAATAATAATAATAATAATAATACTGAATAGAGAAAGTGCAGTTAAAGAAGTATTATCATTGAAGGAGTGAAGAAAATGAAGAATAAATACATATCAGTATTTACAGTTTGAGCTCGACACGTTTATGAGCTCTGTCGCCTGCTGTCAATGGGTGCCTAAGAGAGATAACACATTTTTGGCTTCAGTAGACACACAGTACTTCAGATTAACACACGACTACCCCCTATAGGTAATGAACGGCATTTTCACAGCTTCCTGCGCTGCCGCGGAAGCTCGCGAGATCCTTTTTCTCGAAACCTGCGTTCTTAATGGCCGGATCTGTAAGCACAAGATGACTATATTCTTTTTCTCTGTTTTTATTTTTTCATGTACATATATATTTACTCATTTATTTACATATTTTTTGACTACTTATTTTATGCACTGAGCACAGACTTCTTATTGTTGTTTTGATTTTATTATTATTGTCTGTTTGCATAGTCTGTCCATCTGCAGCTTTTTTTAGGATTGCACGTTGGTCAACTGTGTTGTGCCTAAATGTCCTTCATAAAAAACTTTGACTTGACTTGACATTTTGCATCATGTCTTTGGCTTGAATTTGTTATTGTTCTAAAGTGTATAAATATATTATTAGTTTCCTTTTTACAGCTACACTTCCTGTCCCTTTTTAGTCTTGTGTGTTGCAAGATGTTTATACGATTTCTTAATGCTGATACTTTTCTAGAGAGCTACCACATCTCGATAATTATTTATCTTTACCAATACTTACGGCTCACTGTTGAAATATTTTTACATTTCCAGATGCATCTTTACAAATGTTATTTTATTTATTTTTTAATTTTTATGGACTGGGACAGTGGTGGCTCAGGCGGTTGAGCTGCTCTGTTGTTGATCGAAGATTCGGGGGTTCAAGCCCTGCCACTATAGTTTGCCATTGTTGGGTCCTTGGGCAATGCCAATAACTCTATCCGCATACAAAATCATTCTTCCATTGCCAGATGAGAAAGAAGAAGGGTTGAGATTGGAGGAACTTTAATAAAAAATATATGGATTAGTGCAATGATTAGATTCTTGCCCTCTTACACTTTCCTTATAGGCTCTTTTCTTTTTAATTTTGTCTTTTAAGACACTGCTGACCTCAGATTTTTCATGCTAGAAAGGTTAGACGGTGCATGGCTTATTGTAAATCATATGATGGCATCTAAATAAATACTGCATATCTCAGCTCTCCAGACTTTCTAATCACGTTCTGGTATCAAGTGAATCCTTATTAATTGTCTCACTCTGACTAGTCCAGAGTTTTATTCAAAATAAAATCAATAATCTCATCTGTGTCATGAATTCGTTCTGCTGCTGGAGAGAAACAGCATGCAGCTTGTCGGAATCAATTTACAACATTTTACACAATTGTGATTGGTTCTGATTGAAACTGAGATTGGGACAGCTGCAAGATCGATCCATCAGCTATATCTCATGATCAGGATGGACTTGTTTAATATTGCAGTCGAACTTCTGCGCATTCTAACTTAAATACTTTGTTTTGCTTTGTGCACTTTAAAGTAATGACAGCTCCGACTTCTTTCCTCCTCATTAGATCAAGTTGTAGAGGTTGCTGTGTCAGAACTGAAAGAGGAAATTCAGAGTCCTTCTCATGAATAATGCCACCATGGCTTTGGGATTTGGAGCCATGTCTGGAGCTGTTGGTGTATCATCAATATCTGTGAGCTGTAATGAGTGGTTGGAGCTGGAGGACACACAGCTTGTTTGCTGAAACAGTTGGAATTGGATACTACTGTCATACCAAGTGGCAGATGGGCTGATAGAGATGGGCTGAATCCAAATAAATATGGTATCTGGTTTCCATTGCCTTTTATTACTTGAGCAGCTTTGGAGCTGTTATTTTTAAGATGCTATACAGTAAATTGCACTGCCCCTCACTCAGGTTAAAAATAGCATGAAGGACGTATATAAAGGGGGCATCCATTTGTCTTTGAAATGCTAAATATATGGGCTGATCAGTTGATCATTTCCCTTAGCCAGCTGGATGGCCCCAAGGTGGCTCACCACTGTGTCAGAGATCTAATTTGCGTCCTGTCTTGATTACAACCAGCCCACAGCACTTGCGCCAATCATTATGAAGCATGCCAACTGGTCTACAGAGGAAGCCATTTCATCTGCCACTTATCTGCCACAAAAGGGCAGTTATGTGAGAACTTTGTTTATATACTTCAGTTTAGCATTCAACACAATCACAAACATATCATCAACTTTCTGACTGAGAAACAACAGTCCATCAGAATCGTCAATGCCACCAGTGCTTTGTGCTCACACTGCTGCTTCCTCAATGTGCAATAAACCACAGTTCAAACCATACCAGTTCAAACCACTATGCTGGTGGGCCTTATCAGCAAAATAATGATTCAGCATACAGGGAGAAGCAATCAAATTTTCTTTTTCATAGGAATAGGTCCAAAGTTTAAAGAACCTCAATGGTATCCTAACATCTACAGTAGTAACACACACAGACACTAATCTGAGCTTATGGTTAACCCAGGGACTCTGGAGTGTAAGGCAGCAAGACTACACTGTACTGGTTACTCTGCACATTCTTTTTCAACATCAGCATGTCATAAAGTGTAGGCTACTGGTGACTTTAATCATAATCAACATGAATGATGGTACGGCTGAAATACAAGATACAATGAATGGTTCACAGTTTGATCGCTTGTTAATAGAACATTTTAAAATGTCTCTGTTTTCTTAACTGCACATGACACAAATGCCTGAACTGTGATGGACACCTCATGCGTACTCATCACTCGGGTCAAGATGTGTGAAAGCACTGCCTTCACACATTGTCCCTCAACATGCTTCAGATCCTGTCGAGCTTTTGAAGAGTCCCTGTGTTTGTGTGCTTTGAAAGGCCTGGCTCTGACACACAAGCCTGCCTCTCTGAAGCTGAAGAAACAACAAAGTCTCTGAAGTGTAACAGATCTGAGGCTCAGGATCTGAGATTATGTGAAATGTGGGACACAAACATGTGGAGATCAGAACATCTGTCAGACCTACTTGTTTATGTACCTTTTTATCTGTTTGGATATGATGTTGTTTATCTTATTCTAAGTTCTAATAAAATGACAAAAAATGTGAACAATCAGCAAATTATTTTTGAGCAGTTTGCTTTGTTTTTGGATTCAATTTTATTAGAAAACACTGAAAAAGTTTGGTTAAAATCAAGAAAAGTAGCAAAAATGATAAAATGGAATACTTTAACATGTTTCACCTGCCTTTTCCCTGTGTCCTTTTTTACAGAAACATGCACCAATAGTTCATCTTAGGTCCAAGGACTTTTAGATGAACTGAGGAAATTTAACAAATGATCTTCTCTTGGTCTTCCAGTGAAACTGTGATTAAATTGATGGATGATTTAATTTAGTTTATCCTTAAATTACAGCACCCCTGGTAGTGGAATATCCCTATTCTTTATGCAGATCTGTAGATTACTATAGGTAGAAACTACCCACACTGGATGAAGCTTTGCTGAAATGCAGACTCACTTCTTGCTTAGTGTTGTAATGATTTATGATGTGTCTTTTCCATGTGATTTTTATTATAATTTTGAGATGACCTAAAATGGAAACTGTTTCATCCATGAAAAAAAAACATTCAAGGGTTAAATGCTAATTAAATGCTCTGTAAGGTTATCACAAGTTTCAGAGATCAAAATGTCTGTTCATGCTCCAGCTGAAACTCTCCTTATTACTGTATGTATTTTTTATAGCTCAAACTCCATTTATTTCACTCCTCCTCCAAATGTGGTAATTTACAGTAGGGCCCATGCACACTGATCAGCCATAATGTTAACACATAACTTTGATTATCAACTATACAGCAGCAAACTAGTAACAGGATTTTAGGCATGCAAGGGTCACCCGTGCCTGCAAGGACAAAAGGACAAAAGTCTGGTCTCATCCCAAATTCCAATGCAAAATAGTCAATGAAAATAGTCAATGCTGGCCATGATGGAAAGGCATCAGAACCAGTCAATGCCACACAGCCTATCACACACAGGGCTTAGAAATCAAGGAGGCCAAGGCCACCAACCCAGCCTCCAACGTCTCTAGATCTATACCCAAATAAGCACCCATGTGATGCACTGGACAAAAAAGTCTGATCCATAGAGGCCCCACCCCACACAACCCACAGTACCCAAAGGAACTGCTGCCAACATCCTGGTGTCAGACACCACAGCATGCCCCCAGATGTCTTGTGGAGTCATGCCTAAGGGGCCAGGGCTGCCCTGGTGGCACAAGGGGAAACTACACAATAATGTTTTGCATTGTAATGTTAAGGCTGATTGGTATAAATGAGCTACAGCTGGGCTACTCTGCTCCAGAGAACAGCAGAGCATCTCTTCTATGAGATTACAATAGAGGGAAAATCTAATTGGCTTGTTTAAGTCCTGGCCAGTACAAAAAAATGTAATGTTTTTCCTCACATATTTTTCTTTGTACACACACACTGGAGAGCTGTCGGCATGTCTAAGAATGACTAAAGGGGCAATTTTGCATAATAGGTTCCCTTTAATACAAGGATTCAAAGACTTCTATGGGCTGCCATAGACTGCCAGGCAGGTATAATAAAGATAATTAGAAGAAAATATGCAGCCACTATAGGACTCCTCCGTTTCTGATGAGATCAGATCAAAACTTGAAACTAAACTGAGGAAAAAAAGAGATGGGCAATTACTCTGACATGGAAATGTATTATTGGCACATGCTCATTTCCCACTAGCTTCATTCAGTTGTGTGCAGCTGCCTCCATCCGAGTCTCTAAATCTCTGCGCGAACATGATTGACACTTATAATCTGCCTGGCATCACTCTCTTCATACTCATCAAGGCAGAATCCCCACGGAAGATGGTGTCATTTTGCATGCCCCTGCCTGCTCTCTCTCTCTCTTTCTCTTTTACTCTTTTTCCTTTAATTAGCTCATGACAAGAAGCTCATATAAGCCAATAATAAGCTGTCGAGTATTTTTGCATGCCTATACTAATGAACTGGCCATTCTGTAAAAAACATGCAAGGTAAAATACATTTCAAGTCATTATTTGGTATTTGTTAATTCTTTAGGTTACATCATCGAACCATTTAGTCTCTATATTTTGTGGCTAATTTATTTGTTTTTATTAATATAGGCGACTGCATCTTTACAGTTCCCTGTCAGGTTCAACCCTCCTCTAAGAAACTGTGGGCATCTGAAAATGTTGCTTCAAATGTGCATCACATATGTAATATGCAAATATGAGGCGAAAGTGACAATTTGAAATAATGCATACAAGGAAAAGTGGAACACACGGTTTGCTAGTTTGTGTTTGTTGCTGTTTTGAAGCTTGCCAAGTCTTTGCAAGGTCACGACGATAATCTAAACGCTGCCAGACTGATAAGGTATTTCCTGCAGTACCTGGAGAGATGTTTAAACAGATATGTCCTATTGAATGAAAACTGACTTAATGTAATGTCGACTCATGCTATCCGTTTTTGGCTCGTGGGTAAAACCTGGGTAATACACTCTCTCTCTCTCTCGCTCTCTCTCGCTCTCTCTCTCTCTCTCTCTGTGCACTGTCCCTGCAGATGACAGAAGAAACATTTTGCCCTGGATGAATAAGTGATGAGAAGGAAAGTGCTGTGGCGAGCTTGTTTTAAACAAATGAGTTTTAGCGCACTTGTTTTCCCATAAAACACACTTTTTTATTGAATCATTTACCCTAAAGCACAGCATTAAAATTCCAAATAAAGCTGCAGCAGTTTGGTGTAAGCCCGTATGAATGAGATAGAGTTGATCTTTTTATATAAATATGGCTGCAGTAACTCTGATCTATGAGCTAATGTTTCTAGTTTCAGCATCCTACAGTACTTTTTCTTTTTTTTTTTAAATTGGTCTCGCTTTCCCCCCTTTAAGAAAATGAATAGACGTGCACGAAATAAAGGATTGATGTACTGATTTCTTGTACAGGTATAATATTGAGTTCACCTCAGTAATGTTTAAAATGTAACCTCAAATACACACTGGAGGTGTTGCTTTAAGACCCCAGGCGATCCATACCACCTACCTTCTCCCATCTCCATCCTGTCGGCAGGTGAAAGAGCAAGACTTCGATTGAAAACTGTTTTGACAGCTTCAGCATTCATTTATCATTTATGGCCTTATACAAGGGGCGTTCAAGACAAACTGGGATTTTTGATTGTGCAGAATAACAGAAAAAAGTTATAAAAGGAAAGACTCCCTTTATTTCTCCATATAATCCCCTGATACACTAATGCACTTATCTCAGCATTTTACTTGCTTGGATAGCCTCAAGGTAGAAAGTTTTGCTCTGTATGCTGGAGCCATGACCGGACCGCCTGATTCATGTCTGAAACGCTGGCTCACCAGGAACAGGTGTTGGTGAATGATTGTGTGTAGAGTTCCCACAGACAAATGCGTCTCTTCCGCAAGTTATCCGTCGATTTTCTCAAGAAGCGGGCATTGAATGTTTATGGGAAAAACTGCAGTGAGCTACGGCACAGATTCACAATTTTTGCACCATTTGAAATGTTTTAATGCAGCTAAGAGTCTCATCATTGTACTATGCTTGAAGTCTTCTGTAAATGTCAGTTGATTACAGTATAAGCATTCATTCACAAGAAATGTCATCACAAGTACCAGTTTCACTTGAACGCCCCCTTGTTTAGGCGTGTAGGTGTTTAAATGGTTACATAATTGTGGTAACACTATTATTGCAAGAGGCACCAGAATTGTCATGAGAAAACAAAGAAGAAAAATATTAATTATCTATGTTGTAATTACACATGTCAGTGACTTTTAAAATGTCACGTGATGTAAACATGATGGAGCAAACGTTTTAATTAAACACCAAGATATCATCAGTCCCCAAAAAGTCCAATATTAAACAATGAAAGAAAACCCAGTAATGATTTGCCATTTACGGTTTTTACAGATTTGTATTTTCCATTTTTTTTTTCTCCCATCTTAATGTCTTGACCTAGAAATTAAATCTGCATTACAAATCTATCTAAATATTATAATCCACTTTGCTTGAGTGCTTATTGTCTTCAATTCTTAAAGTGTCTTATACACAAGTGCATTCTTGGCAATGCTGGTGATTTTAAATGCTTTGGCATTTAATCCACTACTACCATTTACTCCCTCTCTACTTTTGCTTACTCTAAAGTCCAGTGGCATTCAGGAAATGGGCCACGTTTGTTTTTTGTTTTTTTGGTTTTTTTTTGTACATCCTCTTCTTTGTGTCATTTGATGAATGAGTGCAATTACTTCCCAAGGTTCCTGAGCTGAAGCAAAACATTCACAAACATTTGTGGTTGCTTTAGTAAATGTGCACTTTTTATTTGCTGGAGAGATCAAATAACAACAGACCACTAGAACTCTTTACATTAAAATACAGATGGACACAGTTTGGCCTAAAGTCTGTGGACACCTGACTATCATTTCCATATGAGGTTCTGCACCCAAACTACAAAGTTGGAAGCCTGTGTAAACAATGTATTGAAGGTATCTGTATTCTGTAGCATTACAATTCTTCTACACTGGAAATAAGAAGCCCTAACCTGTTTCAGCATGGTGTTCCTCCTGCGAAATTCACGAAGTGAGCTCCATGGGGACATACTGTGTTATGTCTGGAGTGGAGGAACATGAGTGTTCTGCTCAGGGCCGTGACTGAACTCATCCCCTCGGAATCATCACCTTTGGGATGAATTGGACCTGGAGCCTCCTCAAAATCCCAACATCAGTGGCTGAATGAAGACAGATCCCCACAGCAATGCTTTGAAATCTAGTGGAACGCCTTCCCAGAAGATTAGAGTGCATTATAAAAGTAAAGAGGGAATAAACCTGGAACAGGATGTTCAATAAGCAAATAAGTCAGGGGTGTATATACTTTTTTGGTGTATCCTGTATAATTTATTGATTTCTTTTTGAGACGATATTTTCTGCTTAGAGGAACTGATAGTAATTTCCAAAATCAGTTCCATTTCAAGTCTCATCATTTCCTCATCTTTAGTTCCTTCTGTTTGTAATGTCCTACATTTGTGACACTGGCTTGTGGTCTTTTCTTTGGGTTGGTTTTTCCTCCTAGGACTGTCGTTTCAGCTAGAATTGTTAGTTTGTTGATCATCAAGTCTTTTTTTTTCTTTTAAAATGTTTTCAGAGTTTTCAGATATGTGGTTTGGACTGCTGTGAAAACGCTCATGCTTCTTGCTCATAAATCCAATGTTGTTTCTTTCATTTGCTTGTTTTTTTTTTTTAGATTGACTAACAGAATGGTGTGGTGCTTTGGTTTTCTTTTGTAAGCAATTTAACTTGCTTGCTCCTGGCCGAACCGCAGGAGTTCATGTATTGCTGGAATTCTCTGTTTGATGTCTCTAAAAGGGAGAATTCTCAATCTAGTCCTGAGAATTTATTATTAAGGGAATGTCACTGACCTGTGCACTGCATGGAGATGTTGGACAATCATCTGATATCTCTGGATAAGCTGTCTGGATGTGGATGATTGGAGGTTGGTGCTGGGTTGTCTTTCTTGTTATTTCTTGAGGTGTACATGTTGTAGTAATGATGGTCAGTACACTGTGTTGCCCAAGCTTAGTAGATTTCTGTGGATCTTATATGTGAATGACATATATAGTTTTATAGATGTGTGATAGATGTGCGAGCTTGATTTGTAACTATTTTGGCTGGCATGGATCTTGTCATTAAGTCCTTAAATGCAATTATTTAAAGAGTATTTGATGATATGATTTTTTTTTTCTTCTATATTTTAATTTAATTGGCTGTACTGGACAAGCTGTAATCACATATAAATATAGATTTAACTGACAGTATATGTTTTTGTATTTTTATAAGGATTCACCCATCGTTCAATTTGGAAAATGTTCCTCTTTTCATTTTTACCTTAGTTCAGCCCTCTGTGATGACAGCTTGATGTGATAATAACAGCACTTTAGCATGCTTGCTGTGCAATGACATCATCCATCAATAATGCCGTCGTCTGATTGCAACAATTTCTTTGTTGGAGCATTTGGTTTCAGACCTGTGGGACTTGAACATGCTGTGTCTGGTCGCTCATCCTCTTTTGCCTCATCCTTCCGTTTTTGTCCTTTGTCCCACAACAGTCCACTCTCTGCTATTTCCATGTCCTAGCTGATCTCTAGACATACTTTTCATTATCAATATGTACGTCTCACTCATGATTCTTTACTGACTTTTTTTTCCCCATTTGCTTGATTCTCTCCTGAGTTTGCATGATCAAACCATCCATGTAAATTATCTCATCATACATCTTCCTTTCCCTCATTTCAATCTAATTTCTTTAGATTTTTATATACAGTGGAACCTTGGATTACGAGCATAATTCGTTCCGGAAGTAGGCTCGTATTTCAAAACACTCGAATCGAATTTTCCCATTTCCCATTCCTTATTCCCATAAGAAAGAATAGAAACTCAATTTATTCATTCCACAGCCCCAAAAAATAAATACATAAAAATAATATAATATAAAATAACACAAAATATAAAAGTAAAAATAAAAAGTAAAAAATAAAACAAATTAACCTGCACTTTACCTTTTAAAAAAAAAAGTAAAAATAAATCCTGACAGATAAGTGTTTCCATTTGTGCGTGCAGGCGCTGTGTGTGTGTGTGTGTGTGTGTGTGTGTGTGTGTGAGAGACGCTAAAGTAAGGAGCCCCTCCCCTCTCCCCCTTCTTGTCTTACACAGTTAGCCTTCCTCCACTCTTTTCACAAACACACACGCTTGCACAGAACGGAAACAGTTTTATCGGAAAAATAAACACACTAACGAGATCAAAATAAAACAAATTAACC
>JAOVVB010000010.1:19309881-19330813 GCA_028570985.1 Heterobranchus longifilis | reverse complement strand
GATAGCGATATGGTCCTGAAATGCTCCTGTAGCTCAATCTTCGTCTTCTTCGTCGAATACGACTCTCTGTGTAGGAATATCAGGAAAAAATATGTAGGAAAAAGAAATTAGGCTGCGGAAAGTTTTTCTGCGCTGGTGCTAAAGATACGTCGTTCAGCCTAACCCCTGGAGGAAAAAAAAACCCTCAGTGTGACGATGATGAGGATGAAGAGGACGACGTTGAAGTTCTACGACGACGCGGAGGCCGGGATCTTTTGCTTAACCTCACTTGTTCACCTCGAGCTTTAAAGAGAAGGCGCACCCGGTCGCTCGGGTTGTTTCGGCAAGGCGCTGCTGCTTTTAGACCCATTCAAAGTTTGCTCGGAGGCTTCCGCTCCACCTGCTGTAGGCACCTCTAAGGGCTCCGGATCGAGGACGTTCAGCAGTTCACGAGGATGCTCAGTCTTCTACTAACAAGGAATGAAAGAGTATTTGTCTTTTTTTAATTTTTTATTTTTATTACACCGCCGTGAAAATAAATACATATAATAACCCACCTTAGCTAGGATCAGACTGCTGCCTCTGCTGTTGCTACGGGTCGGACACTTGATCCGGTATTCTGTCACCACTTTCTGAAACAAGATATAGGTGATTTTTTTTTCTCTAAAAATTCCGATAAACCCACTGATAACCCTAGTGACCGTGTCGGCTCGATTGATTTGTAAATCAAATTTTCTAAATCTAAAAATAATGAAACTTAGTTTAGCTACAACATTTCTCTAGAAGGTAAAAATAAAACAGACTACATATATACAATTACATAAGAGATAAAACTCACCGTCTTGCCAGCCGGCTTCTGTTACCACGTCGCGAGGATCGATAGTCAGGTTGTTTAAAACAATTTCTTTTTTTTAAAAAAAGGACAACTTAAAACTCAGGTAGATAAAAAACAACTGAATCTAGTTTCTACCTGAAGCCATAGTGATGACGCGAGAAGACAAGTTGTTCTGCAGACCCGCTAAGAAATGCCAAAGTTTTTTACGGCTTCGCTCCCCTTCTTCTATGATTTTTTTTAAACAGCCCCCTTATCACACCCCCCAAGAACATAAAACATAAACGGTCATAAAAAAGATGTCAAGAACTTTCAGGCCACTCTGTTAACTCTTTAACATACAAGTCTACCCATCGGCCTTAAACATAACACAGTGATTGTTAACACTAACAGAAAAAGTATTTTTTTTAAAAAGTATATCTCTTAAAGATATAAGAAATACCCTGTTTTTTTTTTTTTTTTACTCTACTTTTGACTTTATAAGTATAGGTAAAAACAGTTAGGCCTACAACCCATCTCCTTAGAGCAACGACCAGCTAACCAGAGCATTACCATCCTAATAGGTCGTAAGACATCATACATTGATAATTCACAGACCATGGGTCACTTTTTCTCTCTTATTAGTATTTACCTCAGACACCCTCTTTAGCTCTATTTTTTTAAAGTAGCTACATTCCTAAACCTAATTTTTTTTATTCCTGTAAAACATACGCTTTTAGATGAACGTTGGAAAAACTAAATTTTTGTTTCTAAAAATGAACAGGAGGCGTGAAGAAGAGGTGTTTCGTCACGAACATACCTAGCCAATCGCAACTTCCGAGGGGAAACCCTTTTGTTGCATTCAGTTGTTCAACAAACTCTGCGCGCATTCCGTACCAGACGAGACCTCGCTGTTCATGCACAGCGCACTTTTAACATCAGACAAGCTCACGCCGAATTTATTTTTCTTCTTCAAATCCTCCTCAACGATTCGCGGCTCTCACCCTCTGGTAACGTTCGTTTATTCTTCTTCTCTTTAAGTAACTTAAAAACTAACAAGTTCGATAGTCCTCAGTCATTCAAAGTGATCCAAGTTTTTACCATAGTGAATAAACGTTTCACTGGTCTTCCTTGGTAATACATAAATCTCCCTGTCTTAATAGTTAAGCACAAACATCTTGAAATGAGTCCCCATACCAAGCATATTTTTTTAATAAAACAAAACACACTGAACAAATTCTTACAATAAATAAATGAGTAAATATGTACATAAATGAAATAAATATATAGAATAAATAAGTTAAATAAATGAAATAAATGAATAAAACGATGTCTAAATAATGAGTAAATACGTACCTAAATGAAATAAATATATGACAGAAATAAGTTAAATAAATGAATGAAATTAAATGTTGTTATAAAGTCTTATAAAGGCTATGTAGCTTATATAGTTTTATTATATAGTTTTTGCCCATTAAACTGACAATACCTGTGGCTCACCCACTTTTTCTGATGCACACCCAGAGTTTTCTGGCTACGCGAGTGTTACACATGATAAAATATAAAGGGCTCACTGTGTTAACAGTGCTTAAATTCAGTGCAACTAAGAAACGCCTATATTTAATTTAAATTCTAAATTTGTACTGTAATTTTAGTATGTGATTGCAAATTTGTTTAATGTTTCACTTGTATTTTTTAAGGTTTTGCCAGTGGCGGTCCTGACAATGTTTGAATTTTTGTGGTCATTTACTTTCATTTATTTCAGTTAATAAATCTACTACAAATTTAAAGAACACAAAATATAAGATGCCAAAAAAAACCTACATATGTAGCTTTTCTAATTATACATGATAAAATCTAAAGGCTCCAGTGTTAACATTTACTTTGCTTAAATTCGATCCTAACAAGATTTAATTTAATTTGAATTCTACATTTGTACTGTAATTTTAGTACTGTGATTATGAATTTAATGAATTTGAATTTGAATATGAATTTTTTATGAGTTTAACTACAATGTTTCATTTGATTTTATCCACTACTACATGCAGTTCTAAAGGAGCTGAGGCTCATTAATCCTTGAGAGAATGAACAGATGCCCGAGGCGTCAGTCTAGTTATATAGCGCCACTCAGTGGTAAAAGCCAGCAAATGCACAAACCCAAATACTGTCACTGTGAGGTGTGGCGGTAAAACCAGCATAATGCTTGAGTACCATCTGTATCAACTCAATTCCCTGTGTATCTGTCTCCCCACCTCTCCACCCATATCTGTCTCCCTGTCTCTTGACCAATCAGTATGTCTATCTGTCTCCCCTCCTCTCCACCCATCACTGCCACCTGTCCAGCCACCACCCTCTCCTGTCTCCCCACCTTTTAACCCACCATCCTGTCCATCTGTCCCCTGTATGTCTGCATCCTCACCTTTCCACCCACTACCCTATGTATCAGTCACCCCACCCTATAATCCTCCAGCCTGCTATATTTTGCTATCATCCACTGCTCTATCTGTTTCCTGACTTCAACAATTATCCAGTCTAACCATCTCTTTACCCACCACCCTATCACTCTCCTTACCTTCAACCAATTACCCTGTGTATTTTCCCACCTTTACACCCACCACCCTGTAAAGCTGCTGCCACACCTACTCAACCTGTGTCTATCCTGCCAACCACTCTGCTTTCTAACATCTCCACCAATTACCCAGTTGATCTGTTTCCCCAGCATTTCAACCACCATGCTGTCTATGTATTTCCCCACATCCCTGACCACCACACTGTCTAGGTATCTCCCCATCTTTGTACATACCACCTTATCTGTCTCCCCAACCCTTCCACCCATTACCCCATCTATTTCTCCACCTTTATTTTCACCACCACGCTGTCTATCTGCCTCCCCACTCCTGTCCCTTTGTCACATTGTCACTTTGAATAACAGGTGTTGCATTGTGATCACCATTAGCACAGAAGATTGCGTTATGGAGTTGCTGTTTTATTTGATTTCAATTTGCGCAATTACAGGAAAGGTCAGGTGCAGAAAGCAGATGCTGGAGCAGAAACTCACAAAGCCCATAAGACAGCTGACATTTACGCAGGGTCTCAGATCCTATTAAGACTGTGAGGTGTAAATGAGAAAGCAGAAAAAAAAAACATTGTATACAAACCAAACCACACAAATCAGAAAGACTGATGTTCATTCTGAGATTTTGTTCTTTTTTTTTTTCTCCTTTAAAAACTATAAATCTGATGCAAACAGTCATCATGCTTTAATGTGTATTATCCGAACATCAGGACAGACTGGCAATCTAGAGGAAATGATGATGTCATCAGGACAGAAGGAGCTGTTAGGAATCAGGGAGGGAAAAAAAACGGAAATGTAATTCAGGATGATGTAACACATCTTAGAAACAAGTCGCCAGCCTCTCGCTTTTTCTTTCTCCCAAAATTAACAAGACAAAAGGTTACTTTTTGTAATGTAACCTAAAAACCGGAAAGTGTAAAATACTTTTACAAAGACTTCTATAAATTTTAAATAATTGTTTATTTGATAAACATTTCACCATATCAACAGTGTTTTAAATCAGTTCATACCCATCCATGAATGAACCATTACTACACCAACAATCATTTATTAGAAATGCATTGAAATAACCTGTGATTTGCAGCTGCACTATTGTCGGAGCTACGGTTATAGGAAATGAATCAGCAATGAAATGAATTTAATGTTGCAGGTGTAAAGAACGGTAATAAAAAGCAGGTTCAACCAAATGCTGTTTTAAAAAAAAGCCATTCCAAATTCTCTCTTATCATCTTTCATTCTTTATGTTTTTTGTTTTTACAGTACCGCTTTCTATTCCTTTTATACATTCTCCCTACAGTCCCGGCCTTTTAATGTTTTCCCACTTTTTTAGTTCTTTGCAAAAAAAAAAAAAAAAACTTGTTTACCTGTTTTAACCCAGTCCACCCCCCCCCCTCTCTATTTCTCTATCTAGCTCTCTTTCCCCTTGGGATATGCCTTTAGTTAGCCCCAGCTTGATGAGCTCATTTAGCTCAGGGGAGAGTCACAGTAAGTTTGCTCCAGAGACGGCAACTCCTTTTTGCAGATCTGAATATTCATGCTCGGCTCTGTCTCCTGTGCTCTCCATGGAAACACAGCCTGCCAGCAGGGCTGCATGCCAGGGGAATGAGGACGATCGTCCGTCTCTGGGTGGGCAAGAATGCCTTGATCTGCTCATTAGGAGGAAACACTGAAGCCATATGTTCTTATACCAATAAATGACGGGTGTATCTGTGTCTGATATGATGCTGGAAATAACACTAAAACAGTCAAACTTCTTCAATTTCCTGCAAATCAAGAGAAGGAAGGACAGGAAACCGAGCACCATCAGTGAATTCTTTCTATGAGTGGGCTGAGAAAATCAAAGCAACATAACTTTTTTCTTCTTTTTTTTTTCCTTCATCACCAGAGCTGTTCTATCTCTGTTTAAGTGTTGCCTAGGAGATGGAAAGCCAGCTGGCTCATAGGAGGACCAGAAGAGATATGGGTGAACAAAATGATGCAGAATTTATAAAGTAGAGTACGTCTTGGAAATATGTTGCACAAGGACATTTGGCAGGAAACTTTATTGGCTTTTTGCCCTCATCTGTCCTCTAGCAATGAGACCAGCTGTGCGCCGTGATTCGGCTCACATCTTCTGGACTCCCACACACCGACTGTTCAGGTGCCCTCGCGCTAAATATTCCCTGTTCAGATCATATGTATTATAAATGAGGAAGATATTCTGCAAGGCATCTAGAGGATAAAGGTAAAGGACAGGGTTTGGACAGAACAACTTGTGACCCCTTTACAGGAAGGTGCAACGTTCACACGGGTCTGTTCAGTTCGCAATTCTGATTGGTCAGAAGGATTTGGATCATTTCAAATAGACCAACTAGAATTAATTAATGTTGTATTGTTGGACCAACTTACCACTTACAGTGGTATTTGTTGAAGCAATAGGTAACATTGCGTTCTTAAAAACTTTGGAGAAACAGATTGAATAAACTAAAAAAATCAAGTTGAGCCAGCAATTTATTTTCACTGACAGGAAATTGCGTGATTTCTAATAAAAATATAAAAACTGCCAAAGTTGCTAATGCTCATCTACGAGTGTTACTGTATATCTGTTAACTTATTTAAATGAAAACCGAATTAAGTAAATACCCGGTTAATTCAAACATGTAATTACTCCTGAGAATAACAAAGTAAAAGCCTTGAAACTATCAAACCCTTTTAAATATGAAGCAGTTCATAACTTTAATCCATCATTAGAATTCCAGAAACAATCTTTTACACACTCTGATGTTATTTGGCCTTAGTCATTTATTCAATTAATGTATTTTGTATTTATATTAGTTTTATCATAACTAAATATTTTGTGAAACGTATTGATCTTTTCTTTAACCAGAGCTCTTATGTGGAGGATTGGGATCAGAGGGGTGACAGCTTGGCTTGTGGAGCTATAGGAGTGTGAACAAGCTGATGAAGGGTGCTGTAGCCCTTGAGGGTCTGGGTGACTATACAGCAGCTTTAGAAGTGATGTTTGTTCAGGTCTGTGCTCTAAACAATGAAGTCTAAAAGGACTGGATGTACACCTTTGGAGCCATCCAAACGATTTCTATTGGACTGATAGAGACACGCTTCCCTCAGATTCTTGTTGCCATAGACTCTTTTTTTGTGTCTAACACATTGGGGGAAAAAAACTGTTCGTCGTTGCTAGTTTTTAAAAATACTTATGATATTGTAATTTAAAATAATCAGTAAGATACTGATAAGCATCTGGTGTTATCCAGGTATTTTATTCACCTTTAAACAAAATAGAACGTGTATTCTCCTGTTTCATGCAGATCACTGTTTTAACTTTGATTAGTTTTGGAGAAGTAAAGTAATTTTTTTAAGTAATTTTTGTGTGTTTTAATTGTTGGGGTATTGTTGGGCCAAATTGTTTTTATAGAAAAACAATCACTTGAACCAACTACATAAGTGGGCTACAATTACCTTTTTGAGTAGGTGAAAAATTGAGCTAAGTCAAGCCTAGAGAAATATATTTAATTGAGCCCATAACCAATACTAATTTCATTTGGCCAGGAAATTTCTCAAAGAACTGAGCAAACCTAAAAAAACAAAAAACTGTGCAACTTTTTTACATTGAGGTGGCATATTTTTTTTTTTTTTTTTTAATAGTGCAATCATGCAATCAAATTACTGCCAGGAGGTAAGAACATAAAATAATGCAAGAAATCAGTTAGTCTGAAATACTGTACATTTAATTTGACAATTTTCAACAACAAAAAAATGCAGAAATACATTTTGGGTGATTGAAAAAAAAAAATCTTAAATTGTTGCACCTGTTGATATTTCAGGCACCTTATTGTTCTCCTTAACTAGTGCATATTTTTCAAATGCATAAAGTGATCCTTTTTTAGCACTCATGACATAAAGACATAAAAAATTACCATTTTAATAACAGTGTCAATTTGACATTATTTTTCGCTTTTTTTGTTCAAATGAAACTTCTTGATGAGACATATCAAGAACATTTTTACCGGTCCGGTTTGAGGCTAAGGTAACTTAAATATATACTCTTTACAACCTTGGCTAGCAGAACAGCATTTCATAAAGAACAACACATACATAGCAGGATTACCTTATATTTCTAAATATTCTTTAATAATTACAAAGTGGTGAACCTACACATTGTAGGTGTACTATAAAAAGACATTTTTAGAAATAATCCCTATACGTGTAGATGTGGCCTGTGGAAGATTTTTAGTCTTCCACTTGTTAATGTTACCTAATTATAAAACATTAAACAAAAGCTGTATATCTAGTCAAAAGAACCAAAGAACGACTCAGGACTCACGCAAATCTGGATGAAGTAAACACGATTTATTGCAGCAATAAAACCCAAGTGAGCCGCACTTGTAATGCTTAGGTGGTAAATCCATGCATGATCAAGAGCAGACTGTCTGACAGATACATGCAGGCTCATTATATACAGTTTTCAAGGGGAGGGATGCACTCCTTGTCTCCTCTCTTAGTCCTTTTTTTTCCCTCCTTACCAAATTATTAACTCATTATAGGCAAACTTTTCCCAAGGAATTCTCCCATTATGTTTACGTTTTTCCATCATATTATGTTACATCATATACCTCGTCAATTGACTCCCTACGTCATCTGTATCAAGAGATTTTTTTCCCCATTATAATTCATTTTTTCTTGCAAATTACTTTCCATTATTTTTACGCTTCTTTTGCTCAGTTTATAAAAAAATAACAGGGCGGTGCATATTTTTACTATACATTGCTGGTTTTTCCTCGTTGATTTTACAGTTCCCAAGAGACTGACCATGGGTAAGCATCTCTTTGTTTGGTATTATGTAGATCCACATACTAGTTTATTTTTGTGTCTACTCTTATTAAACTCAGTATTCTCAAAACTGATCATGTGTCTTTTGGTTATTTGTCTATATTCTTACTTAGACTGTGTGTCCAACCCATGTTTCAATCCTTCATTAAGTGTGCTCGTGTCTCTGCCAAGTCCAGCACCTGGCACCTTATCTTATGCTCATGTCTCTGTCAGGTCCGGCACCTGGCGCCTCATCTTGTCTATTTATCATACACATGACAGCTAATTATAAAATAAGTACAGTTCATGTCTGGGTCACTCTAGGGTTTTTTCCCAATGTACTTTGGGTACACACCGTACACTAAGTATCACTAGCCATCCCCTTACTGTTTACGTTTTATGACCTGTCTCATAGTCGTCTGCTTTTCTTGTCTCACCTAAGAGTGAACCCATTATGTTTTATGACCTGTCATACTCTGTCCGCTTTTCTCACTAAGTATCCCTCTAAGTGAACCCAATATGTTTTATGACGTGTCATACTCTCTACCTACTTCCATATTATTTCACTAAGATTAATATTATGTTGATTATTATCATCATATTGTTACATTTCTGAATACACAAGTATATTTTACTAAAATATGCTTACAGTCTTTTTCGACATTCGCGACATTAAATCCCATGTTTTAAGGCGTCCGAGGGTGGATGTATGGCAAAAGCGAGTGAATCAGTGGCACGCAAATTTTGAAATTTTTGATACCACCCCATATAATGAAACTTGTCAAGATGGTAAGAAAGTGACCCAAACACATATTACTAACACAAGCAACTGTCACTTTAAGCAGTCAATAACCAGGAGGCATGAAAATGTTAACTAATGTTTCATATTGCATTCCACCAATACAAGTGATCCATTGTTGTTTGAAAAGAAAATCAAACCAAACAATTTCAAGTTAGTTATTTTTTATTGATTCATCAAGCTTTACATCATCCTCTAATAAATAAAAATACAAAATAAATGTAATAGTCTCTAAATTCTATTTTTTTTTCTTTATTTAAGCAGTTAATAGTGTATCTGTCACCTTTGTTTACATGTATGATGTGTTCAAAATGGTTAACAGGTATGCAACAAGTCTGCTACAATACACTGCAAAAAATTAGCATCAGTAAGTAATTTGTTAGTTTTTCACAGCATCTTTAAATGTAGTTGTTGGTACCATTTCTGGCACAGATTCGTAAAATATTTAGTATAAAAATAAAGTAAATAAATACATACAGAAAGACTTTGATCAAATATTAAAATCAAGAAAGAAAGTAAACTAATATTCAGGGTAAATATTTAGTAACGTCTTTGCAACAATGCTAAGATAACGTCACAATTCACAAACTTTGTACGTTTCACAGTCACGGTTGCAGAGGAATGCTACACAGAAGCTGTTAGGGCAGTGCCTAGTGTTAGTAGTGTTCACATGCTAGGTCTTCTGGATTTAGTACTGTGTTTATTTCACCCCTACTGATTTGCCATCAGGACCTACACTATGAGCATTTGCTAACGGAGTGTACTGTATAGGTTACTAGCACATTTTTCAACAGGAACACATAATAGCAGCAAGAACAATATAGTTTACATAATTTTCTTGGATTTTATAAACCAAGTTGCCTAAAACTGGCTGCCAAATTATGCCAGCTTGATCAATAACCTGCTAACCATCCAGTACGCCAATCAGGTAGCATGCTAACTAAAAGATTGCTAACTAGTTAGCAAAATAAAATAAAAAGTCTTCTTTTAAACAAAGCTTGAGTTGGTAAATTAAAACTGAAAACCTTCTTTATGATTCTCAGTATTTTATCTGCTTTTACATTTTTTTTTTTTTGCTTAAATATTTTGTGGTGAATTTTAGATGGAGGGATACAATTTTAAGATGCTGATTAGGAAGAGAACCAATAATCGGAAGTCTACAAGAATGTCTTTTAGATCCACTTATTAATAGTGAAGCTTAAACCTTTGAAATTGTATGATCAATGTATTCCTAAAGTACATGAAGCTTTACATAAAACTGCAAGGAATGCGAACACAAGTCTTTTTTTTTTTTTTATAAATTTTTCTTATAACTTATGTACCAATGCCACAAAGCTCCAATGCCCATGATTGTGAACTTTTTGACGCGATAGCCACAAAGAACTAAGCTTTGTTGTTATAAGGACCATTTTAGTCACTTGGCACATACGTGCTAGCAACTGGCAACTGTAAATTTGTTACCTGAAAAATTTATATTTAGCTGGGATTTATGAAATTTGGCCCAATTAATGCTAATGAATATTGCATTGTATACTGTCTAGCTAGATTATTTGTAATTAGGTATATAATATTAAAAGATACCTAGCTATGAACACAGGAGTTTTGTCCAAATTGTTTGAAATGTATATCTTAAAAGTTAAAGGCAAATCTCTATGAATGGTAAAATAATTAATAGCTAATGTAATTTCTTACAATTCTAACTTTATCTTAATTTATAAAGTGACACCCGATGAGGTAAGCTATAGCTTAAATTAAATAAATAATAAAAGTATGTGGAAAAAATATGTAGGAAAGCCCAATATAAAGCCACATGGTCACTGATTTTCCTTATGACTCCACGTTGGAATTATTTACAAAACTGATGACACACAACATTACTGTATTTGAGCTTATGTCAAACCTGCCAGCTCCAAGATCTTCAGTCTATTAAATTGTTGGCAAATTACCTTGTAATATTATAGTTGTATCATGGGCCTAACTCAAGCGTCTGTGTGACCCTATTGACACGACTCTGCGAGCACTTTCTTGACCCTGGACACCAGCCTGAACTATGATGATGCTACATTTCACAACTGCGACCTAGCCATTGCAGGCCAGTGAAGCGTCACATCATGAACTTTCTGTAGCGCATGAGCAATGTCGGACATTTTCAACTTGACCTCGGAATTACTGAGCTCTGTCTGATTTGTGTTTGGTCATGACTTGTAAAGACATTATTTATTACTCAACATCCTGCAAGAACCAGCACATTAGGTGCATCAAAATGTTAACCCTGCTTATCTATGACACTATGTTAAAGATAGACAGCACTGTTCCCAAACGTTTATGCTGGATGTGCGAGAGAAACCGAGCGATATCTGCTAAACCTGTTCTCAGCTAAGGGGATGAGAGTACGACCACTAGAGATCGGCACCTCTGTATCGTGCTAATATTGTATCGGGTGGTCCCTGGTGATTCTCATCCCAAATTACCACCATAATGCAATCTGAAATAATTATACAATTTCTGACACATTTTTAAAGACATTTTTCCAGTGGGGGAAAAAAATCCAATGAAACAGAAAATCAACCTTTCTTTCATCTCAACAACTTCAGGAAAATATTCCTTAACTAAAGAAGTAAACCCTTACTTTTGCCACCCAATCAGTATTAAATGTTCTTTAACATCGAAACTGCAATAATATATATATATATATATAGTGATAATAGTTTTCTTGTTATCGTGACACGTCAATCACTATCATACCGCCAGGAGGTTTTCCTTTCAGGTTAGCTAACCTTAGGTAAGCAATTTTAATCCAACATTACTAGAAAACCCGATTAAAATCCAACATGTTGTGAAGAAATGTAAATCTGTATAGCAACATGTGGCGCATCATTGAACTCTGCTCAGGATTCTGTTATCTTTTCATAACGAGCACCAGGTGACATGATTTTGAACATCATTAAGTTATGTCATAGTGAATCATTTCATTATAATTCTCTCTTGAATAGGATTTGAATCATTAGTATATCTGTAACACAATTCATCAAAAGAGAAATGTTGACCAAGTTTGAGTTAACTAACTGGACATTGTTATACGTCAACTTTTCCTCTTCACTCTTTTCCTCGGTTACATACGTAAACAATAAAGTAAACATTAATTTCCTAATCTCTACCGAATACATGCTGGCTCTACCCTTAACTGGAGGCAGATACTGAAATGTTTTTTTTATATTATAAAAATAAATAAATAAACGGAAAAAGAAAAATCATAGATTTAACACAGAAGGCCTTAATTTTCAGGACTGCATTATTAAATGCCCTCATTTTTAAATCTTATCTTGTCTAGAGTAACAGCTTATAAAGAACCTGATATTGTGGATATACAGTTGAAACAAATTTTGAATGAAACATGTTTTTACTTATGATATGGTGATTTTTGTTTTTGAGTTTCAACGGAAGAAGTCTCCAGTATCAGAAGTGAAATTTGTAACCAAAATTTTCTGACACATGAAACAAGTCTTAAAAGGCAAGACGTTGCATTTTCATGATTGCAGAGCACGCTGCGTTACAATTTTTTGTTTATTAAAGTACGATATTACGGTTTATAATAACATTATATTCTTTTTCCATCTCTTGGCTGGTCCACAACTTTAAATGTATATAAAGTATAATGCATCAAATAAATAATATTTTTTTATTTCTAGCAGATATACTACCCGGCCAAAAAAGAAAGTCACACACTAATATTTCATCGGGCCGCGTTTTGCTTTGATAACGGCAGTGGAATCATTCTGATAAGCTTATGAAATTTCATGACATTTATTTCCATCCAAAGTCCCATTAATTTCTCTCCAAGATCTTATATTGATGATAAAAAATTATGCCTCATGCTCCCCTCTTTCACAATTTGAACCCAATTAATTCTGGCATCATCATCTTGGATGATGCCCATGCCATCAGGAAAAAAAAAAAAAAGGATGAAAAAAATAGTATATACTGACTTCATTTTTTGAATTTCATCGCTGAACTTAGACCTGACCAAGAGAAGCAACGCCAGATCATAACACTGCGCCCATAGGCTTGTACAGTGGGCCCATAGGCTTGCCTACGGTAGGCGTGAACCACCCTGATGCGTCCATCACTCTGGAACAGGGTAAATCTGAAATCATCAGACCTTTTTACATCGTTCCACAGTCTGCTCTTTATGCTGCCTAGCAAACTGAAGCACTTCTCCTGATTAGCCTCACTGATGTAATTTTTAATTATTTTATTTTAAACCTACGCAGCTGTTTAGTCTCGATCCCTTGAGTTCTCTTCGCACTGTGCGTGTGAAATGCTCTTACTTTCAGTAAACATAGCCATGAGTTCTGTTGTTGTTTTCATGATTTGATTTAACTAAGACTTTAATTTATCTCCCTTCTCACTCCTACAGTATGTTTTTAGGACAACATTTTCTCCTTGAAGATGATGGCTCACCACTATTCTTCCAGGTTTTATCAATGGGTTTTACCGTTTTACTTAGTTTTTACCCAATGTTAGTAGTTTCGGAAATCTCCTTAGTTGTTATCTTTGCTTGATGCAGGACAATAATTTGACCCTTCTGAAACAGAGTAACAACCACAGGATGTGTCTTCTGACATGGTTGTTTAAGAAATGAAAAGCAACTCAATGCATCAGTTTAGGTTAAATAACTTTTTGCAGCTGAAACACTACAGTAATTATCCAGTGGAAGGCACTTACCTATTCGCTTAGTTAAATCCAGGTGGTGACTTTTTTTTTGTTTGTTTTTGGCTGGGCAGTGTAGCTTAGAAATAAAACATCTTATGGTGTACTGTTATGGAAAAATAATCAATCAATAAATTAAAAAGGAAGTATCTACTTTGGTCAGAGAGGTCACTTTGATTTGGTTCCCTCCGCACTCATTTCCTTTGTAATTTAAATCTTGACCAAATCCCATGCACCAGTTAGGTCTCACGTATATGACGGCTATCAACAAGAAGGGTGACTGATGTCATATGCCTACTTTGAAAAACGTGAAGGCAGCCAAGCGCAACTTCTCGAACTGTTTCTCATGCCGAATCACAGGGTGGCGCAGCAAACTCAAAGGAAAAAGCTATCCACCACATTCCGCATGCATGAGCTCACAGATGCCTGGGATTGGCTACCATCATATTCAATGAAAATGATGGAAAGAAATTATGACACCACTTACACCCACTGGCCGTGGATAACCGTGGCATCACTGGGATTTAAACTCAATCTCCAGATGACCGGGTGAAAAATTTTGCGTCTTTTTTTTTTTTTTTTTTTAATACAGTAAATGATCATAATGCACATTGTCATGTCCTGATTTTGTAACAGTCATCATTGGGGCAGTCAACAAGGACAGGGCTTGATTTTAATTAAATGAATCTTGCTTGTGCACCTGACAACTGGTTTAAATTAACCAAGCTAGCTAACATTAGCTAGCTGTCTACATAACATTAGATGCCTGGTGCCAGAGAGGTAGCATTAATTAAAGTGATTAGTTAGCTGGCTCACATTAGCGCAGTGGAGCATTTAATGAGATAGCTAGCTTAGCTGATGTTTTATCTCTACCATTATATTATTTCATTAAAACCAGACTTTATTAAGCAAGTCAGCGTGACAAGTCAAAGAAATAAGAGTAAGAAATTAAATTCTTATGCCTCGCCCCTGCTGACTCCATTTCTCAGCAAAATCAGGACATACCCCACGCACAGACAATGTAATCGTCTAGAGTTCTTGCTCGTTTGCTTGCTCGGAGTGGAGGAGTCGGAGGGCGTTAGCGGCTGAGTCGCTCCAGTGTATCAGCTCCAGCAGAACCCTGTAGGTCCAGAGCTTAGCAGCAAAGCTGCCTGAACCCTCGACCTCATCCGAACCCTGCAAGAAACAAACACATATAGACATGTTATGTCGAAAATAATAATTAGTATTTAAGGTTAACAAAGCCATGCATACACATAGACCTCAGTAACCAAAACATAACCTTTTGTCTTTCGTAAGATGAAACAAGACAACTGTGCCTAGTCATCAACTAAACAATTCAGAAAATCAAACAAATTTTAATATTACATAAATCTTTGTGTGTGTGTGTTTTTTTTTTTTTGGTCTGTGTTTGCTCTCGCCATGGAATTCTCCCATGGATGCCATTTGTCCTCCAGTCTCTTTCTTAATGTTGAATCATGAACACTAACCTTAACTTAGGCAAATGTGACCTGAAGTTCTATAGATGTTGTTCTGGGTTCTTTTATGAGCTCCTGGATGAGTCGTCGTGTAATTTAGGCAGGACGGCCACTCCTGGGAATGTTCACTACTGTTCCAAGTTTTTATCCATTTGAGGATGATGGCTCTCACCTTGGTGCACCGGAGTCCCAAAGCATTAGCAATGGCTTTGTAACCCTTTCTAGATTGATACATGTCAAATACTGTCTAAGAGGTTCTATCTAAGTAATTTCTTGAATCAATTGGTCTGGCAGTAATCAGGCCTGGGTGTGGGAAATAAAATTTACCTCAGCTTACCAAAAATCTCACTTAAAGTTACTTTTTCACATAGGGTCAGGACAGATTTTCCCCTTAATAAATTAAATCATTTTAATTTACTGGGGTTATCTTTGTCTAATATCAAAATTCATTCAACTCGATCATTTGTGTGACAAAATAAGCAAAAAAGTGTGTGTGGGGGGGGGGGGGACTTTTTCACGGCACTGTACATGGCATTCGTTATACAAATGTCAACAAATACATATACAACAATCAGCCATAACGTTACGGCCACTGACAAGTAAATAATGCTGATTATCTCATTCGAGTGGCATCTGGGAGTGGGCGTGGTATATTAAGCAGCAAGGGAACATTTTGTCCCTGAAGTCGATGTGTTGAAAACAGAAAAGTATGGTTAGGCTTAAGGACATGAGCAACTGGGATATTGTGGGATATTCCCAGGCTGTGGTGGTCCAAAGAAGGAAAACCCGTGAGCCTGTGACCGGGTTATGGGCGGCCAAGGCTCATTTATACACATGGGGAATGAAGGCTGGCCCAATAGAAGTCTGATCCAATAGAAGGGCTACTGTAGCTCATGTTGCTAAAAAAGATAATGCTGGTTCCAATTAGGGCTGAAACGATTGCTTGAGTAATTCGATTACAAAACAGAAAGAGGCGCAAACAGTTAGCTGTGTATTGATTTGATGGAGCATTCTGTTGAGGGCTGCAAAATGGAAGGGAGCGATAAAATTATCAGCGAGCCAAGAGAAGAAGAAAGCAGCAAGAGAAAACGACAGAAATCGTCAGTAAAGGCTTATGTTATGCCTGAGCTGTAAATTTAGAAACTTTTAGTCCTGAAAGTTAAGTTGCACAACGTAGTGTTTTTGTATAATTATTTATTTTAATGCGTGTGTTATGCGCTAAAATGTCCCCCTGCCACGGATTGCCCCCCTACATAATCTCTATCAAATATATTAAAACACCACAATCAAAAATTCATATTATTATCAAATATATTATTATTATAATTAACCCTAGGGACGTGACAAATTAATACAAAATTAATTAATAGAAAATTAAGACCTAATACAAATTCTCATATAATGTTTATTTTGTGGCACATTTATTTTGCAGGGGTTTGTCATGTAATACAAAAATGTTTACACTAAATAAATATTGTTTGTGATGAAAAATTACACCAAACGATTTTGATTATAATGTTGTATACGTCTTTTTTATATTGCTTATTTTTTAATCAAATTCGTTTGGTGCAATTTGTAATTTGTAAATCGTAAACATATGTAATTATGTTCTAATGTAATATTTGATAGAGATTTTTTTTTGTTTTTTTGGGGGGGGGCAATCGGTGGCAGGGAGGCATTTTAGCGCATAAAAGTGTGCCTCAGTTTTTTCGATACTTAAAGTCATTTGTAATACCTTTTTTTAGTTTTTGTATCTAAGAAAAGGCTTTAAAATACGAATGTATGGCACTGTAATACACTTAATTTCATATTACACTTAATTTATCTCAGTCAACTTTAAGCTATTCCTTGTATTGTGAATAATGACAATGTTCATTTTTGATAAAATGCTGTATGCATTTAAAAAATAAAAGCAGAATTTTCCAAAAAGAAAACCAATTAATCTTTGTTTCTCTTATATATTTTACATTGGTGTTTAATTAAGCAAAAGTACATTTTATCCAATTACTCGATTAATTGATTAATTTTTTGGTAGAATACTCGATTACTAAAAATATTCAATAGCTACAGCCCTAGTTCCGATATTAAGCCGCCAGAGCATCAAAGGGTCAAGTAGCCACAGACTGTTCAGGGTGACCTGTGTGCACCACCGAAAGCACCTACAATGGGCATGTGGGCATCAGAACTGGACCACGGAGCAATGGAAGACGATGGCCTGGTCTGATGAATCACATAGTCTTTTACATCATGTGGATCTCTTACCTGGGGAGTCCATACTCAAAATGATGACTTATTAAATACTGGTCATGATGTTCCAGCTGATCAGTGCATAATACAGAGTGTCTCTGGTATTGCTTAATGTTTGCTAGCTTTAAGGTAACAGGATTGAAATTCAGCTATCTGGAGTCCTGGAGACAGTGAGTCAGTAAGCAAAAATGCCTGCCAGACAGTCCAGCAGAAAGAGTTACTGAATGTGCTTAATTTTATTGAGTACATCAGTTCCACTTGAATGAACTGCATTCCATTAGCAGAATTTCCGATACAGATACAATTCCCATTTGGGATTATAAAAGTCTTTCTCTCTGTCTCTATCTTTCAATTTGTTTTCATACATGCATTTTCATCCGTTCATGTGTTTTCAAATGCCTGAATAAATTAGCACACCCCCGAAGCAGGGTCGAACCCCTGGAAGATCTTGGGTGATGTTTCGCACTGCACTATTCTACTGCACATGCTTTAATTCTACAGATTTCTTCCTGTCAGTGTAAACCAGTTTTCCTCTTAGGGATCAGCCAAACGTCTCTACAAAGTCAAAACCATTAGACTTTCCTATCACTGTCCGGACACAAGGTTGCCAGTACAGATTTAACAGAAATAGCAGTTCGAAAAACAGACAGAAATACAAGATATGAATAGGAGGAGGACTGATATATTTTAATTTCTTTTTTTATATGATTGATCGATTCAAATCTTTGGATTTGAATGATTATTATTATTATTATTATTCAAATCCAAAGACATGCCCAAACACACACACACTAAAGATTGAGAAAAAGGAGATGTCTGTGGTTTCTCTTTCTCTCTCAGACAATCTCAGGGGGAAAGTGAGACGGACTGGTATGTGAGACACAGGGAATAATAGAGGTTACTTGTCTGAGTGTGTGTGTGTGTGTGTGTGTGTGTGTTTTTACAACTGGGTTTAATAAGAAAATAAAGTGTGTACAAGGACACTGCACAGAGAGAGACACATTCCACTGCGGTCAGCATATACACCTATATAACACTTTTATAGAATTTGTTTCTATCTCACTCTGTGCTACAAAAATACATTTATCTTACATTTAAAACATTACAATTCTATACTATATTTTATTAAAAGCTCAAGAAACACATTTTTCCAGTATACTATATATAAACAGGCAACTTTATGACATTCTCATTTTGGACACGTCCATTACAGCGTGTATGTAGTAGTAGTAGTATGTAAGACTTACTGTAAATTCTAGCAAGCACATTCATGAAAGCGTAATGGCATCTCCTCACCATGTGATCTGCTGGTAGCTGTTATATTCATTATGTGTGTGCTTTGTGTGTGTGGTGGGGGGATACTTACTGTAAAGGGGGATTTACTGACACAACATGGCAAAGCTCCAGCCTGAGCTAGAGTTCTCACTACTGCCACAGTTTTACACTGATTCATCGTACAGGGGAATGAGAATGAATGAAATAAAACAACCTTGCAATGATAAATTCATTTCCATGGTCCTCTTCCAGCTCAAACCTTTTAATTTAAAACAACGAGTTAGTCCAATCAATATGAAATGGCTTCTTTGCCTTCTCCAATGTCTTTCCTTCTTAACCAAGAAATCAGAGTGATGCTTTTTTTAAAAATAAATTTTATTATAACCTTTTTTTCCTTGAGATTTTTGCTCTAATTTATTCGTAGCTAATTCCCACCCGTCGTTAGCGCTCTCTCCCCCATCAAGCCTACAATCAGGGAGGACGGAGACTATCACATTTCCTCCGAGATACAAGATTAGCGAGCTACTGTAGCTAAGTATTGAAAATGCCAACATGATTAACGAAAGCCTTTAGTTTACTCTTATCAATAGAGAAGCCACAACAGTATTGAAAGTCTCCCTGTGTCTTAAGAAGCAACATGTTTTCAAATTTAAAGGGACAGTATCTCGAAAATCCACCTCATGCCAGTTTCAACCTTTTCAAACCTCTAATCATTTTCCCTAAGCAATGATTGGACGAGGTGAGCCGTACAGCCAACAAATTACGTTTGGTCATTATGGTAGAACAAACTCCGTCTCCACGGGGGGGAATATATGGTACTAGAAACCATACGACTGAATACCCATAAAGATCTCCACAAATATGACCCAATAATCATTTTCTCAGAAGTGACAAACTGTAAAAATTTTATATTCTTTCCTTAACTAGTCCCACCACCACAGACAGCATTTCATATCAGTGCCATTAACATTAAGGCATAAAAAAAAAAAAGCTTGGTACTTTAGGTCGGTATTTGTTTGAGAGGCTGGTTCTCTAGCGCACCTGAGCATGCTGGACTTTAGTTTGCTTAAAGTGGACGCTGGCATGTAAAGGCAATATGATCCTGGGGCCAGGCAGTGAATAATTAGTTAAACTTGTCATGTGACTTTCTGGATCAGATTTCACAAGAATGGGAAAAGGCATGTAGCGTTCTGTATTGGAAATATTATGCCTTTTCAGTATGTTTAGTGAAGAAAGCATACACATGGAATGCAGAATTATTATAAACTTAGCAGGTTTGATCTAAAAGGATTCTAAACCACTGATCAGTGTGGAAAGTAAAGAAAAGCTAATCCCAAACAATAAAATGAAAATCTACACTAATCAATTTAACATACAGAAGCGACGAATTGATTTGCACTAGAAGGTCATGAGCACTCGAGTCAAATGTAGACATTATTATTATGTGCATCCTGCTTGAAGCTTCACTCGAACCATTTTACTAAAGAAGTGTACACGTGTGTTTCTGCTGAAAAATCTGCAACACATTCCTTCTTTTGTGCTACAGGTATACACTTTTGTAATGTAGGATACACATTCTTATGAAGCATGAAGGAAAAATCCCTTTCACTGTCTCGTTACCCACCTGGTTACACTGAAACTCAGGCAACGGCGCGCACGCGCCCTCTCCGTTCTCCAGCAGTGCTCCAGTGCTGTGCAGCAGATGCCCGATTCGGTCCTTTACGGTTTTCCTGGCGGTCTCGTACTCGCCTTCGAAATCTTCACCCAGCTCCTCTACCTCACGGGCAATCAGGCACTCCAGCATCTCCAGGCACCTGCTTAAGGCGGAGTGGGCGTGGCCTACCCGCTAAGCTGAGCTCGGTGTGTCGGCACAGAGGTCAAAGATCAACAAACGATCACCCTCAGGGACGTGATGAGAGAGGAAGCTCTCTCGCTCTTTCTGAAAGAGTAACAAGAGCATGTAGAGAACTGTGTGAGCGAAAAGAAAACAAACCAGCCAAATACCACAAAGCTGTTAGTGTAAAAGTATTTGCTCCTTCCTGATTTTTTTGTTTTATTTTTCTGCTTATTTGTCGCACTTAAATAATTCAGATTCAATACAAATTGCAGTTTTTCTAATAGTGATTTCATTAATTAAGGAAAAAAAAAGCTGCCCAAATCTACTTGCTCCTACTGTAAATCAAATTCAAATTTTATTTGTCACATACACAGTCATACACAGTACGATATGCAGTGAAATGCTTATACGACCG
>JAOVVB010000010.1:19252655-19263800 GCA_028570985.1 Heterobranchus longifilis | reverse complement strand
GCATCCGGCGTAAAACCTGTGCCAAGTTGTAGTGCGGACTGGGTATTCCACTGTGGCGACCCCTTGCCGGGAGCAGCTGAAAGAACAACAACAAGTTGTGTCAACTTAGGATTTTGAACTGGTTACATGTTGTGTCAACTAAAATATTTAGTTTTCGCCAGCAAATTTCTCTAAAAGTAAAGTAAAAGTTACTTTTTTAACATTTTTAACTTTTTTTTTTTATGTTGAGCCACCTTTGTTTTGTTTACAGTGCATTTGCAGCACAAGCCCTGAATGAGCTACAAAAGAAACATCACCAGTTCCAGGAGTAATCATATTTGCCCACCATCTAAGATAATCACGGTATGGTAACAAATCACACTGCATCCTTATTACCCTCTTCATCTATATTCACATGCTTGTTTTTCTTTTGAATTCATTACGCAGTCCACCACAACAAGATAATTAGCAGAATAGACACCATCAACTGCAGGGTTACTATTTAATCTGTATGCATCAGGTTATCTGGTAGGTAATCAGGTAATCTTTCTGTTATTTTTGGTTCTGAAATATACCTTGAATAGAATTACCAACCAAAATACATAATAACTTAATATTGGTTAAGGGTACTTCTACTTCTACTGTGCCTGATGTTATGGTAGTCACAGGCCAATATTATGTGACAGCTCCTTTTTGAAAGCCAAAATTATTGTGCAATAATGAGAGAGCAGATCAAATTTTAATATCATATTATTTATGTTATTTAAAATCAAGAATAAAAAATATGCATGCAATAACTGGGCCGTATTAGTGTCATGGACAGTTTTTGATGTCATTGTCACTGTTGTGACATATTAGATTTATGTCAGATGTCATAAAGGGCATATTTGGAGTTTTTTATTTACTTCCTGCAAGTTCATTTATTCATTTATCATCTCATTCATTAATGGATTCATGTTATCCATCCATCCATCCATCCATCCATCCATTCTTTTATTCAATAATGTGTTTTTTCTTGCTTATTCTTTCTTTGTTTGTTTAATCATTCCCATTCATTTGTTCTATGTATTGATTAATTGTATTCCTGCCTGATTATTCATTCACTTATGATTCTGTTTATTCATTCATTCATTCATTCATTTATGTTATTCATCCATTCATTGCTTTGCTACTGCATTTGTAAATCCATTTACCCACCCATCCTTTTTTCAGTGATAGATCATCCATCTGTTTATTAATTCACTAACCCAGTCATTTTTTTACCTGTGCTCCCGTCTCTTTATATTTTTTTTGTTCATTTACTTCTTTCCTATCTGTTCATCCATACATCCATCCATTCCTTTGTCTGTCTGTTCATACATCTATCTTTTTATTTGTTAATTTTTAACCTATCCATTCATTAATTCACTCATTTAATTATTTTTAAGTGTTTTCTTTCTTTCTTTCTTTCTTTCTTTTTTTCTTTTCCTGTCCTCATTCATTTATCCATCCATCCTTTCATCCACCAATTTAGTAATTCATACTTTCAATTATTTATTCATGGAACACAATACCATGGCGCTAACTGTGACACAGAAACATCTCTTTTTTTATTTGATTTTGTTCTTTTTTTACATGTGTGCTTTAACGAGCCAGAAATCTGAACGCGATGTTTTCAGCCTTCAGCACACAGAGGGCTGAATGACTCGTGCTGTTATTCTGATTTCTTCTTCTTCTGGCTGTGGTCTGAGTGATTTCTGTGATAAGCACACAGATGTGAAGGGATAAGCGGTGCTGCCATCATTCAAACTGTCAAAGAAGAAAAAAACAACCATTCGGTTTGTTTTTTTCACATAGGATAGATCCATCACTGCTCTGTCCAATTTGTCTGAGTCACGTCCAGAACTACAGACACAGATAGATCATGTTGTTGGCATGTTGTTGCTCTGTGTCTGTGAGACATCATACAGTATACAGTAGTCATGTAGTGCCATGTCATTAGCCTCAACTGCTACTTCTCTATTCGCTCGTATGGCTAAAATCTCAAAACTATTTGGCCTCTTGAATGCCTTTTTTTTTCCCCATAAATTGTTTTATAATCAGTAAACATAAATAATTAAAGGAGCAAAATATGTATATTTCTCTACAGTAAATCTGATTCGTACAAGTATTTCTTATTTATTTATTTATCTATCTATTTATCTATCTATTTATTTATTTATTTAATTATTTATTGTTGTCATTGTTTGTCTGTACTTGTTTACATCTTCTGATATCCTTGATATTGCACTCCAAAATTAGCCTTTGCTTTTTAAATCAATATGGCTTTCAATTCATTTTTTCTTCATCTTATTTTATGTTTTAATATTTTATTTCCTTGCAAAATTCACTGTTAACTTTTGTTTAGATACCCAGATGGGTTTCCAGTGTATGGAGAATAAAAAGTGGGGGGGGAGCTTTTTGCCCTTTTTTGTTTGTTTTTGTATTGACCAGAGTTTAAACAAGTAAATAACAATTTCTCCCTAATGTGACCTCATACAGTATGAAAAGATTCCCGAAACAGCACATTTGGAGGAGGAGTGAATTTTTTTTAAATTATTTTTTAATGCATTATTTGAGGAATATTTTCAACTGCAGCATTAACCATACACATACACATTTTTGGGTATGTACTCTGAGACCTGTGGGAACTTATTAAAGAAATCATAAAGCATAGGACCTTTAAATCCCCAGCATCCCTATTAAATCATGCATTTTTAAAAGCTCCAGTTTATATCATTTCCTTGCAGCCAGCATAATTGCCTCATCTTTATTATAAATGAGTTTTCAGTTTCACCTAGATTATTATTATTTTTAATTCCTGGTGTTTCTGTAAATCATTTCTGAGCCTCTGTTGTTATCTGTTGTGCTCTAAGGCCACATTTTCAAGACCCAGTTTTCTCAATTTTTTAAATCTAGTTTTGTTTTTATTTGGCATCTGCCTTCAATGCTACCTGACAGACTGTTTGTACTACTTCAAGATAATGGAAATTATAGAGTAGATAAGAATTATCATTTTAAAGAAATATACAAACATATATTTTAAAATTAAATACAAACTTTCTAAAGCTGAGTTCTTGAACAATGTATGACATTTCTTTTTTTTCTTTTTTTTTATAAATGAAAGTAATTATGTAAGTGATTATTTTTTATTGTAATAAAAGCTTTAAATCTATGAATTTGCAATGTATGACAAGGTGCAGGATGATAAATAAACTCCACCATTGTTTATGTACGTGTCTGAATCAAGCTTCTCTGAGGGGTAATGTTTAGGCCGAGGATCGATGCTGTATTAATGCCAGGTCCTGCTGATGGGGTTTGCCTTCAGGTTGAGTGTTTTCTCTTTATTTAGCCACTATAGAGAGGAGCTCTGCATGTGCTCCATCTGTTCCTCCAAACTTGGCAGGGAGGCGTCTGAGACGCGAGGTACACACGGGCTCAGGGCATTATCCCTCTAAATGCATCCTCATTACGGGTGCATGCTTCTCTCCATGACAAACCCAGCCTCTGTTTCACCATAATAACACTTAGAAAGTGGCGTGCTGAGCCTTTTCACACAGCAGATTAGATCGCTGCTCAGCGTCGCAAAACAAAAACAACCACTTGTGCGGACTCTTCAAGTCCCAGGCCTGAGATGGAACATGCAGCGTTGGGGCTGTCGTGATGCTCAAAGCTGTGTAGTGTGTGTGAATGTGTTTGCCGCAAGATGTAGATCATGCCTGGTACTGTAAAGTGGTTCACACAGCAAGGTCGGGAAAAGGTCACCTGTTGCTCTGGGAATAACATGAATGGTTACAAAAATGTCACATGGACTTCACATGGGAATAATTACATGAAGTTTACACGTATGTGTTTGTCACACACAATATTTGTTTTACATGTGATTTTTTTTTCATTTATTTATTTATTTTCACTTTTAAATGTGAGTTTTACACACTTTAAGGTTTTGCTAAGGCAAAGCAGATAGAAGTTGAGGCAAGGAATTAGAGAACTAACCATAACCAATGTTTATTGAAAAAAACAAAAAAAAACAAAATACCAATACAAAATCTCTGACACAACATACTGTAAACACATATAAACACTGGAACTTGAATGGACATCCCATGACACATGAGTGCACATACTGTAATAGGAATTCCAGTGCCTCACTGTGCTACCCTGTCACTTTGTACACTATAGAGTCTGTATACTTATTTGTTTATTTGTTTGTTTTGTTTATTTATTTATTTATTTAAATTAGATTTAAGCTTAACTTGATTTCTTCTGATGTTTTTTTTCAACAAGTGGCAACCTCAGGGCTCCATTCTTTCCACTTACAGTATGTATTTGCCCTTTTACGAAGTATAAGGGTTTAGGTGGAGTCAGCTCCTGCCAAGATGGCGACAACCAGAGCTCCCACCGTTGAGCTTCACAACAGCTGTACAGAAAACCTATGGATGATGGCATAGACGGTTTGTCCATTTCTTTATAAAAGAATCAAATTTTATTTAAAAAATTTGTGCTACGTTTTTGTTTTTGCTCTTTTGTTTCTGCAAAACATTTTTTGACATTTTCTGTGAATCATCTTAGACTTGGACGTTGCTCATTAAGACAGAAGAAGACGTTTTCAATTAAGTCACTTAAAATGCATTGCATTTCCACTCATTCACTGGTTACTGAATCAACATATAAACTATTGCATAAATGTTTAGCTTATCTCCTAATTCCAACACTCTATTTCTTCCTTCTTAAACTCTCACAAGGATAAATAGGGAAAATAGCACAAACATCTTAAAAATTTAAACATATGGTAATTATTTTATGTAAAATCCACACCAAAGTTCAGCCCGAGGTTTTCTGATACGTCTCTGCTATTTTGCACTTCACTGAGTATCTCAATAATGAGCCTATCAGTCTTCTGAACCCGAGAGCGGATCAAATACAACTGTGTCAGGAATAAATAATCAGACTTCTCTGCTCAACTGTGACGAATGAGTCTCCTAGCAGTAAGTGTCTGCTAAACTCACCTGTCATGCTTGGCTTCCCAAAAATCAGGGAAAAATTTAAGACTTTCCAAACGTAAGCATTGGCATAGTGAAGGAAAGTTAAAGCAGCTACCTAACATTTAAACTGTTCAGGCACAACTTGACCAGACATAAAATTATCTTTATGAATGATATACATTTTCTGTAATTCTGGGAACATTTTGAATGTGTTATTTTAGTGTTTCCTTTAAACATGGGAAAGTTTTCAGAAAGTTTTCTCATTTATAAAAAAAAAAAAATGTCATACATTGTTCAAGAACTCAGCTTTAGAAAGTTTGTATTTAATTTTAAAATATATATGTTTCTGAGTAAAAGTTTTTTTTTAAACACAAGATTCTGACTGTTCTGTCTCATTTTTTAACTTCAAAAGACATTAAAAAAAATATTGGTAAGGCAACAACTGTTTAAATAGATGGTGTATAAATGGCCATTTATACATTTATGCAACCTTTCAGCCAAGCAAATGGCAGCGACACAATGCATAAACAATGTACAGATAGAAATCAAGAGCTTTAGATATCAAAGATTGGAATGGGAAAACAGTGTTACCACTGTTACTTTAACTATTGCATGGTTGTTGGTGCCAGATGGGCTGGTTTAAGTATTTGACAAATTGCTGATCTCCTGGAGTTTTCACACAGAACAGCCTCTAATTGCTGGTGGAAAAAAAAAAACATGGAGTGAGCTAATGATCAGTGGGAGACAATTTCTTGTGGATAAGAGAGGTCAGAAAAAAATTGCCAGATTGTTTTAACCTGCCAGGAGTGATATAACAACACACACACACACACACACACACACACACAATAAATGAATAAATTAATAAATCCTTACAACCACTGTAAGTTCAAACCTGACAGGGTGTCTGCTGTTTTGTTCTGCTTTTTTCCAGTATAATTTTACATTGATTTTTAAAAATACTACTACTTTCCTGTAGAGCACTAAATGAACTTGTAACTGAATAAGCTGGTATTTTATTATTCATCACACCTGCTTTCATCATAAGATGCAGGCTATTTGTTGGTAGCTTGTATAACAAAGGCTACAGCAGGGGGCAGAGCTTTCTTTTACAAAGCCCTAAAGTTGTGCCAGAGCCTTACAATTAATTTTGGAGACTCAGACACAGTCTCTAAGTGTTGGCTGAAAACTTATTTCTTTAGTTGGGGAAATTTTGTGGATGGTTTTCCCCATAAGTAAAAGAGCAGACCCTCAAGACTCTTAGGTATATTCAATTCAATTCAATTCCATTCAATTAGATTCAATTCAATTTTATTTATATAGCGCTTTTACCAAAGGTCATTGAAAATGATGGATATATATATAAATTGTAAAACATGTGTATGAATCAATACGATTAGCAAGACAAGGAAAAACTTCCTAAGATTGCAGTTGGAAAAAACCTTGAGAGGAACCAGAACCCATCCCCACTTGGATGTAGAGATATAGAGATTTGTGGTGTTTGGATGCTGTCTTCTCCCACACTCATTAGTTTAACCAGGTTCACTGATGGTGAAGTGACTGGTTACCCCACTTTCCAGAAGGCCCCCATGTCTGTGTTTCCTTCAGGTTTTAATTATTTTGAAGTCATGCTGTCAAAGCTACTCCTGCACAAAATATACGAAAAATACTCAATCCATTACATTGCAGTAATAACAGATAACTCTCTCTCGCGCGCGCCCTCTCTTGTGCTCTATCGAGCTACACATTGTGATTCAAATGCTGAACACTCAAAATGTTGTTGAGAATGGCCCTATATCAGTTGTCTTAACAAAAGCAGCTAGTACAAGGGTAAAGGAGAACAAAGCAACATAGCAACCAACATAATCTGCACATACTGTAGACAGAATCTGAGTGGCTGAGAGCTGACTCATGTATATAATAAATATCCATGCCATCCTGTCTGAAAATTATTTTTTTTCACTTGCTTGATGCATTAAGATTGTAGTTTTTATTTATTCCATTCTGTTGTGGGTATTTTATTCCAGATTTAAATTTTGGCTGCAGATGAGGCTGACTATGCCTCTGACAGCCCAGGGTTGACTGGATTTTTCATCATCCACTGCTTTTTGTATATCTTGGTTGATTGATTATGCCTCCTTGACACTCTAAATCATCTCTTTGTGAGGATGATTCATTGGTTACAATAAGCATACTGTCATACAGGGACTTTTACAAAGAAATGTTACTTCAGAAGCAGGATTTCAAATACTTCATTCAATTCATATTGGATGGAACGAACAAAAAGATGGACAGTGATATGAAAGATATACAGGAGCTAAAACAAGCTTATAGAGTTTAACCATACTTTAAGTCTGAAGATGTGGGAAGTGAATTTGAATTTAAGATTAGGTACAGTAAATTGATGTTATAAGTCTTTCAGCTGCTCCTGTCAAGGGTTCACCACAGTGGACCATCCAATAACACATACAACGGGACACAGGTTTCATTCCACGATTCCTGATGCAACCCTCCCCTTTTATCCAAGCTTGGGAATCTGAATCCAGTGGCTGGGGTTTGGACAGGATTTGAACCCATGCCAACCCTTATCTCTGCTGCAGAGGAGAGGTTCATTTAGAGTTACCAGCATCAAAAATCACCAATTAACAACACCTTGGATTAGAGCCTTTATGAAGGCTTTACAGGTCCCGATTCGAGCAGGATGTTATGTAAAAAACATACAAGTGGGTATGATGATGGAATCACAATTGGAGTTCAGGAACATATTACAGTTGTGCAAAGGACAGACAATATGTGCACAGATATTTAAATAATATGGTTGCAGAATGGTCTACAACATTGTATGCCTTATAGTTGGTTTTTGTAATCGGCCACTCAGTTTCAAGGTTTATTATTTTGGTAAGCTGTACAATATTAGATGAAAATAAATGTATCTTTTTCATTAGGTGACTTGTATATTGAGTGCTTTTCAATAAGTTGACCACTACTAAAACTAAAACTGATTTCCAGGACATGTATTTGTAACCTTTCCCAGGTCGTTTATTCAACCCTTGAGAACTTTTAAAACTATGGATGGTGTTTCTACTTTAACATGCCTTGATCATGTATTAAACAACATCGCTGATCGGTGCAGTGCTCGGGGGCTGTTTCAGTGACTATACTGTAGAATGCAGCAACCACAATTTGACCATGGTAACAGAAAACACAAAGATGTCCACATCCTAAAAAATGGTCATTGCTGTCTCATCTGTAAATGATATTTTTAAAAGTCTGATGTTTGTAAATTAAATTATGTAAATATTGCTTTGTATTTTTTTATGGGCAAATTAGGGAAGTAAGGAAATATACATGCTATCCTTAGATCATGCTCTCTGAAAGGTACTGGTTAACCATAGCTTGATGATGAGCTGAGATTTCTTATGCTTAAAAGTGGCATGAAGCCAAGGCTGTTGTTAATAAATTAGGTTCCTTATTAGATCTGAGCCAAGTTGAGAAATAAGATGGCTAAGCTAAATTATACCCTGCCTAAGGAGATTTGAAATTACTGGAATGGGGTTAACAACCATTCAACACCTGGAAGGATAGTGCTGAACCATTAACGTTGTGGAAGAAATGTGGTCAGAAAAAAAATCATCGATGGAGATCACTTGAACACTTGGTAAAGTTGCATGGTAAAAAAGAAATCAACAGTAAAAACCAGACACATGTTTAATCGTGAAAGTAAGACACATATTGTGATGAAAACTCAAAGAATTGGGACTAAACAGCTGTGTGACCATTGAAAAATCAAATTAGTGAGCTTAATCAGGATGCTAGAGAGCATAAAGATTGAACTTTGCAGCCATGGAAAATGGTCATGTGGTCTGATGAGTTAATATTGAGCCTATTCCAGAGTGATGCGGGTGTCAGAGTAAGAAGGAAAGCGCATGAAGTGATGCACCCATCATGCATAGTATCCACTGTACAAGCCTCTGGGGGCAGTGTTATGATCTGGAGTTGCTTCAGGTGTTTAGGTCTAGACTCAACAACGTTATCTGGGAATAACATGAATGTACTGTATAACCAGGTTATCACATCTATAGAATTGAATATTTAATTTTTTTTTTTTTTCTGATGACACAGGCATATTAATAGCTAAAGATGAATGAATTAAATCATAGTCTGTGAGTTTTTTGGGAAGAGCAGGCAGTGTAATAATAAGAAGAACTAGGTTTAATACTGTACAGTATGTACTGATCATGAGTCTAGGGTGTCCATGATCCTGTCATCAGTTTACTAGTATATAATTGTTCATGATCGTGTTAATGTTATGTTGCGATAATGTTATGGCTAATCGGTGTATATGAGTGTGCATGTGTATATAAGTGTACACATACAGCTGCACCACTGCAATTTCCTCCAGAAAACTTCTGGAATGTCAGCACATCAAGCAATTTTGCAAAAAAAAAATAGTGATATAAAGTTACCCAACAGCAATGTGAAAAACTGGTAAAGAGTATGCCACAATGCATGAAAACTGTCATTGCAATCGATGTTATTCCACCAAATCCTAATTTCTTAATGTTATTTAGGCAAAGTGTAAACCCAATCCGTTTACAAATTATTTGCATTTTGTTTAATTTTAGAGTTATTAAATATATGCAAATACTGCAAATACTGCATGATCTTGGGTTATTTCACTATATACTCTAAATGTAGAGTATATATAGACTATAGACTATATACTCGAATGTAGACAAAATGAAACAAAACTGTTCATCTCACCAATACTGTACATGTACCTGTAAGAAAAAAACACAAGAAACTAATTATTTTCTCGAGCTGTATTTCTTACACTTTTTCTTATGCTTTCATTAGGGTTGTTTTTCTTTTCATTATCTTGTATTATTTTTTTCCTTAGTTATATATTGTTTTTTATTAGTTTGTTTTTGCATTAATGATTGTTTCGTTTTGTGTTTTTGGTGGAGCCAAGAAAGACTATCACCTAAGACCACCTGGTGGAAGTTAATGGGAATCTAAGTAAAGAACAATCAAAACAACATTTTGTAACATGCATAACTATTGTATAGAATGGATTGGACATTGCAAGACTATTGCATTAGTGCTGGTGGTTGAGCAGCAGCACCAAATTGGATAGTACTATTTTAACTGCAAATGAAGGTATGGCTAATGCAGCAATATAAAATCAAAAATGACTGCACTGTCAGGCTACAAACTGCTGGCACTACAACACCATTTACTGCTGTGAAAAAAAAGGCATTACATTTCACACCGGAGGAAAACATTTGACAATTTTGGACATTAGTGACACCAGTAGGACAGAAGGACACCGGTAGAAATCTATCATTAGTTTGTTCACTCTATGCATATTTCTCACATTTCAGAATATGAGACATGAACACATTTTCAAAAACACATGCAGATGGGGTGAGAAAATGCAGATGGGAAAAGATCCTTATACTGTGAGTACACAATCCATTACAACTTTCTGTATTAAGGTCACTTGTTTCACACACAGTAAAGATCTAACCAACCAGGTTCTTGTCTTCCCATTGATGGAGTGCTGTCATTGGGAGGACAACCAGAGACAGATGAGAAAACAAAAAGTTCAAATAAGGAGAAAGAAGGAGCACACAAACACACGCACACTGACGCATACCACAGACTCAGTTCAGTGTAATGGCAGGTGTCTCTTCAGCAGTTCTGGGATGTGTTGGATATATTCACCTGCCATTTTACATGTTCCTGACTAAATGTTTAGCATGAAACGTCAGATTGAATTATTTGGATGTGATCTGTCACACGTACCAATCTGTAACCCTCTATCTGTTTACTGAGTTATTGTTGTCAACAATATTGATTTTAAACAGAGCTCAAGGCTGATACATTATTTTGTTTGATGTTTTCTCCTCTGTCCTAGAATAACCTACTTTCTCTCTCTCTGTCTCTCTTTTCTTTCCAGAACAAATAAACAGCATATTTTATTTGTTTTTGGCCTGTTGTTGCAATTAAAATATATATTTTATTACTTTTATTAATATTTACTGTATTTATTGTAAGCAATGGTCATGCAGTATATGGGCAAAAATATGGTGACACCTGACCATCTATATGGAACCAAACTTATGGAATCTATGCCAGCTCAAGTGTACAAAAAAACATA
>JAOVVB010000010.1:19168098-19201426 GCA_028570985.1 Heterobranchus longifilis | reverse complement strand
ACACACACACACACACACACACACACACACACACACACACACACACACACACACACACACACACACACACACCTCCGCTGTCCCTACAGAGGGGGAAAGTGTAAGATTTATACAGATATGGAACGGAGCGGGCCGAGTCTAAAATAAAACCAACTCGGTCTGGAACACACACACACACACACACACCACCTCCGCTGGATTCTTTCAGCCAGCAGCGATAGCAGCAGGAGGGGGAGGGGATGAAAACCGTCCCTGACACACAGAACAGACACGTCAGTACTGAGGCTGAGGCTGACTTCGTTTCCTCCCAGACGTTAAGTGTTCGTGCAGCCAATCAGTGACAGCCGTGTCATGTGACGACACGAAGAGGGACACGCCCCACTCTCATCAGGCTTCACGGCGTTTTGTCTTTCGGTGTAACGTTCCTCACGTACATCTTGAACGGTGCAGACTGCTGACTAGACGCCACCCGAGTCATCGGTCACGCGTGCGCGATTTTATCATCGCTTTGATTAGCATTAACTTGCAAGGAGCCATGCATCATCGTAGCGCAGCAGCGTCGGAGTGGCTTGAGCGCGAGGACGCTCATAAAAATGCACGGCTCCGTGTTAAACGCTCCTCTTCAGGAGGAACCCGGGCCTCAGGAGTGCCATTTACGTCTCGTTTGATCATCCTGCACACTCCGTCTCCCCCCCGCTCTCTCTCTCTCTCTCTCTAACACGAGCTTCACTTTTCTCTCCATTAGCTCAAACAGCGTTAAGAGGGAAGGAAAAAAAAGGCTAAATTATAATCAATCATCATGCCTGCTGTCTTTTTGCTCACGAGTCAGAGAAAGCACACAGTGAATTCAGAAGATGCTGAGAAAAGAGAAGGATGAAGGAGATGAAGGAAGAGAAGGAGCGGAGAGAGAGAGAGAGAGGGGAGTAAGCAGAGGAACAGCGGAGCGCTAAAACACGCGCTGCTCAGCATGCTAATGAGGGACAGGAACGCTCATGCTGAAAGCCTCGCTTGTGCAAATCCTCTCCGAACAGGAAACACAGCACTGCCTCTACCTTTCCCCTCCCACACTCGCCTGGACATGACACAATGTATGACGAGACACACGCGTGAGGAGAGGAGAGCGTCGCGCATAATACTGACGGACAAAACACAGTATTGGCGTTTTATTTTTACATTTTTTTAAAATATATGTTATACAGAGGATTCTGAAGTTTATGAAACATGGCAGTGACCGATCTCGCTTCCTGAAAAAAAAAAAAAAAGTCAAGATTTTATGTGCGCACCAGAAATGGCCATTTTTCAGCGTGTTACTGTCTCGCTTCAAACTAAATTTAACATGAAAATTATTCATATTTCGTATTGATACTAAAATTTGTGTAGGCTTATAGACACACATGAAGAATTTGTAAAATAAAATAACTGTTGCTTAACTTAAAGCATTCCATGCAAAATTAAGGATTATTTATTTTTTTAATTAACAATGGTTTTCTTTAAATGCTCCAAATTAGACATGCACCTCAGGGTGACCTCAATGCTTGGCATGAGAGATGTTTTTGGTAAAAGCTTAAAAAGCAAAAAAAAATAAATAAAATCTGTAGTGTCCGTAACCATGTCAGATTAATACACTTTTAATAAAACACTTTTTCAGGTTTATGTCTTTTCATGTGAAATCCAAATCGGCCAAGTTTCATCTGAATGACAGTTAAAACCGTTGGAAGATTTGAATTCAAAAAAAGTAACCGACACTACGGACATAAAAGGGCATGAAACTGTATTTAGCAAATTGTGGTTTTTTTCCCCCCACCACCAATACCACGTTTTTGGCCGTGTGCATGTGAAAGCATCCAGCTGCTGGATTTTAACCCGAGATGATACAGATACTGTACAGATGTGTGTGAAATCGTGTCCCTACGCAGTTTCGTTCTTCTTACTGCTTCTTCCTCTTCACACATACACACAGTGCTTTACAGTCTCTAAGCATTTCTGTAGATAAAGGTCAGCGGCGTTTATCATATGCAAGAAGAAAGCCGTTTCTAATCCATACACTTTATCTTACAAACGACGACGACGGCCAGCAAGTCCTCATTTAATACGCCATACAGTACATGCAGCCACAGAACAACATGGAGAGAAACACGAGTGACAGGCCGCCGTCCCGCTGCACCGCTGATGATTTTTTAAAAATGCACCTGTATCCCAGAAACAATAACGATTAAAACTTTAATGAGTTACTAATTAAAACATTTAAAATGATGGATGGATGGAATGCAGTTAGATGGATGTACAGAAACAGGGATAAATAGAAAAAAAAATGGACGGTAAATAGACGGATGGGAAGATTGACGGCGAAATAGAAGGATGGACGGATAAACAGACGGAGAGACGGATGGGCAGCCAGACAGATTAAATGGATAGCTAGACAGATGGTAGATAAATACTGTACATGGGCAGATAGATAATCAGAGATGGATAGAAAAATAGACGGAGGGACAGACAGATCAACAGAAAATAATAAAAAGGTTGACAGACAGATCAATACATGGAGCGACAGACAGATCAACAGATAAAGTAATGAAAAAAGGTTTACAGATAGACAGATCAATAAATGGAGGGACGGATGCACACAAAGCCAGATAGACAAATGAATAGACAAATTAATTAAAAGGTGGATAGAGATATAGATGGAGAGAAACAGATAAACAATAAGTAATAAAAAGGTTTACAAATGAACAGATCAATAAATGGAGAGAAATAGACAAAGTCAGATAGATTAATTAACTCAAAGGTATGGACAGATGGACAGAGGAATGGCCGGACGTATAGATTAATAAATTAATAGAAAGGCATACAGATATAGACAGACAGACGGATGTAGTCAGATGAATGAATAGGTAGATATTTAAATAGATCAAAGAGGAAAAAAATGGATGGATAGATAGATAAATAAACTAATTGAAAAATTGATATAGATGGAGAGACGGATGGACAGACTGACGAACAGGTTGATGGGTAAATAGATAAATTATTAGGTAGACGGATAATTAAATCGACTGAAAGCAGATGGCTGGATGAACAGGTGCACAGACAGACAGAAATGTTTAGATTCTTGCTCTAGCTTCAACTCCGTTACTTATTAGAACATTTTGAAAAGCAAGTACGTAAATGAAGAAAGAAAGAAAAGAAGATGCTCGAGCTTCCAGTCAGGGTAAAGTAACTGGATAAACATATAATCATCTTACGGAGCTCTATATACACACAGGTTATAGAAAATACATTTTGAGGTTGTACTCTCAGGTTTAAGCTGAAATGAAATAATGGATTCACAATTAAATAAAATTTTTTTGACTAAAACCATCTTTTTGACATTTATTGACTAAAACGATATTTAATCAGCAAACTGAACTATAGATTCATTCATGACGTCATCACGGTTGATTATGGTGCAATGTGTGTGCACTCTGACATCATGTACATGTTCATGGTGGTCTGTGGCTTACTGGAGTAAAAAGGTTGATAGTGGGACGGGGAAAAAAAAAAAGGTGGTTTTATCATGTACATCACATGCACAAAACGACCTTGAGCTAAATTTAAAAGCTGCTGAATACATAAGAGCTACTGAGTAACTGTGATGGTTGCAATCCGATTAATCGTGTCAATAATCGATAGATCAATCGATTATCAAAATAATCCTCAGCTGCAGCCCTAGACCGGATAAAATGCAGACGAGGACAGCACTTGGTCTGGTTTGACTGAAGCAGGTGGATTCTGTGACTCTGGTCAGGATAAAGCAGTTTACTAAAGACGCAGAAGTTCGGTGAGAGTTTTAAATCAACACCTCCAGTATACCCCAACGCGTGATCACAGCGATTAACTCTGCTATAAAGAACTAAATCTGAACGGGACGCCAGTTCCCCCACCCGCTGCGTCACCTGACCCTGTTTACAAGTAAATAAAAAAAAAAGAAGAAAAGTTCATGACACCACTGTGCCCGAGAGCAAAGCAAAGAAAAGCAACCCCATAATGCAGCAGCTAGAAACCGAGCTGCACAGTAATCCTCATGAATCTCAGCGTGATAATCAGCGTTTACTGGGTCATTAACTTGTTTGATGAAGTTGCACTGAAGGATTTTTGGAAACGGTTAAAACGATGGCAGTCGGTTAAGCTGGATTTTTCTTCCCTCTCCGCTCATGCATGCACAGGTTCCTCCTTCGCTCGGGCGTCCGAGTTCCTTTTCCTACCAAACAGGCGTTGATCTTTAGAAAACCGACTCTTTAACCAGTTTTTCTGTCTGTCTGATGAGAGCGCAAGCGGAGCGCTCCTGAGGAAGATACAGATGTAAGGGAAGACATTTCATATTCTGCACCCTGGCATTAAAACATCCTGCAGCAAAATGACTGAAGGTGGAAGTGCATCAGTGTAAATGCCACACGGCCTGATGAACTGCAGCCGCGCAGGGGCAACAAAACGACACTGACCTTCAGCGCAAATAAATGATGAGCAGAAGGAAAAGTGCCGAACCGCCCTAAACTCGGCATCTACTTACTATTATTCTCATCATCCCTGCCGTCATCGCGCTCATCGTCTACACAACACTCCGGCATGGTAATTAGATTCAGAGCATTGTACTAGACTCTCTTGTTTATTCCGGCCTGAGGGCCGACACCGCACGTTATTAGATGTGCACCTAAAACGGATCAGGCACATTTCCATTTTAATCAAGTCCATTCTGCAGGCTTCATTTTAATCTTTATTTATTTTATTTTTTTCGCTTCCACTTATGAGTAACGTGCACTCTCCACTTATGTAATCTCACACCACTGCTATATCTATAGCAGCAGCTCATTTACAGTGTTGTATCAAAAATGCTCTTTTTCTAAGATTCTGGAGGAGACCGACGGCACTGATGACATCTTGTCTAAACAGTGATCTACTTCTGTCCTCAATATGACTGGCTTCCTTATCTGATTCGATCTGCACTAGAGTACGCCGTATTTTTCCACCTGGTACGGTTCCTGAGCGCAGAACGATTGTGTTCTCACTGATCAAAATGGACCAGACTTTGGGGTCAAGTGCTCTCAGAAATGATCTCAGGGCCTAATGTGGAAAAAAAACCCATGCAATAAATGTTTCTGGTTTCCATGGGAGCTATACAAAGCTTTACAAAGACCGGAGGAGACGCCAACAGACATCTACATTCTGTCAGGATCTGAGACTAATTAAATATCAGGTAATAACTGGAAGTTAAATATCAGAATATTGGTATAAAGAGAGAGAGAGAGAATGTTAATTATGTAGATTATGAGATTTCATTCATTCTTATTCACCACCTGCCCCGTTTCCTAACCCAGCCTGAGTACAGAGACGAGGCAGATACTGAACTTGATTTCATAAAGAAAAGAAACCTAGTCAGCAGAGGGGAGAGAGGGGAAAAAAAAAAAAAACACCCTTTGATGACTTTGCAGTGGTGGTGAGCTGAATACACAGAGCGCCAACAATGGGGGAAGAAAAAAAAAAAAAAAAGACAGCATATTGTTTGGACACTTCTTCCATCTTATTTTTCGTCCTATGCGCTCACACCGAAGCTTTGGCATTAACGTCGTCACAGGAGATCTGATCCCAGGTGAGCAGTGACCAAAAACTCCCTGACAAAGAAGTTATACAATCTTTTGAAATGGGTAAAGAAGCCATGGAGGAAAAAAGTAAAAAAAAAAAAAAAAGCTTAAAAATAAGCAAAAGTAATACAATGGAAGGAAACCGCTGAGCAATTGTAGTACAATGCAGTGTTAATGCAGTAACGCAATCTACTGTACCTACCACTGTTTCACAAAAGTGGACTCGGGTCAATGCAAATTAACACTAATATTTTACATATAAACACTGTTTGCTTGCCATCAGGCTGGGAGGATCGATTAGGCCCAAGCTTGAGGTCAGGTATGCAGAAGAGGGCTGATGGTACTTTCCTTGGGGTCTTATTCTACACCCTGTGAAAAAGATACTGAAAGGCCACCAGTCATGGAGAAAGTAATGTGTTTCTCCAACCCATAAGGCGTCACCCAGTCCATGGTACAGTAGCTGCTGTATGATGAGTGGAGCTGGCTGGTTGGTGGAAATTGGCATGTAAAACATAAAATGAATAAAAATAGGAGGGGAAAAAAAAGGAATACTATATGACCTTTGAATACATCTCATTTTGCAGTGTAATGGTCTTTTTATATTGAGACTCAATGTGTTTAGGCATGTAGACATGGTGAAGTTGATCCGCTGAAGTTTAAACCGAGCGTCAGCATGGAGATGAAAGGGTTTAAGTGACTTTGAATGTGGCATGGTTGTTGGTGCCCGACAAGCTGATCCGAGTATTTCTGAAACTGTTGATCTACAGGGATTTTCACTCACAACCATCTCTAGGGTTTATAGAGAAGGAACTGAAAAAGAAAATATCCAGTGGGAGGCGGTTCTCCAGGGGAGATGCCTTTTTGAAGGTCGGAGGAGAACGGCCCAAAACTGTTGGCCCAGACTCATAAAAACTTACCGAGGTATGCTGAAAAGCATCTCTGAACACGTCAAACCTTGAAGCAGATGGACTAGAGCAGTAGAAGGCCACACTAGGTGCCGCTCTTGTCAGCTAAGAATAGGAAACTGAGGCTACAGTTCACATGGAATATTAGAAAAACGTTGCCTGGTCTGACGAGTCTCTGGTCTTTCTGCTGTGAGACTCGGATAGTCAGAATTTGGTGTAAACATGAAAGCATGGATCCACCCTACCATGCATCAACAGTTCAGGCTGGTGATGGTCTAACAGCGTGTAGGGCAGATACAAGTGCTGGCACACTTTGATTCCCTTAGTACAAATGACTATAATACAGGAATGCCATTTAACCAGCATGAGTAAAGCTTTTAATGGCCAACATAAGCAGCCAACAATTTAATTAGGAAATAGTTAATTACAAACACAGAGGGCGAGTTGTCACTTGGTTTTTTTGGTAGATTTTTGGGGGGTCTGGGTTTGAAACAACATTCATTTGCTTGACAGAATTGCAAACCGTGGTATCGGGTGAAACGCTGAAGATTCCCGTGTGTGTTAAGGCAAAATCCAGGTATAGTAACGTAAAAATCTTTAATCAATAACTTATTTATAAGAAGTGCCTGTTAATAATGCTGTTTTAAGAGAAGAGGGAGGGATGACTTTTAACAGAGGTTTTTAATCTAATAGGAGTGAAGGGAGCATCACTTTATGTAGCTAATGCGTTTTATATTGCATTTAAATGGCTCTCAGATGGATTTGGAGCGGCTAAACATAAAGCCATCACGGACCATGAAAATCAATCAGGGGGCATTTGGAACAGAGCGATAATCCCTGAGCATTTACTCCGGACAATTACCCCACACCCGTCGAGACGCTGAGGCTGATCTGCTTTGCTGTTAAACGCTTCAGTCTGACCGACGCATGACAAAAGCGTTAGATACATGCAACATTATAGATAGCATATAACATGACCTGGTTGGGCTAAGATTTTGAACTTGGAGCTTACGATTCAATTATTTGTCACATGTACCTTTACATCACAATGAAATGACGTGTTTTTTTTTTTTTGCTCATCCCAGTTAGGAAGCTGGGGTCAGAGCGCAGGGTCAGCCAGGATACAGCGCCCCTGGAATAGATAGAGTGAAGGGTCTTGCTCAAGGACTTAACAGTGGCAGATTGGCGGTGCTGGGGATTGAACCTCCAACCTTTCGGTCAGTATCTCAGAGCTTTAACCCGAATTAACTGCTGCCTTCCTGGAAGTGTTTGATTCCTTACAAACGACACCTTTTTTGTTTTAAAATATGAGCTACGAGCGGCAGTCGTAAAATGAAACGACTTGGGGTACAGAATTCTGCCTCATCCCCCACACTCCCCCAACCTCGCACCAAGTGACTTCCTCTTCCATCACTTGAAGAAACGACTTTGTGTCAGGCGTTTGGCGACGATGAGGTGATGGTGGAACTGAGGTGGAACTTCAGCCAAAAAGAAGGCTTCTTCAAAGACCGTCTCCACCGGCTCATCCATAGTTTTAAGAAGTGTCACCTCAGATGGAGGATATGTAGAGGAGGACCAAACTAACAACCAACATGTGTTTTCATTCCATTATTTCTTCTTAGCAATAATTTTATGACCGCAGCTGGTACTTTCGGATCAATTGCATGTATCGTTAAAGAGAAAACAGAGTCTACAATTACACAAAACGGGCTAACCGAAATCTCTGTTCGTTCCCACACCATGTATTCCACACCAGCTTTCCTGATACCTCACACAGAATCCATCAGCCCCCCGTCTCAAAACACCATCAATCCCGGCGTCCCTACACACCCTACCGAGCGAGCTGATGGATGAGCGACCGAGCCGGCGTGCTGATTTAGGTGTGAGCGAGCGCAGGAAAACTGCCGCTATGCCTCCTATTAATAAACCCAGCATGACCGGCGTCCTCGCGACAGTTTTTCCGAGTCCTGACTGTAAATTTGAGCAGTCTCTGATTAAAGAGGAGAAAAGCGGCGGACCTCGGGCAGCTGAGGCGGAGGTGAAGTGTGAGAAACGTGTGAAATGCACAACTGCATTAAACTGTGGGGTTTAGAGAAGGCAGGGAAAACCATGTTTCAGCAAATGTGCGAGACATAAAAATATATATAGTGCTTCAATCTATTATTTTATTAGTCATTGCTTCAAATCCAACATGGCTGCCGGTTTGTGTACAATTTGCTCATGAACATTTGGAGTCGCTGTGAAGGGATCAGCAGCTGCTCGGGTACTTTAACCTCATCACGCGGCACTGATTGTGTGATGAAGAGCCACTGGCTTGTGTAGTTCCAGCACTCTGTGCATGTGTGGAGGAGATGATTATTTATAGGATGAGCAATGCATCTCACATTTACATTGTAAATCTCAATTAGGCAGCATTATTTGTTTGCCAGCATGTTCGGAGGGAATTTACTCGAGCTGCCGAGTGGAACTTGTAAATTGTTAACGAAATGCGGCACGGATCTTTTGTACAAGTGCTGACCTAAATTCTGGCATTCCGGTGTTCTCACTTTTATCCTGCTTGTTAACAATCGTTTAACTGGGGAAAAGAGATGGCAGGGAGTGACAGGCAGGACGGAGTCTGGAGTGGAACTGTTCATCACTGACTGTGTAAGACTGAATGGTTACATTCCTACTAGTACATGACTATTCATGGTGTGTGTGTTTGGGGGAGCGGGTGCGGTGGGTCGGGTTACACACTTCCTTTCCTTGTTAACAGTATCCTCTGAGCTCTGATGCGGGATGATCCGCTAAAACACACACACCCGAGTCCCAGCTGACTGATTTAAATGTAGGATGGTGTAAATGCATAAATAATGAAAACTGCTTTGCTTTAGGCAGCACCTGTGTTTCAGTTCAGACAACCTGGACATCTGCCTCATTCCCTGTACACACACAAACACACACACACACACCTGCATCTTTCCTTGTGCCTGTCGGTCTTTTCCATGGTCTGTCTCATCCTGTGTCCCTCCTTCTTCCTGTCTCTCTCTCTCCGCCTCTCATACTGTACTTCTGCCTTTTCGTCCATCAATCTTGGGCAGTCCTTTCATCCTTTTAGCTCCCTCGTTGCATTTGTCTGTTTTTCTATCTGTCCGTTTCCCTCGGTTCTTGCATCCATCCGGCTGTCCCTCTCAGTCCTTCTGTCCATTTGTCTGTCTCTCTTCATTCATCATTCGAGTCGCTAGCTCTCTCCCCCTTTCTCTGTTTCTCACCGTCCACTGGTTTGTCTCTGGTGGTCAGTCCCTCTCTCTCTCTCTCCGTTCATCAGCATTTTTGTCTCATCCCCTATTCTACTTAACTGTTCGGTACGAGACACACATGTATACGGATATTGAAGTCAGAACATCCGAGTGCGTCTCTCTTACTCTCTCTTCGCTCAGTGTGTTTAGCATCCGAGTCGGTGCGCGTCTCTCTCTTTGCTCAGTGTGTTGAGTAAGCAGTGAGTGTTCGACTGTGATCTGCGTTAGCGTGTTGAAATTCTCCTCCAGGAGCAAGTCGCTCCCCTATCCAAGTGCGAGCTAAATAAAATATCGGTGTGCGCGCTCCAGTCAGGCCTGCTCATTATGCTAGATGATAGGAAAGTGTTGTGTGTGTGCGCTGCAGGTGTTTCACCGCATGCATAAGAGCAGATATGGCTTCGTGATGAAGAGGATGAAGCTGTGGAGTTTAGTATTCATGATGTGTACAGAACAAAACAGAACAGGGACGAGTCCAAACCGTGGAAGAAAACTCCCTCACGTTGTGGAGTTTATAAACATGCGAACATACGTGAGGGCATTACACGTGTATGTGCGTGCTAGTCAAGTGCATTACATGATGTCACATGGTCTCTTCATCCATCATCAAGTTCCATCTCTCTTTATCGCTGTCTCTCTATACCATCCACTCAGCTCTCTCCATCTCTTGACTCCATCCATCCCAGCCCTCTTTTCATCCATCCATTCTCTTTATATCCATACATCTATGCACCTTTCATCATTTATCCATCCACTGCTCCATCCTTCGAACAGAATCTCTTTATACTCCATTTATCCACCCTTCACCATCCATCTGTTAATACTCATCCATTTTTTTTTCATCCTTCCATCTCATATCATTCCATTAATACATCTATCGACCCCTCAGAATCTGTCCACATCTCTACATGCTTCAGTCTATGAATACATTTAAGTCTATTAAGTCATCTACTTCATGTCTATCCATATTACTCCAACACTATTGCTATCTATCCATCAAGTGGGTCTAGTTATCTAGTGGTCCTGTTTGTCCATTATACACATGACCATACGTCCATATGCAAGCTAGAGATTCAGTTATCTATATAAATAAAAAAAATTAAAAAAAAGGTTTCTTCTGTACATGGGTCAGAACTCGCTCAATCAATGATATATTTACATTTTATACTTTGGAGGACCCGAGACCTGTCTCAGAAAATTTGTCTGCACAGATTTCGTCACAGAATTACGCAAAACTGGCCGGACAGAATTTAACGAAACTTTGCACCATAAAGGAAATCAAAATGTTAAGTAAAAGAGAAAAAGTTTTGACCAGTTTTGTGCCAGATTAGAAGCCAGACGTTTTGACAGTGTACTGCGCATGCGTCAAACTGTGGGCGTGTCTTAAATCGACCGCTGGACAGAATTTTATGAAACTATTGAAGCACTTGGATCTCTGGCTGAAGTTTAACCTTCACCAGAAGTGAAGTTATGAACAGTTATGCTCCGGATTTAATAATCTACTTTAAAATGAGCTACTAATGCGCTACTGTCTCAATGTGAACAAACACCTGCACCAATAGATATTAATTAGAAAAGCTACACTGAATATTTTTACTGGGATTAGTTCATATTTTCACTTTGGCTGAAATAACAGCGCTGAAGTGGTATAAGTGAATTTTAACGCGCTGGAGTCGTTTTAAGACAAAACTTCATTTTTATCCGATCTACTTTTCCCATTTCTCATCTGTGATTCACTCTCCGATTACCGAACAGGGAGTGTATTTGTCCGATTATGAAAGATGAACAACTTGGCGTAAACGAGGCGTAAGATACTCAACCTTACACAATATGATTTCTTTGTATTAATAAGTTAGACAGAGTTCTGCTGTACAGAAAGACAGACAGACATGTACGTCACTGATTACAGGAGATTATTTTATTACTTACGCTAATAATTTATATATTTAGCATTTGAGATTTAAAAATGATGCAGTTTAAGGTGGTGCATTTTAAACTATTCACACATCACATCATGCTGCATTGTAAGAGCAAATTATTTGCAAAGTTTGTTTAGAATTGTAACAAAATCTGGAAAAAAAAATGCAATATTGATTCGGGATATTTATAAAAATCATGATACTTGCAGAACTGCAGTACAATTCGAATATCGCAATTATATTGTTTCGGGACATGTTTCGCGATTCCCATTCATCTGTGCATCCGTCAGTATTTTTATATCCTTTATTCTTCTGTCTCTAAACTCCTCCATCCATCCATCCATCCATCTCTCCCTCCCTACCCTGTCTGAGCCTTTCTCCATCTCCTCCATTCTCATCTCTTCCACACTCTGGACCTTCAAATATTGACACCATGCAAGCCTTTTCATGTAGTGATATACGCGACATTCAGAATTTGAAGGAAAAAAAAAAAAAAACGAAAGGAAAACTCATGTCTATCCCCGGACCTTTGTATTTCCTCCAGCATCTCAGCTGGTGATGAACAGACCACTGATTGTCCATCTGCAATCAGAGGAGTGAGGACCGTAGGAGAAATGAATCAGAGAATCAGAACATCGCGCGGACTCTCAGGTGTGAGAGTGTGTAACTCTAGTGTGTGTAGGTAGTTTTATGAACAGACTGGATCGATTAGCAGTGTTCTTATGACGAGGTTTTAAACCCACGATAAAAAGATGCCAAGAGACAGAGAGAGATATGAGGTAAACGCGCACACGTTCCAAGTTCTCCTGAGATTCCTGAGTAGATTCTAATATTCTGTAAGAGCCTCAGTACTACACACTCCATCAGAAACTCTGTTCTAGTTTTAAAAAGCCTATTTTAAGAGATTATAACAGGGTGTAACGTAAAAGAAGGATTAACGGGCATCCAGACACTTAAGTAAGACGTAAAGGAACCCTGCAGAAGTCTCTGGAGATCACCGCCGACATGAACCGCATTATTTCGCTTTAATGAGAAAACTTTACAAGAAACTCACTTTTTAATTGAGGTCTAAGTGCCGAGTTCCTTTAAAGGGGACCTATTACACAAAACTCGGTCTAGACATTTAAAGCATTCAAGATGGGCCTCATGTACGAACATTCCCCATTTTTGTAGACACTGAAACAGAACATCTGGAAGAGGAGTGAAACAGACTGACTGAGGTATATATATAAAAAAAAAAAAATTAATAAATAAATAACTGAGCTGGTGCTTTAACACACTTTGAGGGAGCTCCAAGACATGCGCTAGCTTGTTAAAGAAATGGTAACATATGGGACCTTTAATGAAATGCACACTGGTGGCGCACTAATGTGTGTGTGTGTGTGCAGGAGGACAGATACAGTGAACCCACTGGAAAATGTACGGAACCTGGGAATGTCCGAACAGTGTCGGACTCGCAGACTGTACACTCACCTGATCGGCGATGGTGCGTCCCAGCTTGTCCATTCTTGACCCAGCCTCGGCGATCTTCTTGGCGGCACTGATGACGTCTGATGTGTTCTTCAGCGGCCCTTTCCCCCTTGAGGGAAAAAAAACAAACAAACATACGTAATCAGATCCACATGAGCCTCTTCTGTTCAGTCTCACTCACTGGGGTCACTGCCCAGCTCTGCATTATCTGAGCACTTGGCTCCGCCCATTTCTGCACAACAGCCTAAAGCTGACCAATCACATCCTGGCGAACGGTGCGAACTAGGACTGTGCTGACATTAAAATACACTAAATATTTTGTAACATATTTAGACTGTTTTGGTGCAGCCTTGAAACGATCAGGATGTAACCCAGCAGCACCGGGCGCACCGAGACACACCGCCTCAGTCGTAATTACAGCGTCTGATCAAACGCTCCCGACTGGATTCGTAAACCCTCTCAGCCGAACCACTCTCATTAGACCGCGGGCTGTTTGGGTCACGCTTACTATTGTACATATTTACTTTTTTTTTTTTTTTTTTAAGTGGACTTGTCGTCTCTCGGGCGGGATGACACAGTGGCGTGGCGCGGAGCTTCGAGCTCTCGGGGTAATGAGTCGGTGCTCTGTAACTCGTCACGTTCCTCCTTTCGGTCCTACAGCGTCCCTCTAAAAGCCCGGGAAGACTCTGCTGGAGCAGCACTCGGCTCTCATCAGCACCGCGCTTCAGTGTACAGCTAAACCTCAGGCCCTTATTAACCTCACTGACTCCCTCTCTAACACACACACACACACACACACACACACACCATTCTGCCCGTCTCCAATTCCGTCTTTCTGCCCATCCATTCCCTCTTGCTCACTTTGCTCTCCGTCTCACTTTCTCCCCTTCACTACATGTCTCACTCCCTCTGCTTGTCTGTCCCTTTGTCTCTAGGCCCTTTTGTTGCTCCCCCCCCATGTAAAAATCCATCTGCCCACCCAATCTACATCCTTCCATTTCTTATCCCTCACTCGTCCTGTCTTGTCCACCCATATCTCATTCTCAGCCTGTCTGTCTCTCACCATCCTTCTGTCTCTCTGTTTAATCATGCATTCAGACCAAACACAGCATCGCTGCTGATCTATTATTGAGTTGTTGTTTTTTTATGTTATACATATAATACAGAAAATTTTTGGCCAAATAAGTTACTTCTGAAGTTTATGCAACATGGAAGTGACTGATGTCGCTTCCCAAAAAATTTCAAGTTGCTAACTTCAGCCGTTTTTGGAGAGATGATTTTATACGTGGCCCCAAAAATGGCCATTTTTCAGTGCAATACTGTCTCACTTCGAACTATAGTCATTTAAAATGCTAATTATTCATATTTATTTATGCGTATTGATACTAAAATTGGTGGAAGCTTCTAGAAGCATATGATCTAAATGTAAAAATGGTTGCTTAAAATAGTTTTTTTGGTAAAAGATTAAAAAGCAAATAAATTTTTTTTTTTAAATGTGTAGTGTCCGTAACCATGTCAAATTTATGTTCCAATATCTTAACAATTTAGCATTTTCGAATAATACTTATTTTCAGGTTTGTGTCGTTTCATGTGAAACCTAAATCGGCCCAGTTTCATCTGAAAGACAGTTAAAACTGTTAAAAGATTTGAATTTTAAAAAAAGTAACCGACACTATGGACATAAAAGGGGCATGAAACTGTATAATGTGTTTCTTTTTACCTGATAAAAATATAAATGTGTATGCGTATTTACAAAAAAAAAAAAAAAAAAATTAAACCGATTGGGAGATGATGAGCATCAAGTATTATGAAAAATGGTGTTTTACGAGCCTATCTGAAAATTCACTTTTTCACCCAGGTAAGACAAATTTTCGGACGATTTGTCTCTCCGTCTCTCTCTCCTTAAAAATCTGTTCATCCCTTACATCCTGTGCCTGTCCATCTCTCACACTCCATACCCGTCACTCTCTCCACCTAACCGTCTCTCGGACCCTCTCTCCATCTGGTTACGTCTCTTTTTCTCTGACAATCAGTTTCTCTGTCGCTGTCTTTCTCTCCGTCCCTCATTTCAGCTGTACATCTCTGGCAGCGTTTCTTGTTCCACCCATGTGTCTCTCTCTCTCTTCTTCCAATTGTCCATCAATTTCTCTCTCTCTCTGTGTACTGGACAGGACAGCTCCAAGGTGACCGCCGCTCGTGTTTCAGATCTTCACAGCAGGCTCTGCTCCTCACTACAGCTGGTGTGTGTGTGTGTAGACGTCTGTGACAGAGACGGGCCGTGAAGACGATAGTCGTCTCTTTCGTTTACACACTGTGGAAGGGATATGACCCGTGCTGAAGCTCCTCAGTGTGTTGTTTATGTCCGTCTCCCTCCCACATGGTGCACTAGACTTTACTTCCTACATCACTAACGAGCTCGAACGCCGCGGCTCAGAATGTAACCAACACGGACGGCGTGCCGCGCTGTACAACAACGTTCATGTCACGACTGGGTGTCTTCTGGGGAAATTAACCAACAAGAGGGGGAAAAAAACAAACAAACAAACAAAAAAAAAACGAGAGCTGAAATCAATTTCTCTCCACTGCATTAACCTTCATGCTTCAAGGTCAGAGAAAGTCAATGATTTCACCGCAGGCTGTGTTAACACGCTACCATCTTGCTTCACACATTTATGCAGGTGGCGAGCCTTAATCATTCTTTCTCTCACACACACACACACACACTTTACACATTAACGTTTCAGCACCGGTGGCCAAACAGATGTTCTGATCTTTGCTTTCCGTCTCTTTGGTTTGTAATGATGAGTGTTAACATTTTTTAACCTCTAGCAGAAACAATAAAGCTATTAACAGCAACACGGTGCACTCGCTGCATGGAAACACACAACCGCTTCAGTAATGACACAAATTGTCCCATCACGCACACACAAACGGGGAGAGACGCGGAGAGACGGAGACAGAGCGATAAAGAGGCCAATCATGAGAGAGAGACCAGGCAAGAAATAAAGAAATGGAATAAGAGAAATGTTGCAATAAACAAAAAGACACTCAGACAGCAAGAGACAGACAAGATTTTAGCAGAAAGAGAGAGACAAAAGCAGGCACAAACATTAATCAAGTGGGAGAAAAGGACAAAAAAAAAAAAAAGGCAAGAGATGCTAAGACAGAAAGAGAGAGAGGGCCAGAGCTACAGAGAAATAAAGACACCAATCAAAAGACAGAGCGGGGGGGGAGAGAGAGAGAGAGAAATAAAGACAGATCTGGGTGAGAGACCTGGGTGAGAGGGAGAGAGACAGATCTGGACGAGAGAGGGAGAGAAAAAAAAAAAAAAGAGAGGCACAGACAGATCTGAGTGAGAGACAGACAGACAGACAGAGGGAGAGAGACAGATCTGGGTAAGAGAGAGAGACAGAGAGAGAATGTGGATGTGAATCCAGGTCACATGGCTTCGTCGGTCTGAAATGATTTTGTCAGCCTGATGCTTCTAGGGGACGCGTGAGGATCAGAAGGTCAATCAGCACACAGTGTGTAAAGAGGTTCACCTCAACAGCTGAGACTGTGTGTGTGTGTGTGTGTGTGTGTGTATACACGTGCGCATGCCTACATCCTAATCCCACAGATAAGATGGACAGACGGCTCGTCTGCACTCATTTAAACTTGTGCCATATTGAAACTGGGTGTTCCTCCCTTACGACATGTCACTTCAGGTAAAGTGGTGGAGGGAGGAAGAGAGAACACACACACACACAAAGAGAGCAGATGGCGCTCTGGTTTGTGAGTGGGCGTAAAAACGTGGGTGACCCTCATGTCCCCTTTCCACCATCAGATGATAAACACGGCTAGCACGTTCACCTCGCTGTCTCGCCCCGCACGCCCGCTAGGGGGCGCCCTGGGTCCAGGGGAACCTCCCTATAATCAACTGCACCTGATGCTATATAATCTCGCTCTCGCTCTCATTCGACTTTCCTACGAGTGTGTAACTTTGGTGTTTTCTCACACACACTTTTCAGCACCAGCGTTCTGGTTTACACTCTGGTGATCATCTGGAGCAGGTGAAGACGACACGCTGGGCAAACCGAAAACCTCTCGGAGCATGCTCAACTCTGATTGGTCAGATGGAAGTGCTTGGTTTATAGACGATGTTTTTGGTTTCGTTTCGGATATTCACACAGACGTCAAATGTGTGTGTGGAGAAACAAAATACGCCTGGAAAGCCTCAACTTTAACAAACTCCATGTTCGTGAGTCTTCGTCCTCGTACTTCTGCTTTCAGGGGACCAAATAGGGGGAAGTCCGATGGAGTGAGATCAGGACTTTAGGGGGGGACGATTCAACACCTCGACAGTGTGTGCAGAAGCGTGCGGGCGCGCATCGTCGGGCAAGATCACGACGTCCTCGGATATCAGTCGTCCGTGTTTAATCCGAAGTTTAGTCTTCAGCTCTTCAATAAGCGTCTCACTGTAACGGGCACTGCTGATTGTCGAGCCTCCCCCCCTCCCCCGATCATGTTCCAATACTTCTGGTCCCTGAGCTGAGAATCCCAGAAAACTGTCAGCATTGATGAATTTTCCAGCTGATGGTCGACTTTTGAACTTTTTTCGCGGTCGGCGATTGAGGATGTTTCTGTTCCATACTCTGCCGTTTACTCTCAGGCTCGTAGTGATGGATCCGTGTCTCGTCACCAGTAATGATTCTCTTTAAGAAACTCTAACCTTCATTACAGTATCGCTCCAAATTGTGTTGGCAGGAATCCAAACGCTTCGGTTTAGGCTGCTCTTCTTCCATGCAAAATCACAAGTCAATTTATCGCTCGCACCGCAGTTACAGATGAACTGATGTAACACGTCCACACCTGCAAAGCAGAGACCGGGGACTCGGGAGTCGCGGACGGAAAGCGCTGATAAGACAGAAGTTTTATTATAACTGTGTGGAGTGTGGACTGTCTTTGACTCACCCTTGATTAAACACTCCATCTCCAAAGTTCGTAAGGATATTAGACTGGAGGAAGATTTCATACGGTATCATACGATCACTTATCGGTTTATCAAAACCCATGCTTCTGTAAGGGACAAAGACTGCAGCGATGCACAGGAGTGTGTGTGTGATGAACTAGAGCTGGCTGTTCTGCACCGAGAGGTCGGAATGCCTTTAGAGAGAAATGAAGCGCGTGGCTCGGTTTAAATTAGGCCTCGGCCGCTGATGAGCGCTGCTGGAAATGAGAGCGAGAGCGACGCCAGACCATTTATTAGGCTGCTTTCTGGTTCGTGAAAAGGTCACAATTAAATAGTACCACACACACACACACACAGAAACCTTGGTTAATAAATACAAACAAACCCAAAGAGGAAACAGGAAGCTTCCCTTTATTTGAGGGCGCACTGACCTGGTGAAGTCGGTCATCTCCATCATGATCATGCACATCTGCTTGGCCAGAACGATGATGTCATTGCCGCTGTCGTCCCACTTGGACACTTCGGCGTCCAGTTTGCTCTTCTCCTCCTGGAAGCTTGCCACCTGCTCTGCAATTTTCGCCTTCTGCTCCTGGGGCAGCTGAGCCATGATGGCCTGCAGTCACACACACACACACACACACACGACTATGAGAGTGAGCATAGAGCCAGCAGACACTAACACTATAATCATCTCTCTCCCTCTCTCCCCTCATTGATTGTTCTTTCGCTGTAAATGACAGACACACAGTGAGAGGGATCTATGATGGACAGATGACAGAGTTGGACAGGCGTACAGACAGATGTTAGGGATACAGACGGATAGATACACAGCTGGACAGACATTAATTTAGGCAGAGACAGACATTTAAACAGACCGACAGGAAGAGACAGTTATAGACAAAATTAAATAGACAGAAAGACAATTAAATAGACAGGCAAAATGCTTCGAGAGAGACATGTTAAAGAGACTGACCATTAAACAGACGGAGACAAAGAGATGGACAGTTACAGAGAGGGACGGAGAACTTAAAGAGTGAGGGGAAAAAATGGAGACGAATAAGAGACAGTTACACAGCAAGACAGACAGATTAGCAATGAAAAACATAGGGACAGAGTTAAGATACTGAATGAGGGACCACTAAGCAGAGAAAAAGACAAAGAAGAGAGACGGTTATGCGGGGAAACAAAAAGAAAGGGACAGAAAGACAAGTCAGAGCAACAGACGAGCAGAGAGGGAGACAGACAAACAGACACAGTTGAGCAGAGAGAAAGACGGTTACAGAGACGGACAGTTAAGCAAAGATAGGCAGACAGCTAAGCAGAGAGAGACAAAGAAGAGACGGATAGAAATGAGAGACAGCTAAGCAGAAAGACAGAAAAAAAAGACAAAAAGAAAGGGACTGAAAGAGCAACAGACACGCAACAAAGAGACAGTTACAGAAACAGTTAAGCAGAGAGACAGACTGTTAAGCAGAGACAGAGACGAGTCCAACAGTTTAGCAGAGATAAAAAGAAAGGGACTGAAAGACAAATCAGAGCTGCAGACAGTTTAGAAAGACAGGGACAGAGTTAAGCAGAGAGAGGAAGAGTGTGTCAGACGAAGCTGATGAAGCTTGCTAATGTGTGCGCGCGTGCGTGCGTGCGTGTGTGTGTGTGTGTGAGAGAGAGAGAGAGAGAGAGAGAGAGACAGACAGTGCTGGTGTTGACTTGTTAGACACACACACAGGAGCAAGGCCTGGAGAAGGCTCCTCTCAGGTTCTCTCCTAAACGCTCGGTACAGCTCCCCTCATCGTTACATCCTGACCTCAGTACGTGCGTCTGCATCAGTTTCTCTCTCACAGCTCCGCTCGGCTCCGGCCAGGACGCCGCGCCGGGGTCGCGTTATTACGGGCTGATGAAAGAGAAGCGATCAGAACCCCTTCAGCTACGGGATTCATCTCACCGTGTAGAAGGTTAACCAGATGCTTTTCACACCCGGGCTCGTTTTCCCTGCCTGTTTACTTTCAGCCTGATGATAAGAGCGGGAAGCGCGTTCATTACTGTTTTAAATGAAGCGGAGATGAAAACGCCGGGCGGGACACGTCTAGGCCCTTTCTGCCAGACGTCTGACTCGAGACGGTAATATCCAGCTCGCGTTTGCTCCCATTGTGTGAAATAATGAAGCATTAAACGAGCGCTAGCGCCGGCTAAGCGGAACAGAAAGCCGCGACGTCTTGGAGGAAATGACGGCGGACGCAAACAAAGCCTGTGCGATGGGTTTTTCTTTTCCTTTGGATTTTTGTTATCGGATGCTTTTAGCGAGGATAGCCGAGCGTTAATGAACGAGGCAGAGGAGGCATGATGATGAACCGGTGGTGCTCGGGAGGCAGGGAACAACTTTTTCCTGTCTGAGGCAAACCATCATTAGCAAGTGAAATGTGTTCGGAAACATGATCGGAAGAGAGACTAACAAGATCCCCAAGTACTGCAGGAACGAGCGAGAGAGAGAGAGAGAGAGACGCCCATCACCTCACTGCACACCTTAACACACCGTACAAGACAATACATTCAAAATAAGTAGAAAATAAATAAATAGATAAATAAATCTCGCTACACTATTCGTGTCATGCTGCATTTGTATTACCAAGGCAACAGAGAGGACTGTGTGGAGACCAGAGCGAGAGAAAGAGAAATATCTAAGGAAGTGTTTTTTTTCCCCGTTTTTTTTTTTTTAGATGTGTGCGGCAGTGTATGCGACATTAAACAGAAGGAAAAAAAAGAGCAAGATCAAGGCAGGATCTTAAAGCCTTCGCTTCCTCACCTGCTTAAAAAACTCCCGAGATCAAAACAAGCATCTTTTTTTTTTTTTTTACACAGTTATTATGATAAACGTGATGCACAGATAGTTTCTATAGAAACGGTGCATTACAGTTTAACTTTAAAACAAAGCAGATTTTTATCATGAGATCATGGGGAAAAAAAACAAAACAAAAAAAAAAAAACATTTTGTTCCTGAAACGAATGCGCACCGTTCCCCGTTTAAGAGCCGCGCTCTTCCAGAACGTCGCCAGCTCGGAGTCTGTTGGAGTCCGTCCAGCAGCACGAGTCAGACGTCTCCTGGCGATGACTCCGAGTCTCTCAGGGTTCGATCATCATAACAGCAAACATGACACCTCATTGACTAGGCGCGTGGGTAAAAGTGACGGGCCGCGGTATCTGCTAAACTTAGTAATCTAAGCTACACCCGTGTTCATTTAGAGCGGCGTGGGCGTCGCGTGAATCAGCGTTTCGACGACACCGGCTTCCTGTTTCAAAAATCGCATCACGGCTCTCTGAGGGTTTACCGCGCACCCTGAAATTAGCTCGACGGAGCGTTTCCTGAAATGTGAAGCAGCTCGGGAAACACACTTCACTCACCTACAGTGATATCTGACATTTAAAAAGTCTTCATTCACGCGGCCGTCAATCGAACCGATCGGGCGACGCCGTGGCGTTAGAAAAACCGATAGCTAAACCTGGGCGTAGCATTAAAATGGAGTGCTGGTTCTTGATTTTCAGTCCGAGTCTTACCCGGGCGCTCTGTCCAGCGATGAGCTGATCGTCCTCAGTCTGCACGCTGGTCCTGCTGCGGGAGTCGAAGTCCTCGGTCTCGAAGTCGGAGTCGTCCAGCTCTTCCGGGGTCTGGAAAAAACAAGAGGCGTTAGCACAGAGTCGCTACAAATCTGAAGTTACATTGATTACATTAATCCTGTAATGAACCGGGCTAAAATAAAAACAATGTAAGCAATAAGGATTAACGTCTTTGTTGTGAATCAGGAAACATTTATGGAAAATAAGGTGAGAAAAAGCGCAAAACATGGTATTGGTGCTAAACAGTGTCTCATCTAGGTGAATTTTCAGACAGGATCATATAACACCATAAAACATTCATCATACTTAAAATCTTATTTTGATTGATCCATGATTTTTTTTTATTTTTTTTTTATATGCGTACACATTTATATTTTTATCAGATAAAAAGAAAGTCGCTAAATACAGTTTCATGCCCTTTTGTGTCCGTAGTGTCGGTTACTTTTTTAAAATTCAAATCTTTCAACGGTCTTAACTGTCACTCAGATGAAACTTGGCCGATTCAGATTTCGCATGAAAAGACATAAACCTGAAAAAGTGTATTATGAAATGCACAATCGTTAAGATACTGCAACGTGAATTTGACGTGATTACGGACACTACAGATCTTTTTTCCCGAAAAAAAAAAAAAAATTAAATTTTGCACGGAATGCTTTGATTTAAACATTTTTTACAGGTCATATGCTTCTAGAAGCTTCCACCGATTTTAGTATAAATTTTCTTTAAGAAATATACATAATCATTTTAAATGATTATTGTTTGAAGTGAGACAGTATAACGCTGAAAAATGGCCATCATCTCTCCAAAACGGCTGAAGTTAGCAACTTGGAATTTCGCGTGAAAGCGAGATCGGTCACTTCCATGTTGCAGAGACGTCAGAAGTAGCTTCTTTGGCCACACATTTTCCGTATTATATGTATAACAAAAAAAAGAATAATAATAAAATCCGCACCACTTCTGTGTTTTGGCAGTAAACAAGCTGTTCTCTGGATGAAGGCGGGGCTTATTTTCAGATTTAAAACACACAAATGGAATAAAACACCAGAGCGCCAATTACACTCCGTCACACTGTTGTGATTTGCGCCTCCTGCGGTTGAGTGAAGTAGCAGTCCGAGTCTGTGCAACACTGCAGTATTTCTAAAGCATTAATAGTCCTGTACTCTACAGAGCTTGGTGCTGCGGACCGGGGCGGTGCGACTCATTTCGTAAATCTAGCAGAACACACTGGCGGTGTGACGCAGGGCATATGGGAAGCGTCACAGGGTCGATCTGAAGTGATGCTGCCACCTCATTTCTTCACTCAGCCTCCCCTTCTCTTTCCTCCTCCCTCCCTCCCTCTCTCTCTCTCCCTGATTCATGGCCTGAATGCCAAGTGAGCACATCATAACTGCACCGCCCTATTAGCATGCAATCAGGAGCAGAGCTAGAGTTTACTCAGAGTGCACGAGGAAATGGTGACAAAATCCCTCAGCGACAACCAGATGGATTTGTAATGGTAGAGGAGAGATGGAGAAAGACCGACAGTGTTTAACCCGCTGTACGCTCAGATTCAGTAGGAGACATGGTGTGTGTTTTCAGGCTCAGCGCAGGTCGTCAAACACAACGCTGTACTGAACACATGTCGGACTAATCTAAACATCCAACATGACATTTTGTTATATAGGGCAACAAGGTGGCGTAGTGGTCGGCACTGTCGCCTCGCACCTCCAGGGTCTGGGTTCGATTCCCGACCTCAGGGTCTGTGTGTGCATGGAGTTTGCATGTTCTCTCCCGTGCTTGGTGGGTTTCCTCCGGGTACTCCGGTTTCCTCTCTCAGTGCACAGACATGCAGGTTAGGCTAATTGGTGTTTGGACAAAGTACCCCATACTACCCAGCTACTGCATGCTGTGTCAAGTCCGGTTAGAAAATAGGAGGGTTATCAGGAAAGGCATATGGAATAAAACATGTGCCGAATGTGAGTGCGGACCAAATACTACACTGTGGCGACCCCTTGACGGGAGCAGCCAAAAGAAGAAGGGGGAAAAGAAACAAAAGAAAGAAAAAAAAAGATCTACACGTTACAATGCTACAAAAAATTTTTTTTTTTAAAGTTTGCTCCTTCTTGATGTCACTTAAATGATTATATAAAAATATTCCACATAAATAAAAATAAATTAATTAATTAATTAATTAATAAAAAAAAACATTTTCTTGACACCGATGCTGGGGCATGACCTGAAACAAGCCATTCATGCTCGAAAACCCTCCAATGTGGCTGGATTAAAACAATTCTGCAAAGAGGAGCGGATCAAAATTCCTCCACCGTGATGTGAAAGACTCATCGCTGGTTATTGCTAACGCTTGATTGCCGTTGTTGCAACAAGAGTGGCACAACCAGTTATTAGGTTTAGGGGGCAATTACTTATTCCATCTAGAGCCAGACAAGTTTTAACAGGTTTTTTTTCCCCCTTAATTAATAAAATATTACATTAAAACATCATTCTCTAATTTATTTATTTAACATGCTCAAGTTAATCAAAAAAGATTTTTTTAAGTTATATATTCACTTTAATTTCTGCTTATTTAATCACTTGCTTCTGCAATTTGTCACTCTTGGTTATTCCAATCTAAACTTTATTTTTATTTATTAATTACATTTTATTGTTTCATTTTATATTTACTGACTCACTTTTTCCTGTTTTCCTATATAGTTTTTTTACTTTAGTCTATATAGTCATTATTTTCTTTTTCATAATGTTTACTGTGTTGAATTTTATTTGCCTCTATAATCGTTTTAATTACTTAGCAGCTCATTTTTAGGTTGATTGGGAAACTTAAAACAAAAATAATCAAATTAATTGAGCACTTTATTTAAACTATGGTTTTGTAGAAGGCGGTGTGTAACAGTGGAGAGTTCGATCATTCAGCGTTTATTTTTAGACAGCCATATTAAGTGCTTTGAATAAAGATCCCGTCCCTGCACGGCTACAGTATTTTACAGTATATATAACCAGATGGACATGGATGGCGTCTCCGGTGCAGGATGAGATCGGGTCCCGAACACTTCTGCTATAAATATCATCTACGTAGCGGCTTTACAAACTCCAAGAGGAGCGGGAAGGTAATCTAACACGCGGCCGCTGATAAAATAAACGAGCTCAGGGAGGAAGAGGAGGCATCAGTTAAACCGATAAACAGCGAGAACAGCAGCACTACTTTGTGCCCGTTATAAACGATCCTGTGAGCGACTGAGTGATTTCCTCTCAGTTCAGTGCGTACGCATCATCTCGGATCTCCAGAGCTGGACCGGACTCTGGTTTTGAGAAATCTCCATGATAAACGCAGACAGACAGACGGGCCAGGGCTCCTCTTTACACAAGTTACAGGCTCGTCCCGGGAACAAATCACAGACACGCACGTCCGCTCGGATAGGGGAGTTAGAGGGATAAAAATGACGGCTGGTTCTGCCCTGCTAAAGGGGCCGTTAGTCCTTCTGATGGACCTCTAATCACGGAGTGTGATGCATTCGAGCGGGGAGAAGGCGTCGCCTCTCGGTGATGGAGGAGGTCAGCTCGAGGGGAATGCAGATCCTGAGTAAACTTCAGGGGGAAAAAAAGGAAAGGGGGACTGACTGACTTGCATATTCATTTGTATAATTAACGTCGTCCTCACCAACAAATGAGATTTAATTTGTAATGAAAATCTAAGTGGACTTTTTAAAGTTTAAACATGATCATCCACTTCCTCCCGTTGGTGCCGCAGTGGGAGATCAGTCTCGCTTCACACGTCCCCAAAGAGAGCGATGTTGCGGTGGCGCTTCAGTCCTTCACGCTGTCGGAGAACCTCTTACATTCTGAAAGCTTTAACTTTCATGCTAACAGCACCGTCTCGTTACATGATAGCTAGCTAAAATGCTTATTTCATCACAATGATACCACATTCGGGGAATTTTTAACGAGTTGAATGTTTAAATTAGTATTGCTGCTTTTATGCAGGATGTCCGATGAGCTTCTTAGCCTTTCGTTCTAGCCCTGGGTGGAGGGGGGGAAATCTCACCAAGTTGCGTAAATCGGCCTAAATGCTTATAGTTTCTGTGAGGGAAAAAGCCCAAGCCTTTGCTAGGTTTCCCAGCAAACTACAACACTCCTGACGCACACCTGGTCTGACATCATAATCAAAGGTCAATTTCGTGAAGCCATTTTGAGGCTGGCCGGTTATTGTGCTGGTGAAAGCCAGTGGAAATGGCAGCCTCTGGGCAGTTCTCCAGTCGGAGCAGAACCACCGTGGGTCTGCGGGCTGCCTCAGGGCCTCGCCATCACGATTTAATCAATGTGGACACGCACGGGCCGAGGGCTTGCAGAGGAACTCCAGCAGTACAAGCTCTCTATACGCGCACACGCCAGATGATAATAAGACAAAGTGCTAATTAAGACCCCGCTCCTGAAACCAGTTACTTATTATAATGCAAATACAGCATAATTGTTCCCCCTCTCTCTCTCTCTCTCTCGGATTCTGTGCTTTACTAAACTCGGGGCTCCTGTACATTATTAATGAGAGCGCCGGCACTGCTCAGGTGGGTAATTTATCCTGAAATGAACCAGCGGATAATGCGAGGCGCCATCTATTTTACACATAATGTAACGTATAGGGGAAGCCAGTCAGGTGGGTCTCAACTGTCTGTTAGTAAGGACTTTAATCAGTGATGGTGAGTGGGTTTGGACTCCGTGTGGGTGTATGCGACTCATCCCGCTTCCGGTTCCTTAAAACCCAAAACGTTAATACTTGATACAATGCCAGACTGAAAAACATTAATTAAGATTATATTTGCACTACATAACATTGCTTCTCTAATGGATTCTTCACTTTATTACTAATACAAATAAAAAATAAGGAAGAAGAATACATTTCAGTTTCATTGGCCAGGTCTTAAATTTACATCGACACTGAAACGGCACATTTGGAAGAGGAGCGAAACAGAGGAAGCTCGAGGCATTTCAGCGGGGAATTAATGCGGACTTAGGGAAGATCTGAGGCCCGTGAAGCTTTTATTTATTTCTTTTTTTTTAATAATAAACAGTAAAACACGGGACGTTTAACAGTGCACTCTTTTTATATATATATATATATATATATATATATATATATATAATATGTGCTTCTCGAGTCTCATCCACAGCCCCCTAAACAAAAACACACGGAAAAATCAGTGCCTTTTAAACTCGACCTTTTACCAGAAAGGAACTTCCTTCCTTAGATAAACGATTCTAAAGTCGGTATTCGGTTTTGCAATTTACAGACAACTTGTACAAAAATAAAAATTAAACAACAGACTTATTACCTCGTAGTTCCTAAACATCAGTATTTTATCACTGCGTCAGCAGCAAGACACAAAAGTTCAGCTGCAAAGGTAAATCTTGCTGTCTGACGTTATTCTCATTCAATTTTTTATTTTTTTTATGTTATCAGAAAATATTTCATTCATACTGAAAAACTGTGCCCGTCTGCAATGTGCTGCGGTATAAGACCGATAAAACATGATGACGCATTCTGTTAATGTGGATGTGTGTGTGTGTGTGTGTGTGTGTGTTAAGAACAGGACAGTGTAATGCAACACATAGCACCATTACCGCCTTCCTATAACAGAATACCCTACAGAAGTGTTTTATTACTCCATCCACCCTAGGGCAATGTTTTAAATAACGAAATGGTACGTTTGATGCTTTTTCCCGCTCCAGGAGTGATTAACCTCATGGCGTACGCCACTGGAACTTATGTTCAGAACGGGTAATCAGTACTGTACGTGATCATAAGCTCAAGAATCCCTGAGCTATAGAAAGCTTGAACACGCACCCATCTGTTTAAAAGGTTCAAGTCGAGACAGGCGGACTACGGCTACTTTAATGGCGCTAAGGTATGCGGAGAACATCGGTTTAATTAACGTGTCGCACTTGCCTGAAATGCAGATCGTTAGTTAGTAATAGAACTGTTTTCTATTAGCGCGGCGGCTCCACTCTGATCCACATCTGCATATGGAATACACGACTCCACATTACCGGAGATGCCGTTTCTACACCCGACGTAGCCGAATGCTTGTGATTAGGAAGAAGATGACGAGAAACATGAGCAGATGTCATCTCTTAAACACCTTGCACTAAGATGAGATCAGTCCGAGGTGTAGGAAGGTGACGCGTCTAGCGTCTTAGTTGTAGCTCAACTTCGATCTCCGCGTCCTGATCACTATTCTGACTATTTCCATCCCAGCGGTCCCCTAGAAAGTTCTCCCAGTACGCCATAATCAGACTGCATGCCTCACGTCTGAAACGCCGGCCTCCCAGGAACTCCTTTAATGGCCCAACCATGTGGCAATATTTCCCAGCCGAGGTTCCTGTAATGTGCAAGGCTTTCTTTAAAAAAAGTTTGCACAGTTAAAACGTTTTACCTCGGCTAAGAGTCTCATCACCGCACTGAGCTCGAAGTCTCCTGTAAATGTCAATCGCTTTTATGTCACCATTTACACGAGTAAATCTGAACGCCACTGGTATTTTTAATACAGCACCTGAATATTATTTTCTCCTCCTTAGAAATTGCTTAACATTTTTCGTTTAGACTAATGAAGAGAGATTTCTTTTTGTTTACTTCCAAGTAGAAAAAAAATTTTATGAATGTAAATTAGAAATGAAATTACTGTATATGCGCTGGATGTTAATTCAATAAATTCTTTAAAAAAAATTAATAAAAAAAAAAAAAAAAAGTCGGGTGGGGGGTTTGGGGCAAAATATTCAATGTCAATCTGTGTTTTTTTTTTTTGGGTTTTTTTTTTTTTTTTTACTCGGCTACTGAAGAGGTTTCATAGTCAAGACTTTGATGCTCCCCCTAAAATATTCCCTTTAAAGTCTGAGCAATGCTACGGATTTGGTTCATTAGAATCATTACATCTTTTAAAACCTTTTATGTATTTTTATAAAAGGTTTTAAAAGATAAAAGGTTTATTACAAGAGTTCTCAAAATATGCTAAAAAAAAAAAAAAAAGTCATGTTAATTTGCTCCATTAGATAACTGAAACATTCATGTCTAGTGCTTCTTTAAACTTTCAATATTTCAGTTCTTTTTAGAGATAGAGTATTTGAATATTTCATCTTCTTTAGCTGACTGACTTGTTGAATCTTTAATTTAATGAGATTTCGTGGTTTTAATTTGAAGTCAGGAACCGTATTTGACTTCATGGGAGCGGTAATTAAAACCGAATAGGTTACACGAGGAGGTGATCATTAGCCACGCTGCTAACTTCAATGGAACGGATAAAAAGTTGGCTCTAAAAACCATTAGCCTTTTTGAATGGGATGAGAAAGCGATGTGATCCAGAGGATGAAGCGAGGCAAGGCGAGCGTTTACCCGGATCATGAGCACGGCCTTCCTGATGTCCCTCACGCCGTCGTACACCAGACGGGACGCGTCGATGAACTCGTTCTCGTCCACTGGCTGAGAATTCTGGCTCAGAGCCTCCACTGCTGCTTCCACCTGCTCAGTGAAACGTGGCATCACTGCAAACACACACAAAATGAGATCAGCAATGTATCGAAGACGAACATCGATTAGAGTTAGGATTCTGGTTGGTCAAAAAGAGGAAATTTTTTATTCATTCATTTCAGGCATTTAGCAGACGCCCTTATCCAGAGCAACTCGCATTTTATCTCATTATACATCTGAGCATTTGAGGGTCAAGTTTACTCAAGGGCTCAACATGGACAACTTGGTGGTTGTGGGGTTTGAACCTGGAACCTTCTAAACCGTAGTCCAATGCCATAATAAAATTAAAAATCTGGTCTAATTGCTAATACAGTGCGAGAATGTGTCAAACTTTTTTGGAAGGAGTCTCCAGTGTCAGTCAGGGGTAACGCCGTCATACACTGCAAAGATCGCATCTTAACAAGTAGTAATATCCTGAATCTGGTCAAAGTTAGCTAACATTTCTTACTAGCTGTGCTCGCAACTTCATTTGCGTGGAATTTAAAAATGTACAGCGCCACCTGTTGGATTTTGGAATGAAGTTAAATGTTAACGTGCGAGACCGCCGTGTTTATTAAGTAGATTTCAAGTGCACACTCAAGCGTGTATCAGAAATGTACAGCGCCATCTGTTGGATTTTGAGATGAGCGAATGATTTTTTTTCAAGGTCGAGTTTTAGTTTTAAGGTCGATTCACTTTTTTTTCTATTTAAAATTCAAAGTAGCATATCTTTTCCAGTAGGCCGATTGTGATGAAACAAAGCCTGTACGTTAACTCAAATACAAATAAATTCCTTGCTTGATTGGCAAATGCTACAGATTAGGAAAATTATCTACTAAAAGAAGAATATTTTTAGTGTTGTTAATCTAACATTTGCTTTGCTAACTGTAGATATATTTGAATAGATTTAAGATACTTCACTTGCCAATGCGTGCGCGCGCATTCCTTTGCAGTGTGGAAGCTTCACTACGTTAAACCCAACTATAAATTGGTAAACAGTACAACATGTTCGGTAATAAATAAAAATTATTAGTATTGGCAGACTGCTGTGGTGTGAATTTTTTAAAAACTTTTTCAATGTCACACTTCCCTAGTAAACTTCTCAAAAGTCACGGTGCTAACAGGTAAGTGCGCTTCCTCACACAGCGCACGGTCTTCGATCATTAACTTATGATCGAGTTTCATTCAAACGACTCGATTCATCATGGATAATTAGAACCTGATTAAAAGACATTATTAAAGACGAAGGTGTGTGAGAAAGCCGGTGTAGGTTTGTGTGAACTATCCGCAGTGAGATGGATCTAAGACGGCGCTGTGATTTACTGGGGACTGGCCCGGCTGCTGGAGTTTAATGAGCACTCGGGGCGAACTTTTAATCAGCTTCCTCACGCGGCCAGGAAGCGCAAAGTCTCAAAGTCACGCCACACCTTCATCAGGCTCGGCGTCTGACGAAGCCGCGGGTGAAAAAACGGAGACCGTGCCTCGGCTTCGGCTGGATTAAGTTCAGACAAACGTCCTGACAGAAACTACCATCATTAGTTCTACCAATCGTTTAGAACTCGAGCGGTGTTTAAGTCGAGCTTGTTTTAATGCCTTAATACTACACACACACACACTCGCTTACACCATTATGAATACAGGAAGCTAAAACCCTCTCAGTATATTATTGATTATAAAACAGAGGCCATTTTTCCTGCTTTAATCCACATCTGAGGTTCAGGTCACAGTGAACATGTGCCATTTTTTTTTTCTTTCTGTGGGCTTATTAAAAGGTGTCTCTCAGCCAGTTACTGGAGCACAAAGGCCAAACAAGTCAGATCTCTCTGCTTTTGATGTTTAGTGGTAAAACTCACAAAATGTATCGCCTTCTTAATAATAAACTGGACTTAAAAGGAACAAATTCAGGTAATTTCCTCATGCTTGCAACCCACCGCCCAAAAAATAATAAAATACTGGAATATGGCCATGCAGGTCGTCAGCTGACTTCATTTTTTGCTTTTTTCTAGACCTGAGCAACTGAAACAACCCCGGATCATAACACTGCCTCCAGAGGCTGGTACAGTGGAGCCTGGAATAGGCTCAGTCTGGACTCATCAGATCACATGACCTTTCTCTAATTGCTTCAAAGTCCAATCTTTCTCCCGAGCAAACTGAAGCCTTTTTTCTCACAAACAAGTGGTTTTCATATACTGTAGCCCCACAGCTGTTGTAGTCCTAATCCTGGTGTGTGTGTATGGAAATGCACTTACTTTCAGTTATCCCACATTGCTCTGATTTCTACTCGCCATTTTCAAAGTGCACTTTAGGCAAGCATTTAAGTGTTCTCCATTTATGATCTTTTCTTTTTTTTTTTATTCCCCCCCGACCACTTTTCTTCTTCAGTGAAGTTGATGGTTCAATGCTATACTTCTAGGTTTCAATAATTCGCTGGATAGACTCAATCACATTCCAGTCATTTCAAATGTCCTTATCTGCTTTCTTTACTTGATCCAATTAAATTTTGTTTGTATAGCGCTTTTGACAATTGACATTGTCGCGAAGCAGCTTTACAATTATTTAAGTTTGTAACGTTTGAAATGGGAATAAATGAAAATGATGAGATTGTCCCTGATAAAACAAGCCGAGGGTGACGGCGACAGTGGCGAGGAAAAACTCCCCGAGATGGCGATAGGAAGAAACCTTGAGAGGAACCAGACTCAACAGGGAACCCATCCTCATCTGGGTGATAACGGATATTGTTCAGGGATTGATCTGCATCGTACTGTGCGAGACTGGAAGCAGCCTACTTGATGCAGGACCTTCTAAAATGGTCACTCTTTAATGGGGCAAGTGAGAACCAAACACTTTGGCTCAAATCTGTCTGACCAAGCATCCCAATACAGCCCCATATTCTGCAACTCGTACGTTTTGTGCTTGTTTTCTCAGAGCGGTGTATATAAGCTCCAGTCATCGCCTACAAAACAGCACAGGAGGGCTCGGTTCTCCTGACTGCGGCAGGCCCCGGACCAGATCTGAGCGCTGTCGTGATGAAAGCAGCACTACGGCTCATTACAGGTTCACCGCCTCGCTGAAGCGAATCCGATGTCACCGTTTCCTTACGAGCGTTGTTTGGTTTATATTACAGCCTGGAACGCGGGGTTGGCGCATAAATATTTATGAACAGGAGGTGGAATTTTATCCCGGTCTGTCAGCGCTGATCGAGTGTACCCGCGTCGCTGCTACACTGCAGCACCGTGATCTTACATTTGTAAAATCCGTACCTGTATCAGTCAGGAGTTTAGTGGCTTCCAGAACTTTCTCGGTGTAAACTCCGGGCTCGTAGTTGTCCATCTCGGAGGTGACGACGTGCACGACGCGGGCGGCTCGTCCTCGGATGGCCCCGGCCGTGCGGTCCAGCCCGTCCACGTCCCTCTCCTGCAGGGCGATCACACACTTGTTCACGTCCTCCAGGATGTGGTTCTCTGAAAACACAACAGCAGCAGGAATAATCAGTGCGTGGAGAACAAACTTCAGTTTATGTAGCGATTTCAACAAAGGTCACGGTCACAAAGCAGCTTTACAGGATCAAAAAATAATCATGGAAATTAGTTTAATAAGAGTGTGCGAGGGGGAATATGTATAAATTATAGCCATCATATAAATTTATTACAGCTCGTATACGTATAGTGAGGAATTTGGCAATAATTGGGTATCTTTAATAACCTTTCGCGTGCATATTTAAACAGAGAACATCCTATTAATTTCATCGTTTGTGCTAGGGATGCTCATATTGACCGTTTAACCGTTAACCGAAAGAATGAATTTTGACCGATTATTACCATCAGTTAAACGGTTTAAAATGTCATATATATATATATATATGAAGCGAGCGAAAAGAGATGCCCGCTATTTTTTTTTTTACCGAAAATGTCTGAAAAAAAAATGTGCCTATGCCTGATCGTCAAAGCTTCAAAGGTATTTCAGCGTGCTTTCGTTTTGTAATCTTAATTTGTTATTTAAGTAAAAAAATATTTAGTGCAGGACTATTTATTTTATTATTTTTATTTATACTACTTAGTTTTTTCCTCTGTTGTCGGAAACGCTGCAGGTGCGTGAAGATTT
>JAOVVB010000010.1:19136869-19154432 GCA_028570985.1 Heterobranchus longifilis | reverse complement strand
GCCGCTGACTAGTTAGCTAGCTTGCTAATTCCGTCATGCTTTCATGCTTCACTGGTTACAGAAAACCAGCCAAACAAAGCTGTTACTCATCTGGCGATAGCAGCATGTTTTCCTGCGCTGTGATAAGAGTGTGTGGATGAAACATTAAGTTGTTAAATAATACTCACTTAGTGGCGGGTGAGTTAGCAGCTAAACTAGCTCTGCTTTAGCTTTGGAAAGTCACGTCACCAGTAGTCGTCTAGTGTAGCCAGACCTATCTCGTTACTATGGCAACCCATGCAGATGGACACTGGCACACAAAGTGAAGTGGATTGCACTTTATTAATCCTATTAGGAAAATGCATCTTTGTTTGTTTTTGTTAATCATTTTTATTATTAAATAGAGTGTGGTGTAAAAAAATCTGAGATATTATTTTTAGGCCATATCGCCCAGCTCCGAAAAGAAGCTACAAATTCTAAAACAATCAGCACAGTTTCAAGGTGGACAGCGAAGATTAGTGTCACCAATTCAGTATCTGACCAAATGTGAAATATGGTCACAACCCCCCCCCCTCCCTACTGTTACTGTGTTATGGTATTGCATAATGGCCAGAAAAGTTGTTTTGCAGAACATTATGATGTCACAGTTTAGTTGACCTTTGACCTTTTGGATCTAAAATGTCATCACTTTATCATATTAGACATTTGTGTGAAATTCTGTCATAATTAATGTATGAATTATTGAGTTATGGCAAAACACGTTTTGTGAGGTCACAGTGACCTTGACCTTTGACCACCAAAATCTAATCAGTTCATCCTTGAGTCCAAGTGGATGTTTGTGCCAGATGTAATGAAATTCCCTCAAGGCGTTCCCGAGATATTGCGCTAACGAGAACGGGGCAGATGGACAGATGGACAACCAGAAAAGATAATGCCTCCGGCCACGGTTATCGCCGGTGCGCAGGCATAAAAATAAACATGCATTTGTCAATTTTGCTGATGACATCATCACTACACTTAAGTCACGCAGACGCATCTTTGCCTCAATTTACTGCAGCAAGAATGAATCATCGCCTGCATGCATCTGCTCATGTCTATTGCTTTTGGATGCAATCGAGGCGCCTCTAGAATTCACTTAGCATCTGAGCATAGCTTAAGATGAATTCAGCTGTCTACATGTGTGTCCTGCCTTGTGGGTGCACTATCATTATCTTTTAATGTCATTAGAATGTGTTCATACATGTTGCCTTAATGCAGCACAGAGATGTGTGATTTGATTTGTATCTAAGGGGAACATGTGCATTCAAAAAAAGAAGAATGCAGATTCCTTTGGGGTTTTTAAACTGCAGAACACAGTGTGCAGTACAATGTTTGATACTGCACTTAGAATGTGTAATGAAAGACATAAGTAGGACTTTCATTAGCTACAACACTATAGTTACACTAAACTGAGCTACCAGGCAGATTTGGGCTTAACAAAATTCAACCAATGCTTAAAACATAAATATCAGCATTATGTGGGGGATGTTTTTATAATATGTATCCATTAGGGATGTCAATAATTAACTGTTTAACCATTAACCGACATTAAGAATTTTCAGTTAAACAGTTAAAAACAATATTTTAGAATAAAAATTAAAAAGGTAATAAGAAATGTTTGTTGCATGGTAAAAGAAAAAACATAGGTTATATAATCTATTTTTAACGAGTTAACTTGCTGGTGCAAACTTTGCACTACCAAGGTGTTTTAAGCTTTTTTTTTCTGCTCTGACAACCGACTGCTGGACACACTCAGTGGAGATTAACATGACACATGATGCCGCTATATTGATGAGAATGGGAGGGTTAAAATCAGCCGTCCTACACACAGAGGAGACCAGACAGACACATAGCTGACAGCCTCGCAGCGTGATGTGGTGGAGACAGGCTCGGACATTTGCTCTGCAAAGAGCAGCGGGCTGTAGCTCCTTGTTCACCCGCCAGCCAAGAGTCCACAGGACGCCGGCGGCGTTCTGGGAACTGTGGCGTGCGCGCAGTTCATCGGCATGATAATGTGAGCCTGTATCGGGCATGCTGCAGTTTGATGGTGTGAGCGGTACCGGAGCGACATTAGAGCGGGGTGGAGAGGGAGATAAGGTGTCGCTCCAACTTTTTAAAACATCCGCTCTGCGCTCCATTCAAAGTCCTTGCGCTCTTGCGGGACAGACGGACGGTGTCCGCAGCTCTCCGCAGACGCTGAACGTACAGGCCTGTGTCCGAGCCTCCCGGACAGGTGAACTGGGAAAGTTTCCTGCTTGTCAGTTAACGGTCAATGATCGGTTAAAGGGGGTCGCTAAAAAAAAGAAAAAAAGAAAATTGACATCCCTAGTATCCATACTTTGTTATCTTGACGTGATTGTTTTCAATTGACTGGTGTTTACACCACAAATTAATTAAAAACAGTCTGTGTTTAATCAGCATAATGTATGTTTTCTGTCCTAGCTTTCATTACAATTTAACTGAGCTAGAAAAACATTTTATGTATCATATTTAGAAATGAGAATTCGAGTTTGGCCAATTATAATTACACAGCATGGCGCTCATATGCTATTCAGTGCTGCTCCTCGGATAGCTAACTACCATTCCTAATGTATACTTCATACTTTTGCTGATGGATGTTTTAGTCAGAATTTGAACGAGCTCGCAGTTTAGTTCCACTTTACAGACATGGAGATCAGCCCGGTAATAAAATATTTTGTCTTAAAGACACGATAGTGAAAACTATCATTATCATCCACCAGTATAACTGTATGGTAGTTTTTCCCACAGTACATCTTTTCTTTAGTTCTACTGTTGACAATTAATTGGTTTATTGTTTGTTCTATTTGTTACTTATGCAGCTTAAAAACACTTTATGGTCTTTTCTAAGCTTAGATTGACACTACACAACACTGCCTATTCCAATGCTGATGTATTCAACTTCTTTGTGAGAGGAACTCCACCACATCCAACTGTGATTAACAACTAAAAAAAATCTAATGCCATACATACGCAACATGAGTCATTTTTAATCAAAGCTGTGCTCTTGTATTCCATCCAAGTGTTATAAGCGGATGTAGTGCCTGACCATTAGGGGAGTCTACCAATGTCATGCTTTAAAGCCACTTCTGACACTCAGGCCTTCAGGGTCTACTCCCCAGTGAGGTCCCCTTTTCCCTCTGATGCTTCAGCGGTTTCCCCGGTGAATGCTTATACTACCCTGCTTTAGCTGGACCAACCGATCCAGCTACACTCATGGTCATCTACCCACGGGAAGAAATCACTTTCAAATGTCAGCATATGATGCTCTGACACAGACGTTCAAGAAATGGAAGGAAATACCACTACTGAGGATCGCTCATGTTTCTGTTAGCTTGCTGCCCGTCCAAGGCCAACACTTTGCCTCCCCCCTCGCATTAGTATTCTTGTTGCCGTGTATACAGCACTGCAGACATAAAAATCCCGGTTATTCCCAAAACACGCACCTCTGTTAAGACATGAGACCAACCGCAGAGAGGGGTAAGAAGCAGGACGCATTAGGCCCCTTTTAAGATATTTATCTTTGTAAGTATCACTATGTGGACTTGGCCAATAAGAAGTAGTACATCAATCTATTGTGGCAAGGACAACCTTTTTCCAGAAGTAGCACTTATCTTTGAGTTGTTGTTGTTTCACTCTTTTGGTTCTGCTTAAAAATAGGATCTGTTGCTATAACCACACATAGCAATGTTCTGCTTGTCTGCTCACTATAGCAGCATCAGATTAGAATCAGCATCACCTTCTATTTACAAAGAGTGCGTGCGTGTGTGTGTGTGTGTGCGTGTGCGTGTGCGTGCATGCATGTGTGCGTGCGAGAAAGACAGCAACCACAGAAAATAATTTCAATGTTTAGGTCTTTGTTTTCATTAGGGAGAAAATATGCCAGATTGTTTTCTGAGGTGCTATAATCCTAAAGTTGTATCACAAGAGAATCAGAGACACAGAGAGAGAGAGAGAGAACAGAGAAGCTGGATGAAGCTAAGCTAAAATGTCCTTAACCGATGGGATGGACAGGGAAAAATATGAATGTTCTGTATTTGGGTCACATGAGGTTTTGGCTCGGAAAGCATTCAAAATCCTACATTACCTCAATCAGCTTGTTGGCGTGCTCACGGAACACCTGCGCATATTCCTTGACTTCCTTCTCATTGCCATTCTTGGCAGCTTCAATCAGGACCAGGAGGGGAACATTGGTCTCCAGGAAAGAGTCAGAGACATGGTCCATTACAGCTTTACGCAGCTGTGGAGTAAGACATTTAAAAAACGAAAAAGCACTGTTAAAAATAATATATCCTCCTGTGCATTTACACTGACATCTTCAGTACAGCTTGTTGACCTGACTACGCAGTACAGCTTCCCTCCATATTTGAATATATGTATTATGTTTTACATTACGTTATGTGCGAGGTTAAAAAAAACTCAATACAGGAAAAAAACGAACCTGTCTGCGAAGGTCTCTGGTCTTCTTTGTCATCCTGTCGATGGCGGTGTTCAGAGCATCGCTCCTGTCCTTCCTTCCAGCCTGAAACATGAACATGGGGGAGAGAAATTAGTGAGTCGTTAGGTGCAGTGACAAATATTTTCCAACATATTTGTTGTGGATGCTCATATAACATACATTGTGATGACCCTAAAGATCAGAGGGAATTTACAGGAACAATTCTACAGACATAATGTAGCTTCAGGATTTACAGTTAAAAATAATATCATGTATTTCTCTCACTCGCTTCCTCTTTAGCCCACATGCATTCGCTTTCTCTTCCTTGTGTTGTTTTTTTGACTTAGTTGGACAACTTAAAATTGCTGTTTTAACGTCCTTAAGCAGTCCCTCCAGGATCTGAGTTTTTTTGTGTGTTTGCTGCCTAAAAATACAAAATGTGCTTTAGTTTCTCTAGAAAGAGTGGCCATTTTTGTATTATTTTGCAGGGAATTGCATTAAAACAGTCAGCTTTTCAAGAACATTCTGCATAATGTCAATATATCATGCTGTTAGATGCTGGTGGGTATAGCATTTTTGCTTTGTTGTTAAATGAATTATCTCATGAGGGACACACAAATAAAACTATTCATTCATCCATTCATTTGTATGTAAAAGGTTCCTGTGAGAGTAAAAGTGATCTTCACATTTTAGTGCAGCTAGTGTTTTGCAGATACCCAGCCTGATCCATTTCTGATCCTTTTATTTATTGTAAACCATTGTGGTAGACGTGCTGTCAAACAAACAGCTGTTGAAACACTGGACTCGTTGCCTAACTGATAGCATTGAAAGCATGGAGCACACAAACAAACAGTGGCCAACCAACAGTTTCAATTAATAATATACACGCACTTAAAGCATGCATCAGTAAAAAGGCACAGCTGCTTTGGGTTAAAAAAACAGCTGATGTGCATCTATATCAGTGCTATAATTCATGGGCACCACACCCTCTTAAGTGCTGCTGTTGTAAACGACATTTAAATTTGAATTTTTATTCATGCAGGGATCAAAAGAGGCAATCCAAATCCTACCCAAGCCTCCCTGCCACCACAGCTCTCTACATGAATATTTGGGAGGGGGTTAATAGGTTTGTCCTGGTGTTCAAATCATTTTCTGTTGTAAGAAGCTATTTGTATAGCTCAATATCACTTATGTTCTTTTGGGCTTAATAGGCCAACATCAGAAACAATTGTAGAAACCCTGGAAACACTGTTCTCGACAAAGCAAGGATTGTGAGAAAGAGTGGACATCTTAATATTGCTGCTAACCAAAAGCACTTTTGACCGTGTCTGGGAAATGCTGACATGATGACAATCATGTCAGCATTTTCAAAATAAACTCTGCTCTCTCCATCAACACTACACTGGGTCTATTGGTCTATTCTTTATTCATAAATAAAAAGCAGCTATAAAAAAAAATCACCACTGAGCACTAACAATGTAAAGTAGCACTGAAAATAATACATTTCCCACAGGTGCATTTTTTTCTCATATTCAATGAGAAATTTGTGTTGATTAAACGGTTACAATTTACTACACATGACTAAGTGTGTAAATTATTATGTACAGTAATATTGCAACACCGTTGGCAGTAGCCAACACACAGCTAAGAACCACACAGCAGTCAAAGCCCTAACTACTGGTCCCCACTGAGAGATGTTCAGCCACATTCTGCAAACTGCTCAAGCAAAATGTGGAAAATCTTAAACTTTCAGGAAGGATTTTTAAAGAGAGAGAGAGAGAGAAAGAGAAAAAGAGGGTGAGAGGCAGATAGATGGACAGATTCTGGAGAATAATAAGATTAGAGCAAAATTAGATGAACAGGAAAGGGCAACAGAGAAAAGGCAAAGAACCAGTGGGACTGTGGGCTGTTCGTCCCCCTTACAACGCTCAAATCAACTGCGACATAACACCATGGATGGGGGTGGCATTGACCTGCCCCATCCCCCACTGGCCTTTGCCCATTGGGGGGTTGTGTACATAGTTAGGGGCCAGGGAGCTCCAACGGCACTAATCCCCTGTGATTTTGTGCTGGTTGGATGCAGTGCTGTGGTAGGGCTTTAGTCTGCTCTGCCCCTACTCACTCAATCCTATTTCATTCACGCCTAGCCTATATTTCATTTCCACGCCAGAGGATTCTAAAGCACTTCCTCAGGTGCTTATTATGGAGGCAGTTTCTCTGCGGCATCTTTTATGATACTCAAGTGAGTCTCTATCCATCTCCTTTAGGACAGATTTAGGAACATCCCTTTTCTACAAAATCACTAACTCTGTTGGATTATGGAAAAATTCCATGGAAATAAAGTTTCCTTCACATGTCAAGAGTTCTACGATATTGTTTTTGGATATTTCAGCAAGTTCGTGTTCAAGTTGAACGTCCATTTAGACTTTCATCTTTTTTTTTTTTCTTTCAAAAATGCTTTTTTAAATATCCTGAATTCCAAATGGGAAGCTGGCACACATCAAATAGAGGGAATATCCATCATGCCCCCTGAGGTTTAAGAGTTTTTCATCCATGTTTTCCACTCTCACATTCTGCAGAAGAGTCCCAGCGGGAGATGTAGTCTAGCTCAATAAATGCGGAGAATGACAGCAGCATGCTGGGCAAGTGACCTGGAAAGACGCAGCCAGATGCATGTTTTGTCTAAAGACATGAGAATTATGCAATGCAATTTATTATTAGGGACTATAAATTTAGTAACATCATTTTGAAGCTTTCCATACAAATTAAAATTTGAAATATAGTTACGCTTTCACTATCACCTACTCAGGGTTCCTACACATTTTCCATTTAAAAATTCCAGACTTTTCGGTAGATTACGTAGAAGATGACTTTTGCCCTTGTATATGACTTATAATTGGCATCTCCCCCATGTTGGGGATTTTGAAGGATTTTACACAAAGTTTGCATCTTGCTTTTTTCCCATTTGGAATCCTTTACCAACCAGACTTTATATTTGAGATTGTCAAACTAGCCCTCAGAAAACACCTCTGCTCAAAGATGAAGTGGACTAACCGCTGCTACCTAAACTCAAGATTATTTTCCCTTATCCTATTAAATAAATAATATTATATTATTGTTCCCCACATATTTATTTTCCATTTTATAAGTAAGAACCGAAAAGGAGTTGAAAAAAGTTAAATAATTTAATTTTCACAGTGTCCATGGCTCCGTGCAGGGCTGTCACAATAACTGCCACAACTGCTATCTTCATGTTTTTTTCATGATGCCGGGCTCTTCTTTTTTTGTATTAAATGATACATTTGCAAATGTTAATTTACATGAAATTCTGAATTTTATATTTTAGAAAACAGAATAGGGCCAATAGTTTAGAAATATAAATATTTTTCCATACTCTTTTTTTCCCCCAAATGTATCCTGACCTGGAAATGACTAAAATCAAATTTCATACTTTTCCATACTTTTCAATATTGTGTAGGAACCCTGTCTACTGCCAAAGCACACAGTGGCAATTCTTTGCTTTCATTAAGTACAATTTATTGCCTGTAACACTTGCAACAAGAGTTAAAATCCATATCAAATACATCACAGCAAGTTAATCAAAGTAATACAAGTATAAAGCAAGGAGGGGTGTGGCGGGCTCTAGCAATCATGTTTGAGTAAAAGATGCTTGAGTGAAACAGAAGGTGTTCAAGTGCCAAAGTTAAAGACTACAGTATGTGTGCTTCATATTGTCTTGTATCTAGTCTTTGGCTGCTTCAGATCTAGTTCATTGAAATTACGCTCACACCCACCCACATTAAATAATTAAGGAAAACTCAGCATTTTCATGCACTGAGCTACAGACATCTCATTCTGTTTAGCACTCTGAACGATGTTGAAATGTAGTCTTCTTGAACACACCCACAAATAAAATCCACTTGCTTAACACTAAAAAAAAAAACAGAATTGTAGCTCCTTTGATGTCACCTTGTGGATCACATCATCACGCAAATATCCGGCCTTGTCTATTACATGTTAAAAGCTATCTTAATTTAACTTCAGAGCAGCTGGCCATACATCACATGCCAGCACTGCACTCAGGATATGTAAATTATGAATATAAGCCAGACATCTCATGTTAACATTGCTACAGCACACTGGATCCTGTACAGAGATACGAGAATGCAGCACATCTTTGCTCGCCCCTGCTCATGTTTCTGTCGTCTACAGCCACATGTTACAAACTATATTTTGCTTTGTTGTGTTATTCTGTTTAAGTCTTTCCGGTATACATTCATACATAGCGCATGCAGAACAACAGCAAGGCGAGGCTGAGATTTACAGCTGTGGTTAATTTCAACAGCAAGCTGCCGCAACACGTTCAAGATATCAATATTCTGATGGTGACGAGCCAGTGGGAGGGAAGTGGGGATGCAAGAGGGAGGTGGAGGAAGACTGAGGTGCACAAGCAGTGTGTATGAGGCAGAGAGCAAGTGACTGAGCAAGAGAGTGAGAGGGTGTTTGTGAGTGTGGGAGAGAAAAAGAGAGAGAGAAACAGTAGTGATGATCGACGCCAGGCTGCCACCACTCTGTAGCAGTGAGTGGCTGCAACAAAAAGCACAGAATAACATCCCTGACTCCCCGCTCTGCTTTTTTCTCTCTCCCTGCGCCTCGGCTAGCAGACGAGGGCTCCGCTCACAGCTCTGCAGAGGCTATGCTGAGACTGAGCCGGCGTCGGAAGCAGGATCTCTGGCTGCCATCAACAAGTTAGGGTTGGAAGACCACAGCCATGAAAGAGGAACGCTTGATCTTCAATTAACCATCTGAGCTGACATCATTGCGGTGGAAGGGAAACAAAAGGGTAAAAAAAAGAAAAAGAAAAAAAGGAGAGGAGGGGGGGGTCTGTTCACCGGAGTCGCTCTGGATGCAACTGATCAACTTAAAAAAAAAAAATATTTAAATATTTATTTCAAGGATTCGTGGGATGAAGGAAAAGATTCAACCCTTTCTTTGAGCTTGGATTTTAAAGGACTCTAAGCAAAATAACAGGAATAAACATCATCTTGGGACATGGAATTTCATATTTTGTTTCAATTGGGTGGACTCAGAATTGCTTTATTTCCAAAGAGGCTGATTCCTTTTGTGCTTACTCAAAAGGGTTTTTTCCCTTTGGATTTTTCTTCCATCTGGTTGCTCCAAGAGTCTGCGGAAAAGGACAGTTGAATGCAGCCTCCGATGTGCACAAAAGAATGGGTAAGTTAGTCCCTTTATATGGCAGGTCTGGACATGAATAGGGAATACAAGTAAGAGCGAGGGTGGCTTAGGACTAAAAGCTCTTCAAGCCGAGTCTATTTACTGCAATTGTCCTTCATTTTACCTTCTTCACCGACACACGACTTATACATTTTAAATTTGTACTGTATAGCACACCTCTTAAGTGATGAAGAAGACTTAAGAAAAAAACTCAATTTAAAAAAATTAAGAATTCAAAGGAGAGTAGCATATTTGAGCTGCTAAAAAAGGAAAAAAAACATACGGCAATAATTGATGAATGACAGTAATCGGAAGAGAATTAGTATGTACGCCAAATTACAGAGCAAAAAATGTGAACAAAAAAGGCTAAATATAAATAGCAAGGGTGTGGAAAAAAAGTCCAGCTCATGTATGTAATTCATCATTAAATGCTAAGTAAATTACATTTCCATTAAACGTAAGCTCAAAGAAATCATGTTTACGTACACTGTGAAAGTTGTCAATGTAAAATATGTAGACTGGTGTATGTATGAGGAAGAAAAAAACGAGAGCACACACAAAAAGCACAATCGTCACCATGAATTAATAATAAGTGCTCTGCAGAGATAAGCTTTCCCGCCCCACAGTTCATTTTGTTATCTTTGAACCCACCCAGGTTTCCATTCAAGGTGGCCATTGGTGGGACCTGCACCAGCGGCTCTGTGTCTGTGTGTGATCAGCATGCTCCTAGTGTGCCTGCTGCCTCCTGCATCGTGCACGACCTGCCCTCAAAAATGCCGCTGTGAGGACCTGCAGTTCTACTGCGACACCCAGGGGCTTCAGGCGCCCCCAGATGGTGTGGACAAGGGGGCCCTGGGATTGTCGCTACGCCACAACAGCATCACTGAGCTCAGCCCTGATCAATTCTACGGCTTCAGCCAGCTCACCTGGCTCCATCTAGACCACAACCAGATTACAACAGTACAAGAGGACGCCTTTCAAGGGCTCTACAAGCTGAAGGACCTCAATCTGAGCTCCAATCGTATCACCAAGTTGCCCAACACAACCTTCATCCACCTCATCAATCTCCAGATACTGGACCTTTCCTTCAATCAGATGACTGCATTGGAACCAGAACTGTTTCATGGACTGAGGAAGCTCCAGATACTCCACCTCCGCTCCAATTTACTTCGCACCACACCTGTTCGGGCATTCTGGGACTGCCGCAGCCTGGAATATCTGGGCCTGAGCAGCAACCGCCTCCGGAGTCTGGCCCGGAATGGATTTGCTGGGCTCATTAAGCTTAAAGAGCTCCACTTGGAGCACAATCAGCTGACCAAGATCAACTTGGCACATTTCCCTCGCCTTGTTGCCCTCCAGTTTCTTTATCTGCAGTGGAATAAAATCAGCAACTTAACATGTGGCATGGAGTGGACCTGGACCACTTTAGAGAAGCTGGACCTCACAGGAAATGAAATTCGTGTCCTGACATCTGATGTGTTTCAAACGCTGCCAAATTTAAAGATTTTGCTGCTGGATAACAACAAACTAAGCAGTCTGGACCCCCAAGTCATGGATATGTGGCAGTCTCTGGGTACCATTGGGCTGTCCAGCAACTTTTGGGAATGTACCAAAAGGATTTGCTCTCTGGCCACTTGGCTAAGCACCTTCAAGGGAAGGTGGGAACATTCCATTCTCTGCCATAGTCCTGAATATGCCCAAGGCGAGGAGATACTTGATGCTGTTTATGGATTCCAGCTTTGCCAGAATTTTTCAGCGCCGGTTGTTCAGACCATTAGTACAACCACAGACGCTACTATAGCTGCAGAGATGACAAGCTCCTTGTTTGGAATTATGCAGCCGACCCCCACGCAGGACTATGCAGAGGATTTTGGGAGCTTTACCACAGTCACTACCACAACAACCACAACAACAACACCACGCACTGCTCAAGCAACTACCGCTACAATGGAAGAGGCAGCTGTAACGGAGGACTTCTCTGCAATGGACAACACTGTTATGACTCATAGGGTTATCATTGGAACTATGGCCCTTCTATTTTCATTCTTTTTCATCATTTTCGTTGTGTATATCTCACGGAAGTGCTGCCCTCCCACCCTGCGCCGGATACGCCACTGTTCGGCTATTCAGAACCGCAGACAGATGAGGACCCAGCAGCGGCAGCCGATGGCAGATCTAGCTACACAGGTACCCTATAATGAGTATGAGCCCAGCCATGAAGAAGGGGCACTCGTGATCATAAACGGCTACGGGCAGTGCAAGTGTCAGCAACTGCCTTACAAAGAGTGTGAAGTATGAACTCTTATTTATTCCTAGAGCATATGGTTTGCCATTTGACCATTTCAGATGATACAGGGTTTGCTTTTTTTATTTTTTTTTTCCAGTTTATGTAAAAAGCATAATTTCTACAAGTGAGATTTGAGAATATGTGAGAAATGTTGAATGCTACAATGACAGAGGTCGGACAGTTTAGGGATGACGTAGAGATAGTCACAAATTTATTTTTCTATGAATGCAAGGTTGTTCATATCAGGCAGGGGCAATCATTTTAAACAAGAAAATTGTAAACTGTGAGATTTGTCTCCACATTGTCTCGATATTCTGCAGCACAGAGAAAATACTTAGCCAAATGGCCCTCTGCTAACGGAATACATTAAGTGGAGAAATGTGATTTATGTCTTATTTCTTTTAAAAAGTAAATATTTGAAATCATGTTTCTAACTGCACCACGGGCACTGTAAGCCAATCACTCAATCACTGGGGCAAATGAATTGGATCAATTACCAGAATGTTTTTGTTTTATAGTTTCATTGTTTTAAGAGAAATATTATACATTAAAGGCCACTAAGACCAAAATCAAATTCTGAATTTTAACTGAAAAATAAATGTCATTGTCATGTTACAAATAAAAATACATCTCTTGAGGAGAGAAAAACCCTGAAATTCTATTCAGTATACACAAATGTTATTACATTTACCAAACCAGACATGAGTCAATTAGGCCAGTCTATAATCTTCCATCAGATCAAAGGCCTCTCAGTGTTTTCTGTTTACCGAATTTATTTTGGCGACCCACCCCTCCAAAAAAAAAACAGCTGTCCTTAGCCAAACGGGGATTCTTTTGTTTCAATTTGGATTTCTTCCAAAATTTCTTTTGTGTGGAAATGCAACTACAAGTGTGTACTGATTGAAAAGACTGCCGAAATGGTGAATTTATGTTCAATTATGTATATTGGAAAAATGACCTCTTTAATCAGACATTAGCTCGTAAATGCAATGCTGTTTTGCAGCTTGTTGGATGTTGGAGCTCCCGCCCACAAGGGCCAACCACCACAAATAAATTCTCAACCTGTGGGAAACACTAAGCATTGTTCATCTGTGGTTAATCTCCAAAATACTACACTGCTTAGCAAAAACACATGGATGTTTTCCTCATCTTGGACATCCACAACAAAATGATTAGACCTTTAAATGTACAATGGCCTGTACATGGATTCTCTAGCCCACAAATGCCATACACACTGTGACCATATTTCCATCAGCTTAACCTAGTAAGTACAGTTTGCTGATTTGCTATTATATACTAGGATCAATATACAGACGAGTTAGTGTGAAGTGTGAGGGTAGCAAGTGAAAGGGTAATGACCAGCGCAAATGCCATATAGAAGAGCATTTCATTCTGAAAATAAAACCGTTCCCCAGTAGCCCAGGCACTTTACTGCTTACACACTAATCAGGACTGACAGGCTCAAGATTGAACCAATTAAGGCAAAGCAAAAAGAATCTAATATTCTGTCACCCACACCAGTGATCCAGCAACATTTAGCTTGTTCAGCCACTCAAAAATAGTTCTAGTTGAATCATCCTCCGTACCACATAAAAATATCATGGAACGTTTTACTTTAAAACATTGTTCTTGTTAGAGATACGGGGTTGTCATTGACAGTATTAAAAAAATGGGATTACGGTGAATAATACATACTTTAACAGTCACAAGTGTCAAGTTAAACTGCGGTCAATAGCCTGAAAGCAAATGGAGATCCAGTGATAAGCAAACAGCAAGCCTGGGTCAGGACACATTTGTATGCAGCAGGGAGAGGATGTGCATTAGCATCAGACTAAAGCTGCTGCCGCAGCTCCGCACTTCTTTGTGTTCAGTTTGGTGGTGGGGGCAGGGTGAAAGAGAGAGGGATTGAGAGGAATTGATGGGACGATGGAGAGGGGCAACGATGGGGCAATGTCTTGGTTTATTAAAACCAACCAATCTTTCTGGCTAAGTAAGGGTAGTAGAGAATGAAATGGTAAATACGGACTGATATCACCTTGGGCTTGAAATGCACACGGATCACACAGTAGCAACAATTTCATTAGAAGTAAACTGATGAGATGTCCAATGTTTGAACAGTACAACAAGTACGACAAGATCAAGTACAATTTTTAACACTGGAAATCAAAGTATGGCATTTTCTTGAATTCTTAAACACTGAAAAATAGAATATGGCATTTTCTCGACAGTTCAACTTTTGACTATATTTTACCAAGTCAGTGATTAAAATGCTTCTGATAGCACAGCACCTGGAAACAAGATATCTGCCGTCGAGCAACTAGGATGCAGTTCGTTGGCTGGTGCCCCCTAGAGGTAGCCAGGAGGTGCCATTTGTGGCTTTGTCTCTTCATTGAGGGTCAAAATTTGGCTTCAATCATCGAAATGAATGCTTGTGTCAATGTCTGTCTGTGCACATGGTCATCTGATGCCTACAACAACTTCTAAAAAAGTGTCTGTGTAAACCAAAAATTGTTACACTCCACATTTGAATTCAATGAAAAACATTGCATACACTGATCGTACTGATTTCCAAAGTCAAGCACCTCCACTTTGTTTCTAATTTTGTTTTCTTCCAGCTTCGCACTGCTTTTACTACTGCCCTTCTAATCTGTCTTGCATGTTCAAAAGTCAATTGAGTTGAATAATTCTTAATGTCATTCAGCAAACATTATGGAGAGACCTCATTTTTGATAACAACGAGAATGGGGATGTATGTGGAATTCCTATAAAGTTCTGTCAATCATTTGACATTTCACTGTTTAAGACTACGGTTGTACCAAGTGACTGAAAATCCACAAAATTTGTAGAAATATGCATCCCTTTGCACTCTGGCTCTTTGTAAACTGTTTTTGTTTCCTCTTGTCATCCTCTAGCCCTGGTCCCCACCCTGCCTAAAAATAAAAAAAGGAAAAAAAAACATGTGAACCAATCCCCTCTCTCTTACCCAACCTCTTTGTGCAAAATGAATGCTTTTCTCTTCCCATTTTCCTTTTGTATTGTAATATGTACAATTTCATATCTGTATAGTGGATAAGATGTGCCAAACTGAAAAAAAAAAAACATTTTCCCCTCAAAACATATATTTTTTAAATAAAATGGTTATAATTTACAGAGTGTTTGCTAACTGATGGATGCTCACAACTTGGTTTGGTCTTTCATTACAGTTTGGGTTAATGTAGAAATATTTAGTAATCCATAGGCAAACCAAATCAAACCCAACCAACGATGACGTTGACATGCATCCGTATATTGTGAAATGTCTGAAAGTATGTGTCAAATGAAACTATTTCAGTTTCAAATATTTTTTCTAGGCACTAAAGCACTAAAGCACTCGATTCCAATTCCCTTCCGCCAATGCATGTCAACATAATAATTAGATCATCTACTTTACAAGTCTATGAGATAAAAATTCTAATTATGTTGCTGTGCAAAACTCTCGTTTCTGGGATCCACAATGTGAAGAAATTTGAAAACCATGATGCAGTGTTTTTACAGTTCTGAATGTGGGCATTTAAATAGAATAATGGGTAATGCAGAAACATCTATGATGTTTACTGCTATGTAGCTATGGAGGAAGGTTTCTTCAATAGAAGGCTGCAACTATTGATTGTTTTAATTATCAATTACTTTCTCATTTTTCCCCCCAATTAATTGGCTATTTGTTACATCTAAGTGTCGACAAATAGCAACAAATGCCCATCACAACTCTCAAGAATCCAAGGTAATGTCTTAAAATTGGTAGTTTTGTTCAAATAGTGCAAAACTCAAATGTATTGAATATATAATTATATTTAAACCGAGATTTAAACCGATTTGAGAAGATGGAAGCAGCATATGCTTTAGGGATATTTGCTAGATAAATGACTCGATTTATTAATGGATTAACTGACTCAATATCAGCACTACTTCAAGTTTAAGATTGTCATGCAATAAAAAAATATATATATTCTGAGTAATGCCACAGACACATCAACCTTCAGATAAAAATTTAAGATTTTAGATTTTGTGCCCATTAGTCATCAGGGTGTTTGCAGCTGTTTTTTTTCTGGTGTATTGCAATGTGGCAATACATTATTTTTTATATACATTTGGGAACAATCAATACAAGATTAACAAGGACAACCAAACCTGTATATCCTCCCTTGTATAAGCTTTGGGATAAATGTCAAAGTGTGGGAGAATAATATTAACTGTATCATCATCGACAAATTGACTATTTGACATTAATGAATTCTGACTGTATTTGTCATTTAACTGAATAAAAGGTTTTACCCGATTAGAACTACATTTAAGTATTGCGAGGCAAGTGTCAGTAACAACTACAGATTAGCAAATAATCTCTGCAACCCAGTAAAACCAAAAATGACCCGGAGCAATAGATAACACATTCATTGCCTGTGGGGTTTTCAGAACAAGGAGGGGTAAAAGGATTTTTGCAAAGTGAACGTGGCAGAAACTACCTGCTCAGATGCAACTTGGGGTTTCCAGCTGAGCAGCTGTATGCCTGTTAAATCAAGAAAAGTCAACATATTCTACCATGTAGCAGGTTTACAAACTGAAGCTGCATGATATCCACCAGGATATCATGCAGCTTCAGTTTGTAAACCAGTATTTTTGACCAGAGCATGAAGTCTACTCAACCCACACACAATGTGACGTGTATGTTACTATGTAAGGATCAAAGTAATCTCCTCACATGTCAATTAACTCAAAACTGTATCACCCATTTGTGGGGATAATTAATTTTTCCCACATTTTATGTTTACATACTTTGCAAGAAGAGAAACAACACCAGCATGTCATCTGGTAAGTCAAACTCTTCAAACATCTAGTTTAAAATGAGACAATTCGTAGATATGACATCTAATAAAGACCAAGAACAGTTTATGTACCATTACACAAGTCTGACCTATGATGCTCACTGGAAAATCTTTTACTATTTGTGAACTAAAACTATGAGGAATTGAGTGACAAAATCTCTAAAAGGGTTCAAATTTAAATTTCACCGCACATCAGACGAAATCTTTTAATTTTAGTTTTGTTACGACTTGTTTTTAACGATCAGTCTCCATATCACAATAACACATTTATATGCAGAAGTTAGAAGTGAAGCATGAAGAATACAGGCAACAACTTATTGAAATGGGAGTTTGGGTGGTGAGTGGGATGCTGTAGTACTGAAACCATCCCCAGTGTTAGTGGTGCTGTTTATAATAACCACATACATAGCAAACTGATAATCAGTAGCTGTATAGTCACAATGTTATATTAAGAAATATAACTATATATATTAACTATAATATAGGGCTGCACAATATATAATTTTTTTATCGATTTTTTGTTTTAGTTGAAAGAGAGCATCGTTAGAAAACTGCTCTTTAAAATGTAACTATCATTCTTTTTTTAAATGGTGCCTTTAGTGTTCAATTCAATGTTCAATTTGTTAAATAAAATGTCAGAAATAACTTCCTTTCAGGTTGTTTTTTTTAATTCAACGAAGCAATTTGTTGTATTTTAGCAGAATACTG
>JAOVVB010000010.1:19116133-19127517 GCA_028570985.1 Heterobranchus longifilis | reverse complement strand
CAACTTCTAAGTGTGTCACTTAGATAATAAATGACTTCTGTATCTGTGTAACACAAACACTATGTTGCTTAGCAACCCATCACAGAATATATTTATGATGAGAATAACTTGAATTCTGGACTTTATGGGTTTACAAAAGCCGCCACACCCTTACGCGTGATGGCATACGGGGTCTCTTGGCTCATTTTGATTAGCTAGATCATGCTATACATCGTAGACTGAAAGCGCAGGTCAGAACTGCGGTGAGCCGCTATGCTGATCCGCTGATTAATTACCTGCTGCTTCTGAACTGGCGGATCCTGCGCTTAAGGAAAGCATCGTGCCAAGAGGAGACTCGGGCAAATAAGGGGTAATGAAGGTGATTAGGATTCGCAGCGCACACAGCCTCTTTTTTTTTTTTTTTTTTGCTCCTCTTGCTTTTCATCTGAGCCAGAGCAAATTGACAACAGAACATTTAGATGGTTTGGAAAGGAGGAGTTTTGACCTCATGATGTAAATTTGCATTTGGACGGAGCTTAAGGGTTTCTCAAATTAAAGCATAGTTAGTAAGATCCAGGCTCTTCACCTTCCACGGCAACAGGAAGAGCACATCACCGCTTTGAACGTTCTTCGCATCTCCTCCGGTCACATTAAATCAGTCTTATGACTAAAGTTTGAATAAAAATAAAACTGTGGCCTAAAAGCGAGCACTCGTTAGGCAGCTGATGTGTGACAGAGATGATCACTAGTGGCTGGGAATTAGCAATAATTACTTAATTCAGAAAAAAAACGGAAGGCAGAACCAACACCGTGAACACCACCATGAAGGCGACATTAGGACTCTTGGGTGAGCCGACGGCTCCAGGGTCTCATTTCTGACCTTTAGTATTTTTCATATTTACAAACGAGGGTAGAAGAGGCAGTGACGCTGGCATTCTGAGCTTAGAGGTTAAAACCAATAATACCACTACAAATTTCTCTCAAAAAATCTAAAGCTCATCACACACCACCCTTTTCCGGCATATGGCAGATACAGTAGTTCCTCGGGAATACGAACGGCACGTGCCTCGGGAACTATCGCCTTACGGGCAAAAATTCTGGAAGAAATTCGTCTCCGCATGCAAAACATTTGCGCCATACGAGTGACTGAGCCGGTCACGCTTACTTTCAGTTGCGCGTCCATCCATTAGCCAATCAAATCTTGTTTGTGTCAGTGGAACGTCAAGTTGACTTTTCGGGGTCCCAAGCATGTTAGCAAGAAGAAAAGGGAGCCGCTTTCGGTTTGGTGTATAAAGCAGCCGGTGTCGAGAAGAATCATAAATTAGGGTTAAGTGAAGTTTAACGTCTATGAATTTCATATTGTACTTCATTTACATGTCTTTTGTAAACGGTTTGATTGTTTTTATATGCAAAAATATGATCATAGTGTTGGAAATTGGTAATATTGGTAATAATTCTGGGTGACTGGAACGGATTATCTGCATTTACATTATTTCCTATGGGAAAAGGCGTTTCACAATACAAAATTTCACCTTAAATACTCGCCTCCTGAACAGATTAAATTCGTATGCTGAGGTACCTCTGCATTATGATATGCATTAATCAGCTTATTTCTTTCCTAAAATCTACAACCTGACTGATTATAGCCATTAAAAATTGCAACTTAACCTTTAAAATTGTAGATGTATTTATTTTTTTTAAAAACAGGATCTTAAGGGTAACCCCATGTCATGTCAACATTTGTGCACATCCTGACATGACATGATACTGGTGTTTGGGTCCTCATCAGCCAACCCTGACTGGACATCACCCTCACCCCATGTTTGCGAGGCTTCATTTGGTCTCCGTGGCATTTGACGCAGTCGCTTAACACACTCGCGGCACCCTAATGGTTCCTGGGCCGGACAGGGTGTTGAACATCAGTGAAGCTTTGCTTTTTTCCCCCCTCCACCTCAAAGCTTCTTGAACGTCTTCTTATAGCAGTGACCTGATGAGGTATTTATTCCACATGGTTGTCCACATTAGGGAAAATTAGTGGGTACAGCACGAGCGATGAAGCTCTTATTCCAGATAATTTCCCCATCTCATCATAAACATTTATATTAAAAATGTCCAGAGTGCTTGACTTGCCTCACGTGTGAGTAATAAAACAGGGCCTTCTGGGAAAGACAGTTTCATTATAGCCAACAATTCTGACCCCTCAAAGCCGAGAGAAAGAGAACAATCACGGAGTTGATGCAGTGGTGTAGTTTTGACTCAAGGCCTGCATGCTTTATGCTGACTGAGTAGTGCATCTCTCCGCATCAAAAATAACCACTTCACTCTGCCAACAAACTAAAGCACAAAGTAGGACATGTACAAAAAAAAAAAAAAAAACCCTGGAGAGTTTAGCATGCCACGTTCTTCAGCAAAGGGTCAGTAAAACAAGTCAAGATACTGGTTTGTTAAGTTCTTCTCTCGCTGTGAGGCAAGTGTCCAGCTGGCTGGTAAATCCGCTCACTTAGCAAACATCTTAGAAATATGCAAAAAATAACTTTCACCAAAAAACCCACCACTAAAGAAGGAACTAAAAACTAAGGCCAGTAAAATGAGAGAGCCTGTCTAAGCCAAGCCTGCGGATCTAAGACATGTTTCGTTGATTCAGTATCTGCCGTTTGGCAGCATTAGCGCGATCCATCAACACTCCTCTAGGATCATCATCAGTTTCAGATTTAACCTCGGGCCTACAGGCTGACGGAGTAAACACACCCAGCAAGCGGAATGCTACAACAAATTAACCGTGACCGGGTTAACATGAAAACACAGACTAAACACAGAAGCAGGAGGGCAACATACGCTGCGGGGTAAAGAAACGAGCAGGTCAGTAAACCAGCGAGTCCGTCAGTCGAGGAAGCTGTAAGCGAGTCAGTCAGTAAATGGATAAACCAGTGGACTTGGCCTTGAGGCAGCCATAGGAGAGTCAGCCAGTAAATCGATAAACCATTTCATACAAAACCATTGATGATCCAGTGACAGCCAAGAAAGCCGTAGGCGAGGCAGCCGAGGCAGACGTAAGCAAGTCAGTCAGGAAATTGATAAACCAATTGATGATCCAGTGGACTAAGCCTCAAGGCTGCCGTAGGCGAGGCAGCCAAGGAAGCTGTAGGCAAGTCAGTAAATTAATAAACCAAATTGATGATTCAGTGGGCTTAGCCTCGAGGCAGCCGAGGCAGACGTTAGAAAGTCAGTCAGGAAATTGACAGACCAATTGATGATCCAGTAGGCTTAGCCAAGCGGTGGCCATAGACGAGGCAGACGTAAGCAAGTCAGTCAGAAAATTGATAAACCACCTGATGATCCATTGGGCTTAGCCTCGAGGCAGCCGTTGGCGAGTCAGCCCATAAATTGATAAACCAGTTGAGGCAAACCCACTGATGAACCAATGCGCTTAGTCTTGAGGAGGCCGTGGTAGAGTCGGTCGAGGAAGCCATGAGTGAGTCGGTCAATGAGTTAATAATTTGGTTCGGTCAGTGAATCAGTAAATAAATTAATTATGAAGTCAATCAATCGAGGCACCCGTCTGTGCTGTAATGTTGGGAGTGACATCAGCGTGACACCAAGCGGGCTCCTGAAATCAAGACGGTGTTAGCAGTCCAGCCAGAGGTCAATGAAGTAAGTAAATGAGTTTGTGCGCCAATAAATCAAGCCAAATCGGTAGCAAGTTGTTAATTGATTTATAATGAAGTAACTGAATCAGGCGGGTTAACAAGTCAGTAATCTGAGAGGCCATAAATTAAATAAATAAATAGCTGCAGGAATAAAAAAATAATAATAAAAAACACACACACACCCACCCTATGTCCTTTCGTATATCCTGCACAAGACAGCTAGCAGAACGTCCTAATTATACTCCCTTACACTCGAGTCTCTCCCTAATCGCTCCTAAGCCAGCGAGACGGCACAGAGATTCCTCCAGTCGCCCCTCTAATCTCCACCGGGGGAAAACGAGCTCGTGGAGGAATTTATAACCGCGATCACTTAGCACAGAGGCTGCCAAAATTTCCCTTTCTGCTTCTACAAGGTTTCATCATTACTCTGTGCCCTGCGAGGTCTGTTTGATGCCGTACAGATACACGGCGCTCCGTTAATCGTTTGCAGGCCGTGAAGCTGGGCGGCGGCGCGAAGTTGAAAGTGGGTCAATGAGTCGGAGGAACATCTATAATAATTCGGATCTCGCGGCAGGGTGTTTGATCGGCAGAGCTACAGAACTCTTCTCGGGGAGCCGTGCACGGGCTTTTAATAAGTTTTATTTAAAACGCTTGTGGAAAATTGATTAAACGGTGGCCGTCTACTGAGCTAGACGGATGCTGAAAGGCCCATCGTGCGAGACTGAGAGCCTTGTCGTGGTCCTGGTCACCACTAGCGAGTGGATAAAGGGGAAATGATTGTGGTGGTGTTTTTTTTTTTTTTTTGTTTAGTTTCGTTCCCAGTACATGAGCTCCAATTTTGGATCGTGTCCGCCCAGAAGGAGAAAAAGCCGGGCTTGGCATTGCTTCACGTCTAAACGGATAAAAGTGGAGGCGAAGCGCTGACGACGTCAATCATCTGCATTCAGGATTCTTGAGGGACACATCACGTCAATCATCAATCTCCCTCTCTCACACGCACCAAGGGGCGATTAATTATTTTACATTTTTAATGAGAACGTGACCGGGATATCAGGAGGGACGCGCCGACTCGCGACTGCAAACCTCGATCAGCCGTATACCGGTGATTAAAGCGCTTTCTGGCAAACGACTCGGACGACATCATTCCTTTTCAAGACACATTAATATCATGGCTCTGGCATGGCGTTTTTAAAAACATCAGCTGTTAATTGCGATGCGACGGTCATGTAATATCTTCTAACTTGTGAACTCGAATCTCATCGCTGCCAGGGTTTTAAAAATAGATTGACAAATTGATAAATAAAACAAAACAAAAGGAAGAACGAGCATTTAGAGGCAGAAATGCTGACCTCTGATGTTGCGCTTCCTCCCTGAAACAATAGGTCTGGGTTCCTCCTACGCTTAAATGTTTGATGAAGCAGGAGGTTTGAACAGCAATTAGCACTTCCCATAAAAAAGGATTTTTTTCTTCCCATAAAACGTACCGCAATCATCTAACAGGGTCTCTCACATCCTTCCTGTCCTCTTTTCCACTCCGAAAGCATATGATCAACACTCTGGGATAAACAAAATATATAATTCCGCACCCTCTCCGTTTCCCTGCCTCGTTCCTCCTCAGTCGGAGTCAGACAGACGGTTTCTTGGCGTCCGTGCTGCCGAGCTAAAAGTGTTACAGTAATGACAGAGGCAGCGCTGGGAGCTTTAGGGCACAGGTTTGGAGTCGCATGCAACCTGCAATAAACCATCTGGGATGTGTCAGAGAGAGATGCTGCAGTGCTGAGCAAAGCCAAGGACCACAGCTGTCTCATCTCACACACACAGACAGAGACGAGCCAATTCAAAAGACTGGCAGATGCAGACAGAGAGAAAGACACACTTCAGCACATGTTTTATCAGAGGCTTTCAAGCAGCATGCTTGGATGAGACGGCACGCCGCTTCACTTGTCCACATGTTGACGGACATCGAACCTGCCGCACACGTGCGCGCGTCTCCGTGTCAATACCCCAGTCTCTCGCTCTCTTGTTGTCCGGCATCAAAACAAACAAGACCCCGGACGTGAAAAAGAGCGGTGAGTCAACGAGTGCGAGACAACTTCGCCGTCACCGTGTGTCTGCGGGACGCTTTTCATCTTACGGTTCTCAAGGAGCTCCATCACACTGGGAAAGACGTAGTTCATCACCAAACTGTTCTTGGGCGGCTGGGAGAAGTCGCTCTCCGATTGTTTTTGTTCTTAGTCAAAATTGTGAGTTTAGCCCCCTCCCTTGGCGGAGAAGCGACCCCACACATCAATGGTCTCAGGATGCTTTACTGGTGGGCGTGACACAGGACTGATGGTGGACTCTGTAAACCCTTTCAGGAGTCTTTTTTTTGGTGATTATTTTTGAATTTTGTAAATTAAATATTTGTGTCATTCTAAAAACTTTAGGCGCGGCTGGTTAACACGATGCAGTGAGCTATAGAAAACCCTGCGCGCTGAAACGGTGTTGCACGGAGCGTGCGCTTTTACGAGAAAGCTGAAAACCTCACAATGCTCCGAGTGGCAATAAACCCTTTCTGCTTGTGTGAGCGGTGTTTAAGCCATTTTTTATTTATTTTTTTTTATTTTTTTTAAAGATAGAGATGATGAGATCGACTGAAATAAACTGTGTGTTGGCAGATTTCAAAAAGAGCTGACCATAGCGGTGTCTATGTTAACGTTGGGAAAACATCTAGCACGTTTAAAATCAGCATTGCTATGACAGCATGCAAGAAAGACAAAGAAAATATAAGGTTGATTATCTGTTTTTCTATGAATTAATGATACTACTTATGATAACTGATGGCCGGTAAATCAGTAAAGCCGCTCCTTTAGTAATCACCACCACATTATGTGGACCTTGTCGAGCCTTGACGTGGACATGATCACGTTAGAGAAAGTGGGCCGTGAACACTGCAGTGCGTAATGCACACACAGTGATTTGTGGAGAACAAAGCGAGATAGAGAGACAAAACAGGGAATTATTGAAATAAATAAATGAAAAAGGAAGAGTGTACGTACATTGCCCATGTACTCGGACAGCAGGTCCTGCAGCGCCTGGCGCACGGAGTTGCACTCGGCCACGATGCGCTCGCGGCGGTCGTCACGCGTGCAGGACGAGTCGGCCATGAGCGCGGCACCACTGATGATGCTCTCCAGGCGCTCCTCCAGGGACGGGCGGAAGCGCTCCTCGCTGAAGTTAAGGGGGTCGACGATGATCTGCTTCTGTAAGAGGGGAAAAAAATAAAACTAATGAGAGTGAGATTAATTTTTTAAAAAAGGCTTAAATCTGAGTGATGAGTAAATAAACCACAAAAGGGAAAAAAAATAAAACTAAATGAGAGAGAGATCAATTTAAAAAAAAAAGCTTAAATCTGAGTGATGAGTAAATGAACCACAAATTTTTGTTTGTTTTTTTTAATAAAAAAAAGATATGTACTGGACAAAACAGTATTGGTGCTGATTTTATTATGCGTTTGGTTTTTTTAAAGCTACTTCTAAAGTTTACGCTTACTTTTTTTCTAAAGCCGTTTGAGAGATTATTTTATATGTGGCCCCAAAAATGGCCATTTTTCAGTGTTGTACTGTCTCGCTTCAGACAATAATAATTTAAAATGCTAATTATTCATATTTCTTTACGGGTATCTATACTAAAATCGGTGGAAGCTTCTAGAAACATCGGACTTGTAAAAACTAACAGAAATGAAAGTATTCTGAGCAATACTGAGAATTTTTTCATCTTCCCAAAAAAATCTGTAGTGTCCGTAACCATGTCAAAGTCTTGTTGCGATTTAATTTAGTATTTTAGAATAATACACTTTCAACTTTAATGTCTTTTCATGTGAAATCGAAATCAGCTAAGTTTCATCTGAATGACAGTTAAAACCGTTGGAAGATTTAAATTTCGTAAAAAAGTAACCGACACTACGGACATAAAAGGGCATGAAACTATGGATCAGAACAGAAGCAGCATGGATCGCATTAAGCATTATGAAACATGAAATGATGTTATATGATCCCGGCTGAAAATTCTATTTTACAGCTAGGTGAGACGCTCTTTACACCATGTTTCGGCTCTAGAAAAATAAACACCTGCGGTACAAACTGCCAAGTGTAAGTCGAAGTCACAATAAAAATCACCTGAGCATGGAGGACGGAGTGTGAGCTTAGTGAACACCACCTTTAACACATTTTGTTCATCAATTTCTATTTGTGCAGATCTTCAAAACACTTGTCATGATTCGCTTCACGCGGCGAGTCGATTCAGGAGTCGAATCCTTTTCTCTGTAAAAACACCCGAGTGTGTGCTGTGTTAACACCACACAGAGAACGAGAACACTGTGGTTCTGTTCAACCCTTCTAAACCCATCTCAGAAGGACGAGACACCCAAATCGGACGACATCACCGTTTGAAGGCCGTGTGTACGACTCGTCTCTTAATCAAACAAAAGGTTTTAATTGAGATAAGTTCACGGCAGTGTTCCTCACACATACTTTCTGTAAAGCCCTTCCCGGCCCTGAAGACGTATGGAAGCCCTGAGCGACAGCGCGTCTCACTCCACTCCGCTCCACTCTGTGCTTGCACCGCGAGTCGCTCTGAATCACACTCGGCGCCAAATGAATAAATGTCCATGTAAATGACTCATGGTGCATTTCCTCAAGGAGAGAGAGAGAGCGCGGCGTGTTTGGATGTGCCAAGCGCTGGACGAGAAAAGGGGAGAGTTTGACAGTTAAATGGTCTCGTTATTTCTGCTGAAAGCTGCGAGGGTCAGGAAGAGAGAGAGAGTGTGTGTGTGGGTGGCTCTTAAAAAAAAAAAAAAAAAAAGAGGAAGTGAAAAAAATAAATAAAATAAAACTCATGTTCTGTCTCTGTTAACTTGACGAATGAAAAATTTGGGGTTTGAGTTAAAAGTGATGGTGCTTTTAAATCCGGACCTGGGTTTAGGGAACCTCCTATATACATACACACGCTTAGAAAGAGCAACTGATACAACCGATCCATCAGGATGCCTTCTAGTTATTACGTTATTAAGGAATAGAACACACCGTGTTGTGCTGTTAGAGGAAAATAATCAACAACATGCTCATGTGATGGATCGAAGACCGAATACTCATCCCCGTTAGTTTGAACTGCTACAAAAAAATATTCCCCCCCCCCTTTTTTTTATTCATTTGTGTCACACTTAAATGATCGAGATCAAACAATTTTAATAATTACACAAAGATAACCTGACCAAAAAAAAAAAAAAAAAAAAAGCATTTTGTATTTTTGTTTTTTTTTTAAATGATGGTTTCATTTAGTAAGACTGAAAAAGAAAGCCATCCAAACCTGCCTGGCCCTATGTGAAAAAGTAATTGTCCCCTAAACCTAACAACTGGCAGTGAGTCTTTCACATTGCTGTGGGGGAATTTTGGCCCGCTCTTCTTTGCAGAAATGTTTTAACTCAACTCAGATTATTTTATTTTTTCATATAACAAGCGGATCAATTGCCACACCCAGGCCTGATTTTTGACAGCGCTGTTGCAAACCCTACAATGTGGCCATTTCACAATGCATTTCATATTCTCGTAGTGCTGTGAAAAAGTATTTGCCCCCTTCCTGGTGTGTACATGCATATTTGTCTTACTTCAATATTTCAGACGATCACACAAATTTTAATATTGAGTAAATACAAAATGCAGTTTTTAAGCGTTATGAATTTTTATTTATTTATTTATTTATTTTAAAAGCGCTGTTCAAACCTACCTGGCACTATACGAAAAGGTAATTTTCAGCGGCAATTGTGTTTGTGATAACACAATTATCACAAATGATGGTAATGAGCGTTTCACATCACTTTGGAGGAATTTTGGCCCGCTGCTCTTTGCAGAATTCAGCCATATAGGTGGGTTTACAACAGCACTGTCAGCAATCGAGGGAGTGCTAATACTTTTTTTTATGTAATGACAGGCAGGTTTGGACAGCTCGTTTCCTCCTTAGTAAATAAAATGATCGTTCAAAATATAACTGCATTTTGTATTTACTTTGGTTTAATGTTAAAATCCATTTGATCATTTAAGTGGGCCAAAAAAAAAAAAAAAACCCAAAAGAAAAAGGAAGGGGCAAATACTTTTTCACTGCACAGTGTATCATCAGATGATTATAAATAATATATGTATTGTGATTCATGGTCCGGGATTTTATTCAGAGTGAGAGAACTGATGTGTGTGAAGAACGCTGGAGGTTGTACGCTACCGCCTCGTTTGTTCAGTTCTACTCGCTTCAGCACCGCTTCATGAACATATTTAACTTTTTTTTTTTGTTTACTGAAAAGGGCACGACAAGGTTGAGCAGGAACGTGTACTGACCGAGTATTACCGGCTGATAAATAAATAATTACACAGACACACCAGAAGTCCGGCTGGTAAGAGCCTGAGATCCTCATCCTGCCCTTGTTTCACCTCTAAATCACCACCTGAAGCGCTCCATGCTAAATGCTGTAGCTCCGCCCACTGGGGGTCTTTACGAAACGCTTCGACCCTGCCGCTCGCTGCGTGTTTAAACCGCGATCATGAAGTACACGCTCTTTTCTGAGGAACAAACTTGCTCTTGGTGCCAGTGAATTAGGAGCGAGGCAGCAGCAGAGACATCACCTAAAAAATAAATAAATAGCGAGCGTGCAGACTTGCGTTGCCGTGGCAACAAGCCCCCCCATCACTGACTCACTCGCAAAGTTGTTTCGGCTGGAAATTAGGCAGCGAGAAGCGAGGTGGAAAAGTGAGAGAGAGTGAGTGTGTGTGTGCGCGAATGCACTTGCGCATGCGTGTGCATGGAAATAACAGATACACACACACACACACTCCCCAGCTAATATCTTGTTATTCTCATACAGAAACACACACATCTGGCAAAACCAAGCCCCTGCTCTCTCTGTGTGTGTGTGCGCGCGCACCTCTCTAGATTCACTGTACATGAACACTGAACATGTCTGACGAACGTGGCTCAGCGTTCTACTGCAGGACGAGGTTAAAGATCCTGGGTCTCTTGTGGGGTACAAGGACTACAGGTAGAACACCACATACTGAAGACATGCTGTTTCTGCTCTCAACCAAACTGTCTGCTTTCAAAAACTAACTGTTTGCAATGGGTGGGGGAAAAAAAAAAAAAAAAAGTTTTAGTTATGAAGTATCAAAAAATAAATAAATTCTTCTCCAAACTCAGAGAATTAGTCTCAAACCCACTCATTACAACCCGCACGTTCACAGTTGAGGTTTAAGACTTGAGTTTTTTTTTGTTTTTTTTTATAATCCTACAGGTGGGCTTGCTGATATTCTCTCTTATTTCCCAAGCAGACGTGACAAAGCTCGTTTCCTAACTCAACAATTCTTTATGAAAAAATAAATAAATAAAGTGTGACTGCTTGGAGGTTTGTGAAGCCTCTTGATACAGATGATGTTAAAGCTTTTAAAAGCTGCTGAATGGCACTAAAACTGTTCTGGTGCGCATGAACACATCTCGCCTAGGACACCAGCGCACACAAGGACGAGGAGGAGATTTCGGTAGAGATGGAGAAGCGCAGACGAGAACAAGTGATAAAAGGAGCGCGGGGCTGAGGGTCGCTTCTTCATGGACTGGTGTCGTTAGAGGACATGGTTTCTGCTTCTGCTCAGTCAGGACAATGCGGAGGGAAAAAACAAGGTCAGAGTAAAGCAGGTGCAATCACTGAGAATTAATACTGAGAAAGAGAGAGAGAGAGAGGGG
>JAOVVB010000010.1:19099711-19111682 GCA_028570985.1 Heterobranchus longifilis | reverse complement strand
AATTTGACCATTAATTTTGTGACATTATAGGGGAAGCTGAGCTTCCCTTGCAGTCTTAAAGAAATCGCCACTGTTGGGGATTGACTCAGTTTTAGAGCCATCTACTAGTGGTTATTTGAGGAACTGGATATTTTAGCATTTCCGCTTTGAACTATTTTTTCGGTGACTTTGTGATCGCCTTGCACCTCCAGATGACGGGTTCGAATGGATTTCCTACGGGTACTCCGGTTTCCACCTACAGTCCAAAGACATGAAGATTGGGCTAATTGGTGTTCCCAAATTGCCCCTAGTGTGTGAATGAGCTTGTAAGTGTGTGTATATGTGTGTGTGTGCCCTGAGAAAGATTGGCATCCTGTCTAGAGTGTACCCTGCTGTGTACCCTTTGTCTTCTGGGATAGGCTCCTTCTTTATCCCTGTATACATAAAGCGGAACAGACAATGAGTGAGTGAGCTCCCACCTTGCTCTAACCTGAAAAAGGATACCCCACTCCCTGATTTTAAGTGTTACCCATCAGCTTGTACCTGAAACATGGTTAATTGTCCACTTTATTGTTGTACATTTAAAATATAAAAAAAAAATGTAAACATAGACAGATTATTACAGATCTAGTTTCTTGTAAACTAGTTCGAGTAGCAACATGATTTTGTGTCTTGAGCATCAGATTGTAAAAGAAGTGTCCCTGTATGGTGATCACACCGTTTTAACAGAGCACGATGGTCCTTTATTTTAATACATTTTTATAGACAGCAGAAGCTGAGTAAAGCATTTCGACTTTAAGGAAAAAGTGAAAAACATAATATCCAAATTTAATATTTATATGAAATATACATATATTCTTAAACATGTTTCTTGGACAATTTTAACCCCACCCCTGTGCACACCCATGCTTATGGACATGTGGTGACTGTTGAGCTAACTGAATAACACACTAAGCAATTGTTTCACTTACCACAAGCAGATTAGCAAAGCAGGCAATTTTTTCTTACTTTCTATGAAGCTTTATTTTTCTTTAGAAAGTCATTTCATATCTAACAAGAGTCTGTATACTAAAAGGGTGAAAGGAAACGATGGTAATACGTTTTTCTTCCATTTTTTTTTTGTATTAAATAATAAAAGGTCATGAATTGCATTGGGAACTGCAGAAAGGTCAGACCACACCGGCCACAGGAAAGATTCATTCTCACCAATCACTTGGATTTGTCACTTTCCCATGTCATACCCAAAATGGATAGAATTTGGATAGAGAAAACTGCTTGTCGTGCTGTCACTTTGCTGCTTGCAGCTGTCGGTAGAATTACAGCACCATGTCATGCTCCCACCAAACAAATAAAAGGTCATCTGTCGCTTTGTCACTCGCCAGTGTGAATGTTAGGAAGGTCGCGTAAGGAGGCCATGTGTTGAACCGGAACAAGCCTATCTGAAGAGCAGGGACGTGGCGATACATCATGCTTATAAATTCACCTTAGAGAGTTCTTAATAATTCACATTTGCACGGGAGATATATGAATGTCACAGGGTCACAGGGTTTCAAATTTACCCATTTTCCCACTGTTTTGCAGATCTAATGAAGCTCTTCAAAAGAGCGGCTGAATTTTTTATTTTTTTTGGTCAAACACCAGATTTAATAACAGATTTAAGTCCAACACTCGTGACTCTGGAGGTCGATTCTCCAAGTGTTTTAATAAAACAAAATAAAGACAGAAATTAAACCATTACAGAACATTGAGGTCAGAACTTCAACAATCCCAAGTGTTATTTTGTGATATTTAGTAGAAAAGCACTGGTCAACACTATTAAAGGTCCTATATTTAACTATTTATAAGTTTGTGTGTGTTTATAAACCTTAAACTGACTTCATTTGACCTATGGCCTCCTCCAAGTGCACTGTTTCACTGTCTATGTAGTAAAGGATCAGCAACAATCCGGGGGAGGGGCTCTCCTTATATGAGGTCACATTAGGTGGAAAAATCGAACTGGCTTGTTTAAGCACTCTGGAGACGCACCTGAATGTCATGTGGATTCCAATTCTAAAGATTTTTTTTAATAATAGAATGTTACTACAGTTACTAAAGTTGTACGGTTGTTAGCATGCGTTGGCATGGCAATGCATAACATATCATTGGGTGAACACAAAAGAACAATACATTTGGCCACATTCTGTCTGAAATGTCTGTTATTTGATAATATATTTGTCTGAAAGCAATGTGATACTTTATACTCAGTCTAACAGCACTTTTGCTCGTTCAGTCGAGCTTAGTGCCTGCACAGTGGTGAAGTGGTGAAGAATGGCCCTCGGTACTCAGTGGTGATGTTACAATCAGGCACAAAGGATGCAAATGGACACGGTGTGCACTCCAGGCCAAGTGCACACCAATAGGGATCAGTTTATCTTAACAATCCTCCAACACTGTGAGCCGTCAATGTCTTTCCACATTCAGATGAAGGACTGACCCCCAGACAAGTGCAAAAACATCCACGCCTAAAGCACCAACTTCACAACAATCACAACTGTTATTTTATTTTGAACCGAGAGAGCATTAGCATGGGATACCGCCATATGGAAACATGACAGAGAGGACAGTACATCGTATAAAATGTTTACTGTTCCTCTTGCAGTTGATCTTTGACCCCATACCAGATGGCGCAGAAATAGACGAGTGCCTCCTCAGCATTTGTCAGGGACAAAGAACCACAACTAAAAATGAAACAGTGTGCTGTTTTTCTTTCTTTTTTTTCCCCCCTTTTCTTTGTGTTTTTTTTTTTATAGCATATGAATTAGTGTGCTGTAATATTAGCATGCTGAATCGCAGCTTAGATGAAAGCATTAAAAAAGTCCAACTGGCAAAACTGCTTTTTCAGTAACCACTAGTAAGGGAAATTAGCATGCACATCCAGTTAACGTCAGGACAACATGCACGCAAAAACACATCTCAGCGATATCGCATGCAGCTCATTTGCCGTTTGGAAAGATGCCAAAACAACATCGCCTTGGTTCATTTGAAATACCTTTTAAATACCGTTCCCCTTTTTCTGACTTTGGATGAATTGGGATGTTTCCAGAGTCTTGTCAGTCTGCTGAAAGATGGCTAACAGAAGTGCATGATTAAAATAATGACATTGTCCCAATTTGCAAATGAGGCTGTTGGGATGTCATTAGGATGGCACAAAAAGTCCTGAGCCACCGCTCATATTTTTCTTCCAAATGATCAAACTTTCTCTTGTATGTAGTTTTTTTTGACTTCCTGAAAACCTTTTTTTTGCCCCTCATTTTCAATACAGCGCTTGTACTTGAACAGTTGCAGTGGAATGTTGCTTGAAAGGTGATACATTGGCAGCACATAATTGGCTGTCATCCTATAAAAGGCCCGCCGAGCATCGGTCTGGTGAGTGGCGGGTCTCGGGTGCAGAACTCACACCTGTTTTGTTTCTTTACATTTCCAAAGGCAGGTTGTGCCGGAAAAGCTCCTCCCCTTTTCCCATCACCCATTTTGTTAATAAAAGAGAACCTTATTTTCCTGAACCTCCCTCTCCTGGTATTGGTGTTCAGTTAGCTTTGCTCAAGGTTTTCCATTTTTTGAGAGAAATTGTTACATACGGGACCTTTAACATAATTTACATAATGATTCAAATGAAGTGAAATGAGCTGCTTTTAAGCCCAAACATGCATTTCACTGGAAGTAAGTGACAGAATTATACATTCTTGTATACCTCGTGAAGTAGAATGAAGTTAAGGCATAATCACATTTGTTGAAAAAAAAATATAATAATTATAATTCTGGTTGATGTCTATCTGTAGATCGCCAAAAGTGATAACTATTTGTTCAGTGCTTTCTTTCTTATCCTTTTCAAAGTAGTGCTGCACACTAGACTGAATGTACTCTAAAGAACAGACCTAAGACAAATGTTTCACCTTGTGATTTTTCCTTTTTTATGATAAAAGACACATCCAAGAACAGAGCTCAGGAGAAGTGCACTGAAGGACCACGAGAAAGCGTTTTGACTCACCTTTCAAGTCGACTCTTATTGAAACTAATGAGTCAAGAGCATTGTACTGTATATATAAACACTTAAGTCTTCCTCATACCTGTGCAAACACCCTGTTATCGCTCACACCTTTGTCATTCAGGGCCATCTGTGGGGAATGTTCTTACAGTCTAAAGCAGTGTTACGGTTTAGACAAAAAACACACTGTGTTGACAAAAAAAAAAAAGAGACAGAAAGTCATTGGATTGATCAACCTCACAGTGCCCAGTGTTCAGAGTCATGAGAAGAGGTTCAAGCCAACGAGTCTATGGGAATGACCTTCAACGTTGCTATCTCCAATGTGTTCTATTGAATTGTGGTTGTAAGAGAGAAAAACTAAGTACAGTGTGCATGAGGTACATGCATATTTTTGTGGTAATGTTACAAAGCTGGCACAGTGGCTTAGTGGTTAGCACTGTCGCTTTGCACCTCCCAGTCCTGGGTGTGATTCCTGCCTTGTGTCTGTGTGTATAGAGTTTGCATGTTCTCCTCGTGCTTGGTGGGTTTCCTACAGGTACCCGGTTTGCTTCCACAGTCCAAAGACTTGCAGATTAGGCTAATTGGCGTACCCAAATTGCCCCTAGTGTGTGAATGAGCGTGTAAATGATGAACGGTGGTCCTACCATGGTCGTACAAAGTGGGAATGAATACAATGGTCACCATTGGCCTCCACAGTCCCTAGTTGGACTATAGATGTTCTTAGATGGATGGATAAATGGGATGTTCCAAAAAAGAGCAAAAATATTACTAGACCCTTGGATTCGATTAATATCAAAATGATCCAATTTTGATGAAAAAAAGTGAACACTAAGAATGGATAAAGGAACTGTTACATGAACCCAACGCTGTATCATAGACTTCCATAGAAGCCTGACTGGTAGCCCTTATCTTTTGGGATGTAGACAAGGAAATTGAACAAGCTGACACGTTTTTCTTTTTTTGACAAGTTTTCTGTGAGCTTTATGTTCCATGTTTAACCTGGGTGTCCATGTCATTGACCACTGCATAGGCCTTAGTCACTTATACCCAGCAACTCATGTACACCCTTGTCCAGATTTCTAGATTTCTAAAACACATCATCTGTGCAGTTTGTGCTAAGATTTTTTTCAGTTCACCAGTAGATGAACACCTTCATGTACCAGAAATAATTTCCATCTCTCAATGCTGTAAGAGCTCTGGTCCCTCAAAAGCATTTCAGGCTCCAGTGTGAAAACACATCCACTATAATGAATGTAAAACATTCTCCACCAAACTGGATGTGGAAGTTCCTACACCATAATGGGACATCTTCCACCGTAATGGGTGTGGCATGCCCTCCACCATTCTGGGTGTGAAACATCTTCCACCATACTGAGTGTGGTTCACCCTCCAGAATACTGGGTGTGGAAACTCCTTCACCATACTGGGTGTGAAACATCCAACACCAACTGGATGTGGTTCACCCTTCACCATACTGTGTGGGAAAACTCCTCCACCATGATAAATGTGGAACCTCTGCCACCATACTGGGTGTGGTTTACCCTCAACCAACAGGGTGGTTCATCCTCCATGATAGTTGTGTTTTAATCCTACACCACACATACATCCTATCTCTCTAAGGCAAAATCTCAGAAAGATTATAGATTGGCTGGACCAAGAGCTTGATCAGTACCATTGAGACAGACAGTGTGATTGCAGGACTTGGTGAATTGTTGGACCCCATGAGGAACAAGTTGTAAAGTGACATGGTTCTCAGACTAGATTTATCTCAAAAAGGCCACACTAAATAACAAAGTAAGGCTTTAAAATGTCCCTTTTTTTTTAACAAACTCATCCCTTGCATCATTTGTCCTTTCAATACACTACTCTGCAACAGGGATAAGATATTACCTCCAACATCCTCCTTGGTTTTGCATATTATCCAAAATTCATATTTTTCTTCTCAATGTTGTAGTGTTTGGCCCCTTGTAGCAGGTTAAACTTCTGGAATCAGCATCTCTTGCCTTCACAATGGAGTCCTTCTGGAGTTCTTCCACAATTGATGGAGAAGTTATTGTCTGAAAGAGAGATCATGGATCCTGCCAGGGCTCTGTATATTAGAATTAAGGTTCTTCAAATACTTGGAAGAAATCTGGACCTCCCAACACCAAGAACTTGTAGTCATCATCTTGGTTGTTATGCCAACACCTCAGCAATGGCACTCAGACAAGGGGATTCTCCTCAGGGGATCTGCACCTATCCATTACATCTTCTCCCTTGAGTATTAACTCGTATGGCTCCTGTAGTGCCTTTATCTTTAAAGCTATACACATCACAATGTCCTTGCACTTTGTTCTATAATCCTGGCCTGCTTGCTATGTGCAAGTAACTGTAATGACACCATTTACGTAAAAATTAAATCAGTACAGTTAAAGCTGTGTAGGCAAGAACTTAGCATTCTGTCTGTGCTTACAATTATTATTTTCTTCCAAATGGAAGGTTGATATTAGCATAGAAATGAATTGGCTATTTATATTACAAAGGAAGGCTTATGAGTCCAAGGGCTCATGTAATAAACTTCAGCTGAGATAATAAAATTTTGAAACAGCCCTTATAATGCCATGGGTTCCCCCCAAAGGGGAAATGCTAGCGTAAGTCGAAGTTGGGTTAAGAACGGCACTGCACCACAGCGCTAATATTTGTTAACTCAAGTGTGTACAATGATGTCAGGGGATGCACCTGACAGGCTCTCGGCCTCCACAAACGTCGAATACCAAAGTGAGGTTTAATGAACAAGTCAGTGGGAGCTCAGAAGCAATAAACGACTTATCGAGCGACCCAACTGTGTTTAAAAAAAAAAAAAAAAAGGATAAAGGCGTTTATAAAGGCTGTATAAAATGATGACTCTGTGTGCAAACGTTTGCTCTTCATGCCCAGGTTTTACAGCATGCTAATCTTTTTCTATATAACACAAGCAAATCCCAAACCCTAACACATCTGTGCCTGGCATCATTATTATCCATGCTTATGTTTTAACACTATATCATGATGTGTGCCTGTATATTGTTTTACATAAAGATGCAGTGCTGATGTTCTCAATGATCCCATTTGTTCTACCAAATCAGTTCTGAGAGAAGTGCGACTGCAAAAGCACAGGTTTATACGAGAGGCGTTCAGGTCAAACCAGGACTTTTGATTTTTGATATTCAGGACAATTTTTGTTTTGTTTCTGTTTATGTTGACAATCTGCTGTACACGTCCAAGGTGATGATATGTTATTATATAAATCCGAACATACTAGAACAAGTACATTTACACTACAGGCATTCAAGTCAAACTGGGACTTTTGATTGCACAAAATAACACAACACATTTATAAGAGTACAAACTCCCTTAATTTCTCTATATAATCCCCTGCTATACTAATGCACTTATTCCAGTGTTTCATTAGTGCTTGGCTACCATCAAGGTAGCATTTTTTTCAGTACACCAGAGCTATGATCAGATTGCCTTCTTCACGTCCAACGAACTTCTTTACTGGCCCAAACATGTATAAATGGCTTACCAGGACTGTGGGATCCCACAGGGACTGGGCTATAACTCCCAGCGGAGTTCCTGTAATGTGCAAGTGATGCAGTGGTCAGTATGAGGTCCTGCATTGTCCTGCAAAAACAGAATGCTTTTAGTGATCAAATCAGGCCATTTTTCCATTAAAAGAAAAGGGCAATTAAAAGAGTTCCTGGGAAGCCAGTGGTCCAGTCACGAAGCAGGCAGTCCGATCATGGCTCTGGCAGAAAACGTTTTACCCTGATGGTGTCCAAGCACTTGTGAAACACTGGGATAAGTGCATTAGTGTAGCAGAGGATTATATAGAGAAATAAAGGGAGTTTTTAAAGTCCTGGTTTGACTTATTAAACACCCGTAGTGTAAATGTGGTTGTTCTGGTACAGTGTGTTATAATTTCTATAATAACAGCTCATCAGCTGGGACTTGTACAGCAAATACTCAACATAAACAAATGAAAAAATTTTAGCTATGGCAAAATTTTTGTAAGAATTTAGGTAACGAGCCTCCAGTGTCAGACATATTTAGGTATTTGGGTTCTCTATAACGGGATATAATATATTGCATGGTAGGAAGGAAATGACTGTTTAGCTCTGCTATAGCATGATGACTAAAACGAAATTGTTTTGCTGGTGGTCTTGAATATAAAGTGTAACTACAAATGGATAAAAAGTATGACGTTTCATTATTTCATAAATCTTTGCTGTGATATAAAGTATTATAAAGCACTTTGGGATGTGCTGTTATTGGAAAGTAAGTTATGGTTACCACCCTAAGGTTTATAAAACAATAATAATGTTAGCAAAATATATGTTTATCGTAAAGAGCAGAATTTGGTGAGGCAAACGCACAGGATGGAAAAAAAACATGCATTAGCCCCATGATGCTTTGGAAATAAATAAATAAATAAATACCTCCACCATGACAGATTAAGCCAAGGGTTTGTAATAGCATTTGCATACAGGGAGGAAATTGCTTTATAGGGAGAACACAGGGCATCATCTGAAATCAGCAGCTCCGGAGTATGAAGTGCATTAATAACAATCACAAGTTGTTCGTCATGCGCTGCAGGAAAGGGGGAAAAATCTTCTCAATTAGACGGCGAGCGCATCTGTTTAGCCCTGAAGCTAACAGCTAGAAGCCTTATTTTACCCTTTATTATCCATGTAACACATCCTCAAATTATCCTCGCTCGACTCTTTTGCACTCATTGATTACTCGCTGCCGTGTGAAGCAAATTGGTTCGGTCACATTTGTGTAGCTGTGTATGGTGTCAAGGAGCTTCTGAAGTACCTCCTCAAAGCATTCGTAGCCTTGATGATAAGTCATCGAGGAAATGAGAGAGCTGTACAGAAGTCGTGGGAAGGAAAGATTTGTGGTAGTCATTTTCAAAGAGAGAGGGAGAGAGAGAGAGAGGGAGAGAGAGAGAGAGAGAGAGAGGGAGAAGATAGTACAAAATAATTCCATAAATAATTCTGGCACCTAATGAGCACAAGAACATGGGTCATTATAAATAAGTAATGGAGGATCTGAGTTGCATCTGGCACTGGGAGGGTGCAGAGTGCCTCACTTGGGACTACTGAATGTCTTACAGCGTGAGGAGAGGAAACACTGAGAGCACGGTGATGACATCGGCGTGCACAATGGCTCTGAGTTCACTTTGCTCTTCGTCACTTTCCATCAGCTTCCTTAGCCCTGATCACTAACAAACCCCCTTTAGAAATCCAACGTCTGTCCAAAAACATCCAACCTTCAGGACAACCAGCTCTAGATTGACACACACAACCACTCACTACGCCTGATAAAAGCCATAGCAAGTCTGGGCTCAATCACGAGCTCCTGTCAGCCCTGGGGGCCAACTGACCTCGGATTGGAAATGTAACACTCAGTGTGCTCTAATAAGGGCTTGAGCAAATCTATCTACCCCAAACAAACACACATCAGCCCTTAAAGGCCACTAGCTATCAGCCCTTGATGGCCTGGATTGGAACCAATCCCTGCGCAATAATAAAGCTCTATTAAATGTGGGCTCTGATTCAAACACTCTCAAAATAAAATAAAAAAAAAAACACTTATCACTCCAGGGTTGGGACAGCACCACTATTTGTGCCTCGTTACATTCCTCGCATTCAATCCAGGGCATGTTCCTGCCTCACCCCTAGTGTTCCCAGGATAGCCTCCAGCTCCACCATAACTTCGAACAGGGTAACGATCAGGCTTACTAAACCTGAACCAATTAATAAATTCCTGAGAAAGTCTCCAGTCTGTCCCAAACATACACAAGCACTGATTAACTCTCAAAAGAAGATGGTCTTGGATTGGACCAGCACCACTCATTATGACTCAGTAGGGGTTCATCCAAATAAAGAAACTTTCCCAAAACACAAATAAATCCACCCAGAGAGTCGTGAGTTTTACAATGGCTCACCACCTACGGTGCCCTAACAAATACCCTACAGAATATGGGCTTTGTCCCAACACACCCATCAGCCCTTAAGGGCCTGCTAGCCTTTTACAGCAATGGACAGTGCTTGTCGCACCTTAATAGGGCTCTTTGCAAATTTCCAAATCAGAATAGTAAACAACCATCATCTGTAATGGGCCACTAGCCTCAACCTGGAAAAGTGCCTGCTAAATGGTCTAACAAATCTGCAAGCACTCATCAGGCCTGAAGGGCTACTAGTCTGGGATTGGATCATCACCTCTTATTACCTTTGAAAATCTGGGCTCTGTCCCAAACACAAATGCAAGCAACCATTAACCCTAGGCTCGGACTGAAATAGCAGCACTTGCTGTGCCCTTGTAAGAGCCTTTAGAAACCTAGAATTAGCATGTTTCCCTTCACAAATCTGGGACTTTTCCAAAACAAAGCAAGCATCCATTAAACCTAGAATTGAATTACACAGACCACAGTGCTCTAGTAATGGCTTTAACAAATCCAGGCTTGGATTTTGCAATGTCACCTCTCATTACCTTTGCAAATGTGAGACACAAATGCAAGCACACATCAACCTTAGGCTTGGATTGAAATATCGCACCACTGCCTCTTGCCCATTGCCTTAATAAGGCCTCTAAAAAACCTCCATCCATCTATCCTTTTCGTCCATCCATCTAGGAACCTCTATAATCCAAGTAGGGACCATGAAGGCCTATTGTGATTGCCATTGTATTTATTTCTATTTTACAACCATGGTAGGGCCTCTGGTCAACATTCACATGCGCATTCACATACTACGGGCAATTTGGGAACACCAATCAGCCTAATCTGCATCTCTTTGGACTGTGGAGCACCCAGAGGAAACCAAACATGCAATCTTCGTGCTGAGGTGGGAATCGAACCTGTACCCTGGAGGCGGATGGCGGAAATGCTAACCACTAAGCCACTATGCTGCCTTTACCAAACCTAGGCTCCATCAGTGGATTGGAACCTCATCTCGCATTACCTTTGTAAACTGTTGTGCATTGTTGTCTCAAGCAGAAGTTCAAGTCAGCTTATTATGGCTAAGCTTGGATTAAAAGAGTTCAGCTCATTGTTCCCTAGTAAGGAGTTCATCAGGGCTTCATCCAGGCTTCATCTCTTATTACCTTAACAAATGTTTGTTGCTCTGTTCCAAGCACAAATGCAGGCACCCATTACACCTAGGCTTGGATTGGAATAACATAAACCACAGTGGTCTAGCAAAGGCTTTTACAACTGTGTTGCCTTCATTGGATTGGAATACCACCTCACATTACATTTTGGAGATTGGGATTTTGTCTCAAACACAAATGCAAGCACATATCAACCTAAGACATGGATTGGAATAATACTACTCACTGCGCCTTAATAAGTACTTTCTCACATCTGAGCTTGGTCCCAGACACCCAAACAACCAATTTTCCCTAAATAACGGATATAAATAATCTAAAATAAATAACCCTGTGCCAAAGACGCAAACTCAGCTGAAACCGAACTCGTGAAGCGTGAAATTAATGGCTCTTCTAAAGTTTTATGGCCCAAATCGAGACATAATGGTTTCACATAATGAATCCTGTTAAGGTTTGTGTTGTTTTTCCTGTTTAGGGGAAGTGAGGTGTGATTTACACATCACATGAAGTGTGCTTTAAAAAGACGAAACGCAAAACACATTAACAGGTTGTAAACTCCCGAGTGCTCGACCCACCATGACGCTCCGAAGCGAAGCGTTTCTGGGAACTGTAATATAGTGGATGCTTTTTACAGCAGAGGGCCTTTAAGGTAAGACGTAACACCCCCGCCCTCTCCCCGCCCAGCGAGTTTAGTGTATGCAAATGGATGTTCAAATGTCGGATAAACAACAGAGCGAGTAGGCTAGGAAGCTGATGCAACACTCCGGAGCGAGAGGTATTTTTGAAGTGTGCGAGTTTAATCGAGGAGAGAAACGCAGTTAGGCTCTTGCATTATTA
>JAOVVB010000010.1:19064453-19082893 GCA_028570985.1 Heterobranchus longifilis | reverse complement strand
AGATAGATAGATAGATAGATAGATAGATAGATAGATAGATAGATAGATTTTTATTCAACTCCATGCACACATGTTCCAACTTACCTGACTATTGTTTGTTTAAACCTGCCCCAACACACACACACACACATAAGCAGATAATATAAAAAGACACTGTTCCAGTTGGTTACTAAGCCCATTTACTGTCTTCCTGTGTGACCTTGTTTTTTCCCCCCAGTGATTTACGAGTGTGTGTAGTCCATAGTACGGCTGTTTGACCATCACCTGATCCTGACCTGTTGATTCATTGCAATTTTGTTTGTTTTGATTGCCTGCCTTTAATACAAATGGCTTTTACCCGCAGTTACATCCTCTGCTCTGATTCCTCACACTTACTAGGTTATGTCCTGCAGCCACAAGTACCGTATATTTACATAATTCTGGTGCTGTAGTAAACAAAGTGCTTAACTCTGGTCAGAATATATGTGTTAATAGATGCTTTAATTTTGCAAACACTTTCAAACAAACCAGATATTATTGAGACCAGATCCAATTTAAGCTTGAAGAGAGAGACGGTCAGCTTTCTGGCTTTCTGTCATGGGATTTAAACTTTATTCACTAACCTTTTGTTCACCAGCGCTGAACTTTTCGCAGCAGGGGTTCGTCTGCCCGAAATAGAAAAGCATATTTTAATGAGGTTTCAGTTTATAAGGTTCATTAAATAGTTGCTTAAATCTAGTTTAAAAAAAAACTAATTCTATTTTAAGGTCTTACAGTATAGCTATAAGTCATGGATAAAGTGGGTATGTTCGAGCGGTGGAGACTATTTGAATACAGGATGTCGAGTAAGGGATAAACTAAAGCACAATCTCATTAGCTGAAATCATTCCGCTGCAAATTGGCACGGTACAGGGACAACCCGAATCATCAAACAGCTTGTGGAACAAAGGTGCCCATATGTTGTTTGGCTCTGGAATGATTTCACCTGCTTATTTCTGTCACTCTGGACCTGTCTGCTTCCGCACTGAAGGGTAATTGGCAGCCAATCATTCACAACAAAATGAGATTAGTTCTTCAAATGGTGCTGCAATCTCAAGTCCGAAACAGACCAGGAAATGACAAGTTCAATCACACCGACAGGAAAAACAAACCAGAACTGTTTCATCGGAAAGTTGAAGAAAATACACAAATTGTTTCACCTACTGGTTGACCGAGGTCATACTCATCCTCACACATGGCGTCGGGGTCAGAGCTGCTCAGTCTTACTGAAAATTCACAAGAGATCAAATCACAGACAGAGGAACATCCGAGAAACCAGAAAAGCACACAAACCTATAAACGGCCAAATGAAGCTAAGCTGGAAGGTTTTCTCAAAGGTGGATTCTCTGAACCGTGCAGTACATGCACCTCTTATATTAACCATTTTACAACAACAATTCTCAATTCAAGATCTTCATTAGTTAGAAAGTGCACTGATATTAATGACGTGCTAACACAGGTTTATACAGTATTAATGCACTTGTTCTAAAGTGTTGTTTCTCTAGTAAGAGCTATATCATACATAGAGATTTATCTTTATAAGGTGTTCACTTCACATGAGTCTAAAATGGAGAAAGAGGACAAGAGAGGAAGGGCGTCGACTGCCGGGAAACACCAAGAAGATAAGAAACAAGTGTCAACCGAGAGCTGAAGGCACGAAACGAGTGTACTCAACCTTTAGAGGAGCAATGGGAATTTGGAGAGGTTGAGTACACGGTGAAAAGTATTTTAGAAAATGAAGAAAGAGGACAAGGAGGAAAGTATTTGATGGGTTTCTTAAGGGTGAAAGGACTAGAATAGAGATTTAAACTTAAATGAAGATGATGGAGATCAAGACCAAGAAGGTCTTGGTGGTAATGCAACATAATGGAGAGCCTAAAGACAAACAGGTAACAATAACAATCTCTTAACTACTAATACGGTGATGTTTCTGTATGAAGTAATCTACTTAGCTTTTACGGAATGAGTCTTCAATGGGTAGGTCCCGTATTTTACTATTTCTTTAACAAAAAACAGGTCTCAGAGCTCACCCAAAGTTAATGCTCTAGCTCAAATACCCCTCAAATAATGCATATTTGATACCACAAACTCCATCTCACTGTCTATGTAAATGAGTTACTGCCCCTTCAGAGAACAGGAGAATTTGGGAAGCAAGCTGGGGGAGGGAGGGGCGTCTTCTTTTATGAGGTCACAATAGGGGAAAAAATCTAATTAGGTTTTGAGGTTGATTGGTGTGGACTCTTCAAGGAGGAAAGTATTTGATGGATTCCTTTAGGGCAACGGGACTAGAAAATCAGATTTATATTGACAGGAAGATGAAGGAGATCAAGACCAGAAAGTGGCAGTAATGCAACATAGTGGATGCCAACCTCCGGTAAACACCAAGAAGATGAGACAAGAAAAAGACAAAATCTAATTGGCTTGTTTAAGCCAACAGGACCAACAGAAAAATTTAAATGGGAAAAAGGGAATGTTTTTTCCTTAGGTTTCACGCACACTGGGGACTTATCTGAATGTTTAAACAGCAATTTTCTTCCTCTTCTTTTTACTAGTTGTTTAATGGAAGTTGGAATGCATTAGGTTACATATCTGCCACCTGTAGGTCTCATTCTTCCGCATCTTCCCGGCCATCCTTAAAAATGTCCAATGTGTCATTCCCTCATCTTGTCTCGTCTTTTCCTGTTTCTCACTCCACACACTCTAATTGTTCCCTCTTAGTACCGCTCTGCAACTTTGGGTGGAGCCCTATAAGTTGCATCACGGCCGACTATAGGTCTTACTCTCCTCAGCGTCCTGGTCCTTTAGGTTGCCTTTAAATAGCCTAGCACAAAGTGCTGTGTATCATAACCTGCATTTTTGTCCTTTTTAACTTCAAGACAGACCAAAAGAAAGACTACAAAAATGTCATATATTTAAAGCTGCTATAGCATAAGTGATAATAGGAACTGACTGTCTCAACTTTACACATAACATAGTGGATAAAGAAATTATTAAAAAAAGTAGGATGTTTAAAAAATTTTTTTGTAAATATTCTGGTACAAAAAGAATAAAACACTTCAAGGCATGCGTTCGTAGGAAAATAATCAGCTTCAGGTTGGAAATAGTTATACCACGGTTCCACGATTGGATATTTTTTGTCTTTGACAGATGTATTATTCTGTAATTAAAAAAAAAAAAAAATTCAGATGCAGAATTAAAAAACAATGGATATTATTTGGTTTAAAGATTATTAAGAAACCCTGGTTATAGCCCTGTAAGTAAAATAATTTTAAAAAACTGCTTTCATACTTCATAGCAATTTGTACAACTCAAACCTTATGAAAAGAAAAAAAAAAATACAAAGGTGCAGTTACGGTTGGGGGCGGGGCTAGTTTAGTGTTAGATCTTTTCATATGACTTAAGCTCTTGATTAAAATCCACCCACATCGTCCTCTCTCAGGAAATGTCCTTGAGTCTTTTCAGAAACAGCACAGGTCAGTGGTGTTCATGGCTGAAATCGTGTGGAGAGGCGAACCTTTTGTCCTCAGATGAATTCTGAGGGTTTTTGTTTTTAAAATGAAGGTCAAACGCACGTCCTGAGGGATGCTTGTACAATATTAAACACATGCAATCAAAAGTAAAACCTATCACCAGACAGGACAAGTGAACAATTGAGGCTGTATCCATGGAAACTGGAGACATTCTGTAAACTTTATAGGTCTAAACAAAGAGCTCTTAATATTCTATTCTGCTTGTGGAGTAGTTCTATAGTGGTGTTTTTTTTTTGTTTTTTTTTTAAAGAAAATTTGTGATGACTTACAGGTGGCTCAGTGGTAGAAGTTAAAAGTCATACCCAATGACTGGCAGAGAGCCACTCGAGCAACCACTTAACCCTCACCTGCTTAGATCTGGGCCTGGATTGTATTCTGTATCAATTGAAAGTGCCTGAGAAGGAGCTAAAGAGGTCAGAAAGTGTTGTGTCGAGCAGCAGATGATCCTCTTCTCTCCAGATGATGCTTTGATGGGGTTTTATTGCTGTCTGAGAGCTTTTTGAAGACACAAACATGGACAGTCGATGCAAACAAAACCAATAAACAAGATGACAGTAAATTACACAGATGTGGTTCAAGACACCATCTTGATCTCCTCTCACCATTCCCACTCAGCTTTCTTTCTATTTCTCCAATAATTGGATTTCTTCCAAAAACTTTCTTATTTTTCTTTTCCATCTTTGACAAGTTACTGTATATCTTATATGCATGGGCATAGCAGAGAGCTCTGGGCCCTATACATAATCAGTCTCACTGGGCCCCCTTTCCTTTCTTGATCCATATCACTCACTTTGCATTCCAGGCTTGCAAGGAGTCTCTCACCATTGGGACCCTGGGAAGGCAGTCCAACTTTTCTCCCACTACTGCACCACCTAATTATATGTATTTTATAAATGATGTATGGACGAACAGTATCGTCAAGTGCATTTGCATAGTCAAGCAACATGATGAACTGACTCTCTTGTAGACCATCCCATGAAAGCAAGAAAGCAGGGAAGGTGATTTATTTAGAGTTACCAGCGTCAGAAATCACCAATTAACAAACAACATCTTAGATTAGAGCCGTTATGAAGGATTTACAGATCATAAGTAGCAGATACATCTCAATATCAACTGTTTGAAGGAGATTATTGCAGATTTTGGACATTTCTTTTCACTTTTCACAGTGTAGAAAAAATAATACAAATCAGCAATGACCATCGAATTAGAAGGTGTGTCCAAACTGGTAGTGTATGTTGTTTACCGAACTTAAATAAATAAAGCTATATTGAATTATACTGGACAAAAGAAATCTCCAAACCTGCAGTGATATTGTATCCAAATACATATACTCCAATATGGAGTTGGTCCACATTTTGCAGCTATAACAGTTTCCAGAAAGCTGTCCACAAGATCTTGGAGTATTTCTGTGGGAATTCGTAACTATTCATTCTGTAGAGCATTTATGATATCAGGAGGCACTGATGTTGAACGAGAAGGCCTGGCTCACGATCTCCGTTAGAGTTCATCCCAAAGGTGCTCGATGGGGTTTGAGGTCAGGGCTCTGTGTTAGGGCCAGTCAAGTTCTTCCACACGAAACTTATCAAACCATGTCTTTATAGTCGTTGCTTTGTGCACTGGAGCACAGTGATGTTGCAATAGAAAAGGACCTTCTCCAAACTGTTGCCACAAAGTTGGAAGCAAAGCATTTCCCAAGATGTCTTATGCATGAGGCGTTAAGATTGTCCTTCACTGAGAAAAAGGGGACTGATTGAAACACCTGAATTCAACAATTAACAGGTTTGGACAAATACTTTTGTCCTGGTGTATGTTTCAAGCTGACAAGGGTTGTGTCAAGTAAACATAACATTTGTATGTTATTTGGATAGCCTTGAACATTTGTGCAGACATAAATTTGTCACACAAAAACTGGGTTTGTAATATACTGAATTAGCAGCGTAGATAAAAGTTATTGTATTCAGCCAATAGGACTTCCTAATTATTGCATCCTAATTCATTAAATAATGTTAGTTAATTAAATTATTAATATAAATAGTTGCAAAGATATACCAACTGTTATAGAAATTGTGCGAGGTTAGCATCTAATATTGTTTACTGCTGAGATGAAAGTGAGCCACTTAGCTAATAATGAGCTTAGCAAAAATATCTCAAACAGACTGATTACCACTGTATGCTGAAAATGAGATAGTCACTAACGTTTCTCTATGCACAGACTCCAGCACTAATCTTCAGTAGCACCGGCCAGCATGAGTCATTACTGTGTCGAATGTGAGGACATTATAGTGGACAAACCTACATTTGTGCACAGATGCACAGCAGAACATTTATCATCTCTGTGGATCTGCTGGGAGATGTTCTGGGTCTCTTTGCTGTTCTCTCCATAATGGAGCTCCTGCATCATGATCTGCCATCATACACCTCAGAGGCTCATTCTGGGTTCCGGGTCTCCTCTGTGATCCATCACAGCCTTCCATTCAGAGTTCACACACGCACACACACGCGCGCACTTGCAGCCACTCTAACAGTCCCGCGGTGCCACTGACACTGCTGTCATCTTGTGTTCAGACAACATCATCACCTCCATTACCATCATCTCTGTCGTAACGCTGCAGGATGATGGCCACTCCTGTATCCACGCTGCTTGATATGATGTGACATGCCGTAAAGCGCTGGGGTTTCAATTATTTATCAGCACCGGGATGAAGATAATCCTTCGTCTCCACGAGTGGACGTATCTTCCAGCATCGCTCACATCTTAGTTTTAAGTCGTATCTTCTAAGTGCTGGTGGAGCATCTTCCTGTCCTGTTGTTTTCACTATCATTATAATATCATTCGATTTGACTCTCGGGTCCTTTAGGGCATGTGCTCTCATAATAAATTGTAGTTCTTCAGTTATGGTCCTGTTAGGGCTTCCTTGGGGGCAGGGGTGGGGGGGAAACAGCACCACCTACTGTATATACAGTGGGACAGAGCTACATAGAGGGAAAACCTACAGGGCCTTTTATATTGTCTCATCTCAAAGAACATCCAGTAAGGCACTTAATGGAATTGGAATTGGAATTCTATAGGGCGCTGCTTTAAGTTCTCTGACATATAGAAGCACAACTTTATCTAATTTTCCCACATGAAAGGGAGTCTATAAGGCACTGCACCATGTATACACTAGAGGGCACTTCATCAAGTTTCCTGCATCAAAAAAAAAAATCACCTAAAGGGTATTAGGTGGTAATAAAGGGTAAATAAAGGTATTTTTTCCTCACTTGTTTGGAAATCTATAGGGTACTGTATCATGTAGTCTTCACAGCAAGGGCACCCATTGGAGCGATAAGTCATGTTTCCTGACATGAAGTGGAAACCTATAGGGCACTGCATCATGTAGTCCTAACTGAAAAGGCACACTATAATGTTTTCTTGCACATTTTGATACCCTAGAGGGCAGTTTATTATGTTTTCTTACATATAGGGAAACTCCATAGGGCATGGCATGGCATGATGTTTCATGAAATGTCATCTGAAAGGCAGCCATTGGGGTGCTTAATAACATGTGCCACATGTGTAAGGACACCCTAGAGGGCACTTAATATGCGTTTTCAACCACTTTTTTTGGTCCAGTAATTTCCATACACAAGGTTGATATAGAGTTATAAATAAATGTACAGATGATAATGAGATATGATATGGCGTACTGTGTCACACAATAAGTGTGATGAAATCCGTCTAAGGAAACAACATTCAACAACACACAATTAGCAACTTAACACTTGACATGTTTCAATCCTTGGCTCCCAGTTCCCCCCGGAATGGCCGCACGACTTTTTGATTGTGCACTTAATTGCATTTGCTTGAAAGCGGCGGCATCTGTTTCATCCTCTTCCAAGCATTCAGAATGCAGCGACGGTCCCAGGCGTGTTACCTTCCCCTCACCCTAATCATCCTCTCTTCAGGGAGGAACACAAGTCTGCGAAATTAAATCAGCTGGCCGACTATTTTTACTGCTATCAGCAGACTCGTGTCGCAGTCAACCCAGACGCCTACGCCGCTGCTGAATGATACAGACAAAGACAATGATTAAGTCAAAAAGGAATAAAGATAGAACGCAAAGGTAAAGCCTACATCATTTCAGCACCTTAGATTTATTTCTTTTATGTCTCTGATGAGAAAATTCCCCCTGTCTCCAGCAGGAAAAGTGTGATGGTGCCGTTTTGATCCCATCCCAAGACTTGGATCTTCTACAGTGTATCTCAACATGTTACTCTCAACACCCGGCACCCATCATGTTATATCTGGCTTTATCTCACTCCAAACACACTTATCTTTCTTACGGACAGCGCTGTACAGATTTTTCTAGTTATGTGTGTGTTTTGATAGTAACTAAACACAAACCAAATGCTGATACATAATACTGATTATTGTAAATGTTGGTTGTTGGATTGACGTTACATGCTAGGATTTGTACTAGCTTTTTTGGCAGTATAGCAAAGCAAGCTAACTGTATTGGCGTGCACACTCACCCGAGCCAACAACAATCTCTGCGCCTTTCTTACCAATTTCCATGTGTCTCATTTTAAGTGCCAGTTCTTTATCACTTACGATCATATGTAAAATTTGAATGTGTTTTTCTGTAATAAAAAAAAATTCATCTGATCATGGCGGGCATCAGTATTAGGCAAGTATAACCTCATACAAACAGCGACATATAACTTTTTTTATTGTGCCATTATTTATTCAACAAAAACTAAAGCCAAAAAAAATCCCCCAAAACATGCAATTCTAGGCCCCTCCCATATTGCTTTCACAGGATTTAAGAGGGTTGCAGCCAGGTGCTCCTAATTATCAGCCCTTGATTAATTGATCATCAGCAGGTGATGGCAGGTGAGGCAGACTTCTTTAAAAGCAGAAGTTTTGGCAGTTTTCTGGTCTGGAGCATTCAGGTGTGTGTTAACACAATGCCAAGAAGGAAAGACATGAGCAATAGATTTAGAGAAGCAATTTTCCCAGAAAGAATTTTCTTCCTGGTAAGATTTGCACATGTCTTGAATGCTTTCCACTTGTGAATAATCCTTCTCACTGTAAAATGTTGAATTCCAAAAGTATTTAAGACAATTGTCAGACTTCCCAGTAGTGGACGTCCCAGCACATTCACCCAAGTGAATCCAAGGTCAGACCAAGCAATGCTCAGAGAAATACAATAAACCACAAGAGCTATATCTCAGACCCTACAGGCCTCACTGAGCATGGTAAAAGACCATGACTGCACACTTAGAAGAAGGCTAAAAAAAATAGGGTTTGTTTGGAAGGTGCTTCTGAGCAAACCACAAGGTTTGAAAGTGGAGTTGTTGACCTCAATGCTCAGCACAAAACAGCATTTCAGCAGAAAAACCTCAAACTCACAGTTGAGCCTGGTGGTGAAGGGATGGTGATTTGTGCTTGTTTTTGGAACCATGGGACCTGGGCACCATGCAGTCATTGGGTTGACCATGAACATATCCTAGTATGGTGGGAGCAAATTTGATGCCATCTTTACGACAGCTAACACTTGGTCAAAATTGTGTCATGCAACAGGACCATGATCTAAAGCACACCAAAAAAATAAAAAATAAAAGAATCAAGGTTTTGGAATGGCCTAGTCAAAGTTCAAACCTGAACTCATGAACCCTTGAAATGCTATGGTTGGACCTTACGAGAGCTGTGCATAAGCAAATGCCCAAAAACCTCCATGAACTAAACCAGTGTTGTAAAGAAGAATGAGCCAAAATGGTGAAATAGTGTAGTAGTCTTACAGCATATCTTCCCTTTTTTTTCTTTCTTTTACTTCTTTCTTTATTGTGGACCTACAAGCTATTGCATCATGGGGGGTATGTATTATTGCCCACACATTCTTTTTATTTTTAGCTTCATTTTTGTTAAAAAATTAATGTCATGGTGAAAACCTTGTTTTTGATGTTGTTGTCTGAAGTTGTATTTGCCTAATACTAAAAAAACAAAACAAAACATAAACTTCTACACATGACTGTAAACCCCATTCACACAGTCTGCTCAGGGCAGGGTTATCTGTGATCTGGATGAAAGTAACAGAGGTTACAGAGTAGATCAGATGAATATAGAAGAGGTTTTTCAGACAAATCCCACCATCTGAGCTCCGTGATTGGTTAGGCCACCAAAGCTCTAAAACAGGAGCCAATTCTTAAAGTCTACGAATTGGGCCAACAACGAGATCAGAGCAGGGCACTGTGTTTGGCGATTGATGTCAATATGCAGGGCTAGCACCTCAACACCCAATTTACCTGCTGTTATTGTTTTCAGCAAAAAGCAAGGACATGCCAGGTATTTCCGACACACATAGTACACGGCACACTAGACACTGATGATTCTAAGGTAAACGCCATGTCATTCTAATAGTGAAAAGCCTCACGCTGCTTAAAAGCACATAGTGAGGAACTCCTTTAATGGCTTAAACGTGTGGAAATGTCTTGGAGTGAGGTCAGGACTGTACAGGGGGCGTGGCAATACCTCCCAATCGGGTTCCTGTAATGTGCAAGTGGTGCTGGTAAATGGTTGTGTGTACAGTTCACACAGACAGGTGTGGCTCTTCTCTTTCACTTTTCAAGGATCAGGCGTTTCCAAAAATGTTTGCACTATTCAAATGTTTTATTGCGACTAAGAGTTTCATCACCATAGTGTTCTTGAGTTTTTCTGTAAATGTCAATCAGATTTATGCTTTCATTCACCAGAAACATCATCACGAGTCCTGAATACCCCTTTAAATACCCCTTGACTTGAATACCCCTTTGTAAATTTATTAATTTATTAAGCATTATTCCTTTTACATGATAGCAATTTGCCAATCAATGTACTGTATTATCTTAATTATTGAAAGTGACATATTTCTTATATTTAATATTATGGAACAACAGGAAACCAATTTCTGTTCTGACTTTTAATCTGGATGGTTTTACATTTTTTTATCTAACTGGTAATCTCAGGCCTACGGCGTCATGTTGAGTTTTCTCTGGTACAATAAGCTATATATCTTCAGCAGTCAGACTCCCTTGATAATGCTTCAGAATTGGACAAATTGCTTTAAACATATATGTGCATAAATACGAGAACACTGCTGCTTCAAATTACCTAACACTTTACACTAATACTAATGCAAAATTCGAATTCCTCTGTCTCCGTCTCCTGCTAAGTAGCATGACAGAGTGATTGGTGACACAGGCAGCTGCTTGTGGCATTTAAGCATCTGTTTCACAGTTCGCACAGTTCACACACGGGCTAATGTCTTCCTCGCATGAGCTCCCGCACTACGGAGAGTAGCATGTGATCGCAGTGGGACGAGCTGATGATGGATGACGGGTATAACGTCACTCCATTGGGTATCGCATTCATTCTGGCACTTTTTAATAGTGCACAGGCAGACAGAGAGAGAGAGAGAGAGAGAGAGAGAGAGACAGAGAGAGACAAAGACATCTATACAAAGAAAGAAAGAGAGCTGAGATGCTAGTAAATTTGCAAATCTCTGTCTCACTTTCTCTCTCTCTCTCTCTCTCAGTGTTAAAGCAAACCACAGGAGGGACCACCTGCTGAGCTCCAGCTCCACAACACCACTATTTTTTCCCCACTTTCTGCTTACATCATCGTCATCGTCATCATCACCATCATCATCTTTAAACATGGAGAAAAGCCGGAAAAACAGAGCCAATTTGCACAATCTTTAGAGACCTAACAAACTACGAAGGCACGCATCACACACCACACACTTTCAGAGATGCATCAGCATGGGCGAGAGAGAGAGCTCTTCTGAAAATTTCACACTAGTATGAGCAGTACATTTCAGCTGTCATGTGTCTGCATTCATTCATTTTTAACTTTACAGCAAGTTCTGACCTAACATACGTCCATCTGGCTGCAGGCAAGGAAAGAAATCTTTCATGTAATAAATAGACTGTGATGTGGACTTCATCTATACGTCACACACTGCTGTGTTTTCATTAAAAACAAAACAGAGTATCTAATAGAGGACTTCCAAAACATCTCAGGACATAGAGAATGGTCGGGAAGAGTTTCCTGGGTTCTTGGCTCAGTCGCCGTGGCCACGTCTTAGAGGCCTGTGAGATCCTCCACGTGATTTTTTTTTTTTACTAGGGGTCACGTGAAGGCCATGGTGTCCCTGGAATACCAACAGCAGAAAACATTGTTTAAAGAACCACATTCAAAGTGCAACGACATGCATAACACACCAGAGTTGTGATCACAAGTTCATGATGAGTGGGTGTGTGTGAGTGGGAGAGACGATTCTGTATGTGTTTACAAAGAGATGGCAATCATGTCAAGGATGTTGAGCAAGTAACATTATGACAAAAAGTGTTCATTTTGTCTGTACATGGAGGACATAATTATATCTTTATGCTTAGATAACCTGTGATTATGCAGAACTGGGTTTCTTAAGGCTTGTAACAGTGTCGGCTCCCAGACAGATTAAGTGTGGTGGGGTAATGTCATGAATAAGGTTTTCCAGGGGGCAATGTCAGCTTACAACATCAATGAATCTTGCGATTTTTAATCAAGTAACGTCATACTTAGTTCATCATCATATGGCGTCATATTAGGGCCTCTTTAATCAACAGAACAAAAAAAAAAATATATATATATCCTTTGATCTAGATCTCGGAGACGCTTGCACACCCTGACACTGCGCTACAAAACCAGACCACTCACAGAGACTGGAAGAAGGACAATTCTGATTGTCTGGTTCTGATTAGCAACGGATATGTATATATATATACTGTATATGCTTCTTATGTCTTACATGTACACCCTATATGCAGTATATCTTAAATTTCCTCCTCTTTTTATATTTGCAACCAGATAATGTAGGTCTCTTAGACATGATGATAATGCATTGTTCACTTAACCTCACCTTAATGTCACTCAGCCAGACAGCCACTGGCTTGTGAGAGCTGGGGCAGGAGGCCAGCGAGGGAGACATCAAATCATTGTGCTTACAGAATTAAGAGCCTACCGTTCTTGGTTACTCTACAATTTCTTTTTTATTTCACATTCCTTTTGCCACAATAGGCAGTTGCCTAGTTCGCCTATATGACCACAAACAAACTTACAACACCTGGAATCAATCACAACCATGCACAGTATACGCCGATAACATTTCAATTCATCAGTGTTATAACCACCTAGGTTTTGGCTTTCCCTTGTGCCACTGGGGAGGCTCTGGCCCCTCGTGTGACTCCACAAGACCTTTTGGGATGCGGGGGTGCTGTGGCATCTGGCACCAGGATGTTGGTAGTGGATCCTTTGGGTGCTGTGGGATACAGGCTTGGGCTTCCATGGATAGGACTTGTTTATCTGGTGCATCCCATGGGTGCTTGATCAGATTGGAGTATGGAGAGCAGCCTTGGGATCATTGCCTGGTGGGCCTCTTGCATGGTGGGCTTTGGCAAGCATTTCGCAGGCAAGCACTGACTTTTTACTGCATTGTCTTTTCTGTGGGATAGGACTGGACAGACTGTCTTTTGGTCCTGCGGGCATGGGTGAGTCTTGGGTGCCTTTCATCCTGTCACTAGTTTGCTGGTGTATAACTTGTGGTTAATGTTATGCTGATTGGTTTAAGCATCATCCTTTAATTCTAAACATGAACCGTAACCATAACCCTAGACCCGACACTAACCCAAAACCCTAGCCCTAATTCTAACCTTAACCCACCCCTAAACCCCTAAACACCTTAAACTCTATCCCTAAGCCCTAACCATGTTCACTCTGTGTCATTTTCACCAGTTGCACTTTGCTGAATCTGTAGTCTCTCCAGTATGTTGATAATTTTTCTGTTTCCCCACACTCTTGCATTATCTTAGTTCATGTGGTTTGTTCCTCACCTGACCTTTGCCTGCTGTCCCATTCCATTGCAATCAATGTCCAATTACGTCTCCAATTACGTCCATCTGATAATCACTCTCATTTCCTATAATAGCACATCCTAGAGTGGTTTATTCCTCTTACATCACAATGATTTCACAACATTTAAATGAATCAAAGAAAGACAAGTCACACTTTCTATGCATTATATAGTGACTTTTAGTTCATGTTCTTGCTTACATTATAGCAGCTGTAAATTACACATTTTTATTCATTAAATAACGTCAAAATAGACATACAATTCCCTATTAATGAGTTGTTTCCATAGAAACAATAACTTATCAGATGAGCACATTAACATAAACCTGTGACTTGGAACTGCACTACTGTCAAAGATGCTGCTATTGAAAATTAATCAACAACTTTTGTCCAATCGGGTTTGAGAACTTAAAAACAGGACTCTTTTATGAGCTTTTCTTCTTTTAAGTTATCGGTATAACAACAACAATCTATATATTTCCCCGCAAACCTGCTTGCAATATGTCCCAAATTTTATCTTTGAGATTTTCCAATATTTTATCACACTGACTCCAGCCGGAACGGTCTATCTCCCATAATCCCCCACTCTGCCTTAGTGCTGCTGAAAGCGAATCAGTGTTTGCAGAGCGGATATGAGTACCTGACCTCCACAACCTGTCTGTCTGTGTGTGTGCAAACACACCAAGGCAGCAGTGTGTGAAGAAGGAAACTACAGAGGTACAGAGGAAAAACAACGGCACAGAAGAAAAAGCACGCTTCATGAAGAAGTTAATGGTACAGCAGGTCCATGATACCCAGGATAAAATATAACCAAACAAAGTTCAAACACACACACACAGCTCCAGCGAAGCTTGTGAAATGTGCTGCTGAGGGAGGTGAAGCGGTCCGTTCTTGTAGTAGCACTAGTTATCCTCTAGATGGTGACACTTCTTCAACAACAATGAAGTATTTAGATATCAGATAAATTCCAGGAATGAGTAGTAATACTCAATAATTACATAATTCTTTTGACTGTGTAAACTTGCTTTGCGACAATGTCAATTGTTAAAAGCGCTATACAATAAAGATGAATTGAATTAATGTAGTAAACAATGAAAAACATTTTAATAGCATCAGACATTAGACATGAGCAGCAGAATGGCATAGTGTTTAGCAACGTGACCTCACACATCCGAGGTTAAGGGTTGGCTTCCTGCCTCGGGTCTGTGTGTGTGTGTGTGTGTGTGTGTGTGTGTGTGTGTGTGGAGTTTGCATGTTGGCCCAGTGCTTAATGGGTTTCCTCCAGGTAATCCGGTTTTCTCCTACAGTCCAACAGATTAGACTAATTAGCATTCCCAGCCTGCCCGTAGTGTGTGAGTGTGTGCGCCATATAATGATTTGGCACCCAATCCATGGTGTACCCAGTCTTATGTCCTGAGTCCCCTGGGATAGGCTCCAAGCCTCCCAAGACCCTGTACAGGATAAGCAGCATAGAGAATGAGTGAGAATTGACCAGAGACGTAACCAGAGTTTTTTTTCCCAAAATTTCTTTTTATAAAGAGCTCCATTACCTCTATGATACAGAAGATATAATAATAATGTTTGTTAAACATGAAAAATACAGTACTTTTTAGTTAATCAACATCTTCTTAGGAGTTCACTATTGAGCAGTATTAAGCAGTAGTTACTGAATCCCAGTTCCCACCTTCACTATTTTTGCTAATCATCACTATGAATTCACAAACCCAAACCGTGATGAGCTGTGTGATGAGTAGTGAGTCGTACCCTAAGCTCATGGCTTACAGGGGTGTGTCAGGTAGTGATGGGTCGTTCATGAACGATTCGTCATTTTTCAGGGCCGAGCCGTTCGTTCTTGTGTCACGTGACTCCCATAGACGCTTTGAAGTGCAGTACACAGGAAACAGAATTGAACGGTTCTTTCTCAACGAGTCTTCTAGGCCGAGTCGTTCGTTCTTTTATCACGTGACTCCCATAGACGCTATGCGGTGCGATAAATTCAAAATCATGAACGATTCGGACTAGAAGATATGAGGGGTGAGCTGCTCATTCTGTTTATCATACTATGTCCTCAGCTGCATTGTAAGATTTTTATAACTGAAACTATAGACATAATTTGTGTATGTAGACCTGTTGAGTGTCTATTTATTGAAAATGTAACATTTTATTTTATTTCTGATCAAAAGAACGAAATGAACTAAATGGCTCGAAAAAAGATTTGTTCATTTTGATGAACGAGATTCAAAGAACCGGAGTCAGTAAAATCATTCAAACTTGCCATCATTAGCGTCAGGGTAGTTACAGCAGCCTACTGGCATGGACTATGGATTTCCTGAGGATGGTATGGCAGTGATGTGGCTATTTATGATTAGACAGGTTTTGTGTAGGCCCACTGTATGGTTTCGCCGATGTGTCAATGGTCATTCCTGTCCTTCTGTAGTCAAATGTAGGCAGCTGTACTGGCACAAGGAGTTTTAAATGGCACAGGAACTGAACTGCCTAAACTTTGTAGCTACTCCATAGCGAACAGGATTAGAGTATACCTGAACTATGTAAGCCACAATTTAAAAAAACTGTAGTGATTTGTAGGAAAAATCATGAAAGTGGGAACTGGGCTCGAGGCTCATTTTCACTTCTCCTGTGCTGCTGGCTAATAATGAAGGCGTGTAACGAAAGTAATGCAAAAAAGAAAAAAACGGGCATAACTTTTTATTAACCGGCATGAGTGGTTGAACCTGCACATGTTGGTAGAGTCACCCTTCTTCGCAGCAGAAAGGCGGCAGAATGCTAACACCATTGACGAGAGCAATATGCACAAATGGGTGAAAAATTTTAAAGAAGGAGAAACCAATATGGAGACCAACCAAACTGTGACATAGACAAAACTGGGACAAGGACCACAGCCATCCCAACAATGGACTGTTCTCTCTGTTGAGGTCAGGAAAGCGATTCCGCTCCCTGAAGACCAACACAGAGAGACTGAGGAGGAGCTTCTTCCCGCAGGCGATACGGTCTCTAAATCAATACACCACACAGTACTGATCCATTTGGCACATTCACACACATGGTTTTTGCACTCAATGTGGACATTCTGGACACTCATTTACACTAGTGGCCACTACTGCACTTTCGTGGTCATTAGTTAACAAACTCTATCACAAGCCACTTTAAATAAATAAATAAATAAATCACTTTCAAGCATATTTGCACATACAAGTCACTTTAAATATGTGGATTACACAGCCCCTGGACATTTCCATTTTTATTACCATTTATATCCAACTTCATTCCACACAAAATTCCATACATATTTTTTTGATATTGTGTATTTTGTACTGTACAGTTATTTTATTTTAATTTTATATATTTAATTTTATTCTTTCTTAGTTCAATTTACCTTCTATTTTCTTTTTCATATTTATTTCCTATTCATAGTCTTTTATTTTAAGGTCACGAGCGATTGTCTCAGCATTTCACTGCATATCGTACTAGGTATGACTGTGTATGTGACAAATAAAATTTGAATTTGAATTTGATTTTCAAAGAGTCGGGTTCAACGACGGTGCAGATGCATGGCTTGTGACGAAGACCACAGCATGTTTAGTAGGACCTTTACATAGAGGACGAGTTACTCTACTTCCATGTGGAATCTGAACCAGTTCATAACAAAGTCATGACCACGAGCGAGAGTGTGTGTGTTTCTTGGGGAAATCAATAGTGAGTATTTCCGTTACAGTTAGTTCTATGTGTAAAAGAACTGGACTGGATTGTTATGTCCTCTTGCAGTGTACAGAACCAGCACCTGGACCTCCTCAGCACCGGCACCAGACGAGTGCCGGTCACGCTCAGTGTTGGTTGCACAAAACACATAAGGAATAATAAAAGCAGGAAGCATAGTTTTAAACGTGTGTGTGTGTGTGTGTGTGGTTGTGTGTGTCTAATATGCTGAATATCCTCTTTAATCAGACCCAAGAATCTCTCTCACACACACACACACACACACACACACACACACACTTCGGCTGTGGAGACGTGGCTTGTTGTGTCTACGGTTTTGTTTACAGAAGATAAAAGAAACGTAAACCTCTGGTGTTTGTGTGTGTGAATGATGAACAGCACAAAGCATTGCAGCTGTTCTCTGCCCAGGTCTTAGCCACACTCGCCCACGCGGCCGTGACGACTCCGGGTTTTTAGCATCGTGTATAGGAATGAGCCGAGAAACTGTGAACGCGGAGCAGAACATTTTAAATTAGTGCGGTTCGGTAGATACTTCAATCTCACGTGTTATTACTGTAGCACAGACTCACTCACTCACACGGAGAACAGGAGAGCTGAGCAACAAGCCGGGGGAGGGGATCTTCTTATATGAGGTCACATAAGGGGAGAAATCTAACTGCCTTGTTTAACATGCGTATTTGTACACACACACACACACACACACACACACACACACACATCTGAATGTCTAATTATAGTAAAAAGAATTATGCAGAACATTCTATTTGCATTCCCTGCACTGTCCTTACACTTTAATGTGACTGTTTAATCATCTGCATCACTTCGATGTGAACCCATTCCTCTGGGACTTCATCAGAGTTTATCACAACATTAACGGCTGTTGCACCAAATTCAAATTATTTCTTCTTTCCTTAAACACAAAACTGAGCAAACCCCAAATCCCAGTCACAGCTTCTGCACTGGTGACATCAGTCAGGATTCAGGAATCATAATAAAAACGTGTCTGTACCTGCTAACTGCGCTGTGATACTTTTAATCTATTGTACAAATTAATAATTATTTGTTATTCATTTAATCAGATTTTTTTTTCAGAATTGATTTCTTTTTTTTATAATTATTTCTGTACACTTAGAAACATTAAACAGTCTAAATTTGACAAATTCCTTAAAAATAGTGTGTGTGTGTGTGTGTGTGTGTGTGCCCTGTGATGGATTGGCACCCTGTCCAGGGTTTACCCCGCCTAGTGC
>JAOVVB010000010.1:19042178-19053161 GCA_028570985.1 Heterobranchus longifilis | reverse complement strand
GTGTTAATATTTTGGCACTAGCAGCAGTCCATGGCGCCAGCATGAGTCATTTCATTTTCAGGACTTTAATAGACACAGGATCGTATTGTTTTTCTCCTCTGATATGTAATAGTTGGAGGAGAAATCTCCGGAGAGATAAAACACAGCCCTGAGCTAAAGAGTTCATAAAACAGGGATCAGATGGAAGCTCAGAGAAAGAAGAGGGATGCTCTTGTTATCAAACGGATCAGTTTCAGGCTTATGCTGACTCATAGTATGTAGGCTTTTAAGAAAGGAAAAAAAAAAATCCCAACAACAATCCTTGTTTCAACATTTCGCTTCACTGCACAGCATCGCTTAATGCACAGCATTCTGGCTAATTAACCCGAACCGAGAGAACAGAGAGATTAGCAGGAGACGGGCGAGGGCGTAAATTGCACGCTAATCCATGGACTGTGAAAATCGTCTGCGAGCTTATCGCATTATTAAAGAGTGTGTGAATTGCCTCTGCTAAACTGTGAATTGCTTTTCGCTAAAAGGCCAGCAAGCTACCCGGGATTGCACTTTTTTTCAAGTTTCACGAGGCGGTTTGAGATTCCTTCCTACCATGCTTCAGGACTCAGGAAGCCCTTGGAGCATGTTCCCACCGGGTTATGAGCTATATCTCGATTAAACGGAGAGCATCCGTGTGGTGTCTGAACAATTTCTCCTAGCACTGAGACCCGAACCTCCAGATGCCTCTGGGCTCTGTGGGCATCTCTGGAGAACAGGAAGCGCCTAGAAACAGAACAAAGAGCAATAATTCTAATGTAATATCTTAAGACTGCAGATTTCTGTTTACTGTCTACTGGAAATGTACTTTGTTCGAGGCATAGACATATTGTTATTATTTTCCGTGCTATCCCTAAAGAATCTCGTGACTATCTGAGCAGATGGTGCCGGGTTACTTTAGGGCACAAGCGTTTCATATTTCTTGACCCGCCTGTAAGTTTTGTTTCCATTTTTGTTTGCTTTTTTTCTTTTGTTAATTTAACAGAGGCAGGAAGAGAGGGTGGGCGGAGAGAGGAAGTCAGTGTAATCAGTTACCGAAAGCGATGTCCAGTGCCATGACATACTGTATTCTTTCCGCTTGGCAATAAATCCTAGGGTGGGTTACTTTCATGCAAAGTTAGCTTGAGAACAGCATGGGATTTACAGATAACTCAACTCTACAATTGAAGGAAAGTCCTGAGTTTGGAAGGGTAAAACAATATTTATCCCATTTGGGGTGGCTGCTCTCATGCCTGGCTGGAGTATAAATGGTACCACAGCTATGGTCCTCCTGTTTTTCCAAAAAAAAATACATTGATATTTCATTTTTGGCATTTAAATCAGATTCTGTGTTATTAATGACTGTCTTTTAGTGGATTATTTTGGGCTTTCAGTATACAGTGGTGGGAGAGTAATGAGTCATAACCCACATTGTAATGAATCACATTAACCCAGAAGATGGAGGGTTCCCTTTAGAGTCTGGTTTCTTCTTTATTAAGAGTACAGTGAAACATTTTGTTTTTCACATAGCCCAGTTAGGAAGCTGGGGTCAAAGAATAGGGTCAGCCAGGGTACAGAGGAGGAGTTAGATTTAAGGGCCTTGCTCAAGGGCTCAACAGTGGCAGCTCAGCGGTTCTGGGTAACCCAGAGCCTCAACCATTTGTACCACCATTCCCCATGCCCATTTACAGCGGTTTTAAACATCACCATTTAGTCAGTAAATATATTTCGACACATGCAAAAAAATCTGTCCATGAATTATGAAAGTTATGTGTTATAATGTGAAATGACACAGTGGAAAGTATTGAACACATGAAGGAAAAGAGGTGCAAAAAAGCATAGAAAGCTAAGACACCAGCTGAAATCAATCAGTAATTAGAAAAACAATCCTTCCGCTTGTCAGTGCAAATTAATATCAGCTGGTCCGGTCCCAACTGATGGCCTATAAATAGCTGTCTCATTACCAAGGTGTCACACAAGACACATCTTATAATGGGTAAAAGCAAAGAGCTCTCAGGATGTATTATCAAATTTTCCTTCACTGAAACTTTCTTTCTTTTTTTGTTTTATACCGGATGCCCTTCCTGACACAACCCCCCCCGTCCGCCCCCCATTTTATCCAGGCTTGTGACCAGCTCTGCATGCAGTGGCAGGGTAGTATGGAGTGCGGCACCCCACTGACAGATACTCAGATCCCCAAACCAACAACCTAGAGCCTTAGCCGTCTGTGCCACCAATACCCTGAATGTAAAAGGCCCAAATCGGTTCTATCCCCATGAAGGCATGGAGTCTCCTGCACAGAGCCCTGACTCCCTCATGAACAAGTACTCAGACTTTTGGCACACATGAGGATGATGGTCAGACTTTTGGCTATGAAGGGGTATCAAAAAGTTTCTAGACTAGTTTTATAAGATAACAGATAGCACAAGGCTGCACGCACAGTCACACGGAGTCATAGAGATGTTGTGGATGACTCGTCCCTCATGTTGAGGATAATTACTAGTGACAAAATTTTGGTGTATGGGTACGACTCTGAGACAAAACAACAGTCTCTACAGTGGAGGAGTCCATCATCAGGGGTCAGGGGTAGCTCAGTGGTTAAAGCATTGGACTATGGTTTGGAAGGTCCTTAACCCTCAACTACTCAGAAATATAATGAGATAAAAATGTAAGTTGCTCTGGATGAGGGCGTCTGCCAAATGTAAATCATCTCTACAACTGAAAATGGTGAGGTGGGTATGCAGCTCCACCAGGTGTGTGCACATTGTCTTTTTCAATATCCGTGCATCAAGAATCCATTCCCAGAGGCCAGACCGTCAAAAGCGAATTCGACTGCCAGGTTTTAAGACGTCTGACGGAGGACATACAATGAAAAACCAGAGCATGTTTACTTTTTGATACTTGCTCATATACAGTGTACAAGTCTATTGTTGAGGTGATACATAAATAAATAACAGTTGAGTTGAAACCTATAAAGAACTCAGTTTGGGCAAAAACGATTATATGAGGCAATGTGAAAGTTTTTATAACATATGCTATAGAAAATAATCAAAAAATCTGTTTTTATTTGATGGAATGTATTACAAGGGACTTTTATTTAACAAATCAGACCGATCCATATCCTCATCAATCACTAGAAACTGACTAATTAACCTTCAACTGCCACACGTAATTGAATAATACTGTAGACGCAAAAGAGGGCGAAAGGCTTGATAAGTAAACAGGGACCAGCGACCGTTTCATCAATGAAGAAAAATGAAAAATCTTGCCCACGGACAGAAGGACTGAACCTCACATTAGTAATGATACAGTGTTGTCTATAAATCAGCTCAATAATCCATAAAGTGTTCATGAGCGGAATGAGTGCTGAATTTGATAATGTCGCAGTGATTACGACTCTCTAGCTGTGTGAGGCAAGAACACAGCTTTAAAGATCACTGTCTCCTTAAAGGACTACTGTGTCTCGATGGAGTGAGTGTCCTCTTCGCTAACGGTCGCGTTGAATACTGATCACAGAGGATCAGGACAGCGCTACACTCACCAGAACGCTTTAAACCCAGATGTTCCACAAATGTCACCATGTTGTGTTGTATTTCAGAGGCAATTTCTGCAAACTAAGCAACAGAAACTTACTTATATTTGGACAGAAAGTGTGAGAAAATGGAATATGACTTGGTTTTACTCTAGACAGTTCCTAACAGTCCTGAAGCCAGTTACACCATTAGTAGTGTATTTTTTTTGGTCAACAGCTATCTCATCAATCCTTTCAGGCTGCTACTTTCATAAAGGATCAGGAAAAGACAACATACCAAAGGAAACCCTAAATTTGTATGCCATGGCTGAAAGTCTAAGGGGATTTTTGTACATTACGGATTTTAAGTACACATGACCCCTGGTGAGTCTGGTTCTGGATCAGGGGTTTTAAAACCATGCCCGCGTCCACTGGAAAGGGTGGTCTCCAGTACAGTATGGTGTACTCGGGCAGGGGATTGAATCAGATATGAAAGCCAATCGCACCTGAACATGAAAGTGACATCGTCAGTGCCGTCTGTCTCAAGTGAGGAGGGGGGAGCAATCGTTCCTGGATGCGGTACGAACCAATCATGCCTAGTGTCAAAGGGCCTAGGACAAGGGTCGGCAACCTTAAACATTTAAAGAGCTATTTGGACCCACAGAAAAGAAAAGACCGGGAGCCACAAAAGCCTTTTGACAACTTTGAATTGTCCACCTGCAGCAACCCAAAAATGCCGTCTGTTTCTGAGCGCCATCATACTTTTATCGTGTGTACTGGAGCGTGCAGTCAGCGGTCAACCTGAATAAAACCTGGGGTCGAAAAGCTCAATAAACCACGTGCCAGCAGGTGACGAACATCGTCGGTTGTGACGGATATTTTGAAGGATAAAATTTTTTTTTAAAAAGCGTATCTTAATATTATTATATGCTGTAGTGTCAGTTTATAGAGCATTTTCAATTTATACATCAATGCAATCTATACACCCTCATCTTCAAGATTATATATATAAAATGTCAAATAACTACATTTATTAATTAAAAGTAGTATTAAACACAGGAATATTTTTTTTCTGACATATTTTTCTAGATAGAGAAGTGCTACAAATTCAACCGCAAACTTGTCAAGATGAGAAAGTTGAAAAAGCTGAAAAATGAAAGAACATAAATGTGCATAAAATATGGTTTGAACTCGGATTTGAAATAATAGTAAAGATCGGAAAACTGGTGCAAAAATGTGCAGACTTTAGTTTAACTTGTTAGGTGACTGGCGACTCGTGCATGAGTATTTCTGTATAACTAACAGAGTGAAATATTCTAGCTCTGTGTCAATGTAAGAATTAGATCAGTGTTCTCTGGCGAAAAATCTATTTGTATGGATTGTCTGCGAAAAAGTGCCAGTGATTGAGCTGTTAATATGAAAAATAAAGTGCTGGAATGAGGGCATTGACATAAACCTGTGATTTGACATAGAGAACAGCTGGAACTACTGTCAGATCTGCTCTTGTAGCAAATTAATCAGCACTTTCTGACCGATCAGACTAAAGAACTCAGCAGCGCTGTCTTGCAACCTGGAATGATTTGTCAGCGTCGCTCGTTTTTCCTCCCCATGTTCCCCTGCCTGCTTTCTTCTCCTCACTCGCCTCAACAAGTTTGACTGCTGTGTCTGAGTCAGCTCGGCCTTTCTGCTGATCCACAATAAAGCAGAGATTAGTGTTGGAACAGAAACCCTGTCTGTCTCCATGTCAGATCTAAAAGGGCTAGTTATGGCTTCTTAACCTTCAGCTCAGCTTGTTTTAATGAAATGTCACGAGGTCGCAGTGTTAGTGTTGAATGTTGTAATTGCTTTTTGTCCAGATGTCAATCCTGTTTTTAAACATACTGTATATGCGTACAGTTGAACAGATATGGCCTTGTGTTACTCTCTGCTCGATATGACTTGCCTGGATTTACCAAACACGTGAGTGACATTTGGATGTCACTATTTACTGTATATCACTTGACGAACAGTTTGAAGTGTCTCATTTAGTCTGTTAATCCAATGTCTGAAGTGCACGCCTTTTATTTCTGACTGTAACACAAATACAAATAAACTGTACAATACAATAACTAGGAGTCTACACTTAACTATGGATGTGAATCGTCAACCCTGTATATTACAGGATGCATATCTGCAACAGGTGTGTGATGTGATGGGGATGATGCTGATTTGTGTGTTAACATGACAGCCTTACACAAAATTCAATCGAGAGGCTTTCATATGTATTAGTGACGGGAATCACCAGGGATCACCCGATACGATATCATCACGATACCTGGGTGCCGATTTGATTTGTATTGCAATTTTTTAAGTGTCATGAAATTTCACAATTCTATATTAAATTCTAAACAAACATAGCAAGTTATTTGCTCCTACCACACCGGATGCTGTGCTGTGCATGCCATCTGCAGGATTATTGAGGAACATTTTACCACCTCAAATGCAAACGTATAGTATATAAATTTAAAAAAGTTTTTTTTTATTTTTATTGGTTTTGAAGTCATTCATGAATTGGCAAATGAAAGAACTGCAATATGTAACTTAATCCTTTTCCCCCACCTCTAATGTGTGGTGTAGTGGTTAGCATTGTGGTCTTGCACCTGTAGGGTCTGGGTTCGATTCCTGCCTTGGGTGTTTATTTATGAGTTTTCATGTTCTTCCCTTTTTGGTGTTTTTCCTCCCACAGTCCAAAGACATGCAGATTAGGTTAATTGATATTTTTAATTGCCTATAATGTGTGTGTGCCCAGTGATGGATTGGCGTCCTGTCCAGTGTGAAGTGACAGAACTAACCACCAAGCCACTGTGCTGGCCTATTCATCATCTTGTTTTATTATTATAATCACCATCATCATAATCATCATCCTCATACTTCTAGCTATTGTATCTGTTATTATTTTTAACTATTGGACTAATTTACTAATAAGTCTCATGGGTCATAAATAATTTTTAGAAATATAAAATTCTGATTAATATCTTGCTATCGTTTAAATTAATCATATTGCATATAGATACAGTGCTGTGAAAAAGTATTTGCCTTTATTTCAAATAAATACTTTAAGTACTTTCAAGTAAAATACTCCTTGTCCATTTGAGTCCTCCTCGTATTTCTGAAATAAAAAGCGAACTTAAATCATCCACCTGCAGCAAACAAAAACGCCGTCTGCTTCTGTGTGCCGTCATCCTTTTGTCATGTATAAAGTATAAAAACTGAATAAAAACTGGGGGTCGAAGAGCTCAATAAATCACATGCCGGCGGGTGTGGCATATTGGCGGTTGTGACGCATATTTTGAGTGACGAAAAATTTAACATTTTATTTTAATGTTACAAGATCACCATAATCTTCAAATTTAGAATTACTTTTGAAAAACAAACAAAAATAAAAGAAATTTTAATGAAATACTCATTATTTCTTTTCCAAAGCCACAGGGAGCCGCAACAGAGGGATGAAAGAGTCACATGCGGCTCCGGAGCCGCGGGTTGCCGACCTCTGGGCTAAGAGAACAAACCAGTAAGGGGCGTACCCTCTGTCCCCTGTCCCTAAGAACAACACCCACCAATGAGAGGCATCTGTGAGCCGCGGGTTGCCGACCCCTGGTCTTCACAATAACACATAGATACCTCCAGCTGCAGTTCACTCCTTGTGAACCTCCAGCAAATTCTTGAATGGGCTCCGTTTCACAATCCTCTCAAGGCCGCGGTTATCCCTGTTGCTTGTGCACCTTTTTCTACCACATTTTTTCCTTCTATTCAATTTTCCATTAATGTGCTTGGATACAGCTCTCTATGAACAGCCAGCTTCTTTAGCAATGACTGAACCAGACTGAGAGATTATTTAAAGGCTCAGGAAACCTTTGCAGGTGTTTTGAGTAAATTTTCTGAGATACTGAATTTGGGCTTTTCATTAGATGTAAGCCATAATCAACAAAAGTAAAAAAAAAAAAAAAATTATTATGAATCTATATAATGAGTTTCAAATTTTTTATGAAATTACTGTATTTTTATTATTACTACAAGCCAGATTATTGCATCTCAATCTGATAAACTGTAGTGATGTTTGTAATTGTAAATGTTTAGTTATCTATTTGTTTGTTTATCTAGTTTTACTTTTTTTATTTTTTGTTTCGTTGATTAATGAATTCTTTAATTGGCTTAATTTTTGTTTGTGTGTATATATGGCGACGTGCAGGATGAGAGAGGGGCTCTGGAATGTGATCAATTGATTGCTCTCTTTAGGAGCCCTGTTCATCCCTACAATTGTAATTATCTAGATTTACTTTTTCATTTTCTGTATATATACTTCAGCTTTCTCATGTATTTTGCGCCTGCATGTGTTATAAATTTGGCCTCTGATGTTCAGTATATATATTGCATGTCGTGTGATTTCATGACGTAAACTGGCAGTGAGGATCCCCAGATAACTCCCATAATCACGTGATTTCCCCAGAAACAGCTGAGAACATGATTGTGAACTGATTCAGATCAGGAGTAAAGGTTCTCATAGACAAAGAGACTGCTGCACTAAGATGGTTTAAGGTCTCTCCCCCTCCCCAGGCACTTTTTTTTACCCAATCCCTGACCAGCCTTCCTGTTAGCTCTTAATGTGGAACAGAAGAGCAGAAAGACTCACAGAAGGAATAGCGCGCACACACACACACACACACAGAGCGCAGCCTCAGAGTTGTAGTAATTTAAAATAAGACCAGGACAGGCATTTGTGATTGCGATTGAGCTTAGATAGAAATAAGGGATTTATGTTGCACGAGTGAAAGATTAATCCATTCTCTGGTCCATGCAGAGACACAAACTTCTCCAAAGCCTCTCCAAATGCGCGCGCTTGGACACCTCCGGGGTTCTTCTCCACGTTAAAGCGGTCTGTTCGGCTCGTCTCCTTGGGGAAGGTGGTGGTGATGATGATGATGATGAACGCCTCGGCAGCGTCGTGCGCCTCCCACGAGCTCTCCAACGGCTCGTTCCCCTGCGCGAACCTCTCGGTGCCTGAGGACGACGCCACCTCCTTTACGCACGTCTTCCCCGCGGTGTACGGGATCCTGTGCTCGGTCGGAGTGCTCGCCAACGCGCTGGTCATCTACGCCGTGGCCACATGCAAGAAGAAGCTGGTGTCGGACGTGTACGTGCTGAACCTGGCCGTGGCGGACCTGCTCTTCCTGCTCGTCATGCCCTTCAACATCCACCAGCTGGTGTGGGAGCGGCAGTGGGTCTTCGGCGCGTTCATGTGCAAAGCCGTGGTGGTGGTGGACGTGAGCAACCAGTTCACTACTGTGGGCATCGTCACCGTGCTGTGTATAGACAGGTGAGAGGAGAGAGCGCGCACACACACATGAGGGCTGGGAACTCTCATTCTCTCCCACACACAAGTTACCTTTTGGATTTAAATTAGGCACTTTAAAAGATTTACCTTAAAATCACATCACACAGCCAAAACTGCTGATATGTTATACATATAATACAGAAAATGTGTGTTGGCCAAAGAAGCTACTTCTGATGTTTTTGCAACATGGAAGTGACCAAATTGCTACCCTAAAATTTTCAAGTTGTTTTGGAGAGAAAAGTTTATATGTGTTCCCAAGTTGGCCATTTTTCAGCGTCATACTGTCTCGCTTCAAACAATAATCATTTAAAATGCAAATTATCCACATTTCTGTAAGGGCATTGATACTTCAATTGGTGGAAGCTTCTAGAAGCATATGACCAAGAATTAAAGCATTGCAGTTTTTGCTAAAAGATTAAAAAGCAAAAAAATCTGTAGTGTTTTGCAGTATCTTAACAATTTATTATTTTGGAATAATACACTTATTTAGGTTTTTGTCTTTCCATGTGAAATCTAAATCGGCCAAGTTTTATCTGAATGACAGTTAAAACCGTTGAAAGATTTGAATTTAAAAAAGTAACGGACACTGCGGACGTAAAAGGGCATGACTTTAGCTGTATTAATAATATATTATATAACTGTGATAATATTATTATATGATAATAATCAATAACTGTATTTAGCAAATGTGTTCTTTTTATCTGATAAAAATATTCATGTGTATTTATATTTACAAGAAAAAAATTAAGCATGGATCAGGAGATTCATAAGAAGAAGAAGCATTAAGTATTATGAAAAATGGTGTTATATGATGCTATAGTATCTGAAAATTCACATTTTAGCACAGATACTGTACCATGTTTTGGCCACAAGCTTTATCCAAACCTCAGCCTTCAGCACCAAGAAGTACAGTTTCATATCTTTATGCACAACAACAGCAGGCATTAAGAAAGAATGAATTTATTTATTTTTTTGTAATAATTTGTCTGGTTGCTCATAGCAAGAAATGTGCATGTATATTAATATGAACGCACATACACTCACACACTCATTTACACACTACAGGCAATTTGGGAATGCCACTTAGCCTAATCTGTATGTTTTTGGACTGTGGGAGGAAACTGGAGTACCCAGAGGGAACCCACCAAGCACAGGGAGAACATGCAAACTCCACGCACACAGAAATGAGGAACCCTAAGTCATTATTATTATTATTATTATTATTATTATTATTACTACAAGACAGATTATTGCATTTCAGTCTGATAAATTGTAATTTTATAAATTACAATCTATTTGTTTATTTAGATTTACTTTTTAATTTTTTGATTAGTTGATTAATGGATCCTTTAATCAGCTTAATGTTTGTTTGTTTGTTAGAATTATTATTTGTTCGCTTCTTTCTTTTTGCACATCTCTACGCACTACTATAAACAGGTTTGATCAGGTAGGAAAGCTAATAATAATAATAATAATAATAATAATAATAATAATAATAATAGCCCTGTGATAGGTTGGTAAAATGTTCCCCATTTTGTGCCCTGAGTTCCCTGGGATAAGCAAGTATAGATAATGGACAGATGGATGGATGAATGGATGGATAATAGTTTGTTTGTGGCTAAGGTAAGGTAAGAAATATAAAAATGTCATGGAACCTGAAACAAACATTTTGACTTGCTTCGTTGAAGTGGTGATGGCCTTTCAGGAGACTTTTATTAAACATTCATGGAAGGAGTCTCCAGTATCAAATGCTTCGTAATAATCAGAGGTGAGGCTGTAACTACAGTACTTTTCCTCAGATTTCCAGGACAGAAGTGATTGTGGTTTGTCGGTAGCAAGCTGCATTGTTTTTCGAATTAATTGTTAATCAGGTGAATTGTGGTCAAGCACCTCCAACATTGAGGGTTTGAATCCCACCTTCACGTCATTGTGTGTGGAGTTTGTACGTTCTCTCCCTGCTTGGTGGGTTTCCTCCAGATACTCTGATTTTCTCACGCAGTCCAGAGATATGAAGATTAGGCAAGGCAAGTTTATTTGTATAGCACATTTCATACACAATGGTAATTCAAAGTGCTTTACATAAAAGAGAAGA
>JAOVVB010000010.1:19028381-19042078 GCA_028570985.1 Heterobranchus longifilis | reverse complement strand
GTGTGTGTGTGTGTGTGTGTGTGTGTGTGTGTGTGTGTGAGGTTCTCACAGCCGGGTCTTTGATGCAGCAGGAGAAGGGAACGCCGCAGCGCTCTCGGCTCGGGTTCAGGTCCGTGCAGTTGAAGTAGATGTTCTGGTTCCAGTCCTCCGGCCCATGGGCACCGCAGCACAACCACTGACACACACACACACTTCTTTTTTTTTTTGTGTACTTCTACTTTTTAAAGTAGTTTTTAAAATCTGTAATTTTACTTTTACTTAAGTATGTTTCGTTTGAAGTATTGTACTTTTTTATTGCACATGACATTATTTTCGTATAACAACACGACTCACTGATACCTTGATTAACTGATTGATTAAAAATCAGATGCAATATGTTTAACGTTGTCCCCGAAGTTTGTGGAAAGGATCTGCACTTTAACATACAGTACTGTACAAAAGTATTGACCCCCATCACCAGTATACTAATCACCCGCCTGATCATCTGCAGCTGTTTCTCACTGGTTCATGCTGTAAGTTAGATGTTTGTCTTACGCTTAAATGATTTATACTGTAGGTCACTGCGTGGCTTAACAAACAAAAAAACTTTAATTTTAAAATAACAAGAGCCAAGGGAGACTTTCTGGAAGCCTGGAGAATTATTCCTGGAAATTTCATTAAAAATACAAAAAAGTGTGACTCTCTTTGGAAATAAATTATGAAATAATAACTTGGTGGGGGGCAAGACTTTTGCACAGTACTGTACATTTTTAAGAGGCTAAACCGGAACATTTCAAACAAACTACCGAGAGCAAACCTGAGTATAACCCGACAGGACCCTAAACACAGGACTCACATATTCCTGGGCGAAATCGATGAGGTTCTGCAGGTCGATGTCGTCTCGGTACGCTTTGACGTTGTTCTGGATGAAGAAGTTCAGCTGGTCTTTGATCCAGTCTTTGAAGACGAAGGCCAGGATTCCAGCTGTGAGCTCCAGGAAGAAGATCAGCCCCAAGAACACAGAGAACTGCACAAGGGAAAAAAAAAAAAACAACATGTAAATATATGGGCCAAAGTTCATCGACACATTCACATTTTCACTGGAATAAGAGACCACATGTTTGACTTTTAAAGGTGTGAATCATAGACTGATGAGTTTTTTGTGTATTGTCATTCTTTTATATGATTCAATTCAAGAGCACTGTTTATTCTCTGATTTGTCTCAAACAGCTTTAACGTATTAAAAATGACTAAAAGTATCTTATTAACAATCTAACATTTTACAATTTTTTTAAATCGTTTAACAAAATCTAAGTGTATTACAAAATTAAGTGTTTTACTTTTTTTTAAACAGAAATTTAACGCAAGTTTTACAAATTTTTTACAAATTTCTAGTTTTACAATTTTTTTTACGTTTTACAATTTTTTTACAAACAAAAATTGAACGCAAGTTTTACAAATAAAAGAATTTCACGTTTTACAATTTTTTTAAAACAAATTCAAGTTTTTAAAACATTTTTTTTTTACGTATTTCACAATTTTTTTTACGCTTTACAAATTTTTACAAACAAAAATTTTATGCAAGTTTTGCATGGGAGGGGCATTAATCTACCTCCCCTGTCAATCATGGTGACACGAGCCAATCATAACCATCTGCGAGCTCGTGTATGTGAAATAGGGCAGATAGCACACGCAAGGCAACACCAGGCAACCCTCCCTCCTCCCCCATGTGTAGCTGCCTGACCTGGCCAAATTCAATAATAAAAAAATATATACACAGATATATAAACAAAACTTTTTAAACAAAACCTTAAGTTAATGATTTGTACACAACACTTTTTCATACAGTTCACCAGTTCGTAAGACGACCACATGGGTCATGTGGCTAAATATCTGCGGAGACTTTGTTGTGGATTCGTGCCACTCGAGCGACTAATTGATTCCATCCCCGTTTCCACGAGGGAACCTTGAAATGATTGAGGAAGAGGAAACCGAGCCAACCATCTGCAGGAAGCAAACTCACACTCTTGCACATGTGCGGTGCAGCGGGAAAACTCACAAATTTGAGCAGGAAGGTGTTTTCCCTCAGAGCTCCGATGCAGCCGGCGAACCCGAGGATGAACATTACCGCTCCGACTACGATGAAGAGCCACACGGGGTCAAAGCCGCCCAGGTCCGTGATGGACGACAGGTTCGACAGCACGCCCTGTGGAAACACAACCGTTAGCCATGTCACCATGGAAACCAAAATAAAAAATAAAATAAAATAAAAAACTTTGTATTGTGGTAAATCCATGGTCATGGTAAGAATCACGCGTTCATCATCATTGCCACTTCAACAGCTAGCAACTAACTAACTAAGAGCTAACACTGACTCAAAACAAACGCATCAACTTCCTGTTTACTAAATTGGTGAACAAACCGAGTCCGACCTAAGAGGCTGAGCCTTCCGAGCGAAGCGTACCGTGACCGAGCGTCTCAGAGGGACAGTGATTCATCTCACTGAGAGGGGAAACCATGACGCTCTAAACCCAGACCAAAGACTGGTATAAATACATGAATTATGACTCTGACAAAGAACCCTGGAGTTGTAGTAAAAATTCCCCACCTTCACCAGTGCAGAGGTGAGTTTGTGCTGCTTCTCATGCGATTAACACTTAGATGAGCATTTCAAAGCTTTACCTTCACACTTCTCGAGTGCTCCAGGTATAATATTTAAAAATACTATATCTTTCTATCTACACAACATCCTTCTATATATCTGTTTAAATCCCGCTACTGGCTTAACTTGCGATTGATTCATCATAAATACTGTTCGATTATCATTATAAGGACAGACTGCACTGTAACTTCCCTAGCATTATTAAAAGACATCAAACATACAAATATTTTTGTATTTTTGCACCATCCTGGCCCGGTGCACGAGCGTAGTTCAGCCTGTAGATAGACACATTTCACCCATTCATCCACATCCTCTAGTTCTCCAACAGCATGGAGTAACCCTGACTTACAGCGTCAAGATAAGAAGTCAAGAAAACAAATATGAAACATTTATTACCTGCTACTCGCACCTTTACCTGATCCTTTACCCAGTGTGTTATTCTATACTTTATTTGCTCCTTTACTCTGTACTTTACCCCTGCCCCTCCACATCTACATGACATTTGTGGAATATGGCATTTCACTTAAGCATAGTTGGGGGTTTAGACATTTAATGACTCCCAGTGACTCAGATTGTTCAGACATCCAGGTGGCAGAACAGAAAAGAGTCTTGACCCGTGCCTTTTTTGTACCCTGAGAGAGACACAGCAAATTACGTGCAACTTCACTTAATAATTTACTCGCTCCTTGAGTTCTTTTCTCCGTCTTTACTCCTTCCTCATTTCGCTACTTTAAACCCTCCGTACTCCGTACTTAGTCTTCGCTCATGCCCTTACTCTGTACTTTACTCGTACCCAGACTCGGTACTTTACTTGGTAGTTTACTCGCACCCAGACTCGGTACTTTACTTGCACCCAGATTTGGTACTTTACTCACACCCAGACTAGGTAATTAAATCGCACACAGACTCTGTACTTTACTTGGTACTTTACTCGCACCCAGATGCTGTACTTTAATCGCACCCAGACACGGTACGTTAATCAGTACTTTACTCGCACCCAGATGCTGTACTTTACTCGCACCCAGACTCTGTAATTTACTCACACACAGACTCTGTACTTTACTTGGTACCTTACTCCTACACAGATTAAGTACGCTAATCAGTACTTTACTCGCACCCAGACTCGGTAATTAAATCGCACACAGACTCGGTACTTTACTCGCTCCTCTGGTCGCTCCCTGACTTGCTTCCTGACTCGGGACTTTGGTCGCTCCCCGACTTGCTCCCTGACTCGAGACTTTAATTATGACTACTTTATGTGCATGCCACGTTCCTTACTTGATGCAACTGCATCTTCAACAAAGTACGGACAGCTGCATGGTCCTGCTGAACAATTATAAGGTGTGGATTATTTTTGGCTGTAACATGAACAGGATATGATCACTGCGCTCATTCTGTTACTGTTTCTATAGTAACTGCTCACACACAGGGACTTGTACTGCAAATGCTCCACATAACCAAAAACTAATAAAAAAATGATTTAAAAAATGTCTTCCTTAACAAAGCAATCTTTTTAAGTGTTGATGTGGTGAAGGTTTTTGTTTTGGAAAACATTTATTTAAGATTTATGGAAGCAGTCTCACTAAGAGTAAGCCCTCTCTGTGTCAACTACGCTTTCCATTTTCTCACTTTTCTCAGTTAGAGGACAGGCTGTGGTTTGTGCTTTTGCACACGTACGCGTGTGTGTGTGTGTTTTCTGTGTCTTATTTTCAAATAACAGCACAATCTGGAGTGTCATATTCCTTACTTAAATTAGCCGAGCTTAAAACATTGCATGAGAATCCTGTGCTGCGTGTTGCTAAGCTCGATAAGAAAAGAGGAGAGGAATGTAAGGCATATCATAAATCACCGGTGTGTCTTCATCTCTTTGTGTTGTCTACTTGCCTTTTCAGCCCATGCCCAGAGTCCGATAGCCAGGAACGCTGCTCCCAGCAACTGCAACACATACACACACACAAAAATAAGATTAGACCACTTTAGACCACAATGCATCCCTGTCCTATCCACGGGACTCTGATACACAGCCTGTCCCTCGTGGCTTGATTGATCTCCTTTGCGTCACATTTTGGTGTTCTTCAGCTTCCTCACAGGCTGCACCGCTCACTCAAACCTTCATCAGCACGATGACCTCTTACCCAGAATTCTTTGCAATACTGGCGAAGGCCGATATCGCAGCAGATGGGCTTGCTGACAGAAGAGAGCGATGTGACAGATGCAGCATCACAAAAAAAAAAAAACAACAGAAGGAAAAGATATTTAAATGTGCTCTTTTAGAAGAGTTATTTAATTAAATAGGCGTTTATAAGAGCAAAAGTGTGTGTGTGTGTGTGTGTGGGGCGGTGTCTGGATTAAACACGGCACGTTAAATCTCTGATGTTGTCCTGGGGGAAAATCCTTAACTCTGCAAACCACGAGCTGGAGAATCACAGACCATGGGCTTCCTGCCTAATTTAAACATTTAAATTTCTGCTAACGAGTTAGTGTGAACAGAAAGGTTAATTAAAGTCTGACGAAGAGCCTGAAATCTGCAGCAGCATCAGAGTGTGAGCTAAATGCTGCTGTGATACAACACACACTTCAATCGTGACTAATAACAAATCACATGCCAGCAAATATCTCCAATATTAACCCATGATCTAGCAAATACCCCAATATTAACCCATGATCTAGCAAATATCCCCAATAATAACCCATGATCTAGCAAATACCCCAATATTAACCCATGATCTAGCAAATACCCCAATATTAACCCATGATCTAGCAAATACCCCAATACTAACTCAAGGCCAGCAAATACGCCAGGACCAACTCAAGGCCAGCAAATACCTCAGTACTAACTCAATCCCAAACAAATATCTTAGTACTAATGCAGTCCCCAGCAATTGCCCCAAGACTAATTCAAGGGCCACAAATACCCCAAAACTAATTCAAGGCCCAGACAATACCCCAAAACTAATTAAATCCCCAACAAATACACCAAAACTAAATCAATCTCCAACAAATACCCCAAAACTAACCTAGTCCCCGACAAATACACCAATAGTAACTCACGCGCATGGCAAATACCCCAAAACTAATTCAAGGCCCAACAAATAACCCAAAACTAACTAAAGCACCACCAAATACCCCAAACAAAACTAATCTAGTCCCCGGCAAATACCCCAATACTAACTCAGTCCCCGGCAAATACCCCAATACTAACTCAGTCCCCGGCAAATACCCCAATACTAACTCAGTCCACGGCAAATACCCCAATATTAACTCAGTCCCCGGCAAATACCCCAATACTAACTCAGACCCCGACAAATACCCCAAAACTAACTCAATACCAAAGCAAATATCATGCAAACTCAAGCCATACCAAATACCCCAAAACTAACTTACTCCCCAGCAAATACCCCAACACTCACTTAAACCTTAACAAATCCCCTATACTGGCTCAAGTCCCTCAAAATAATTTCTATATTTGAATGATGGGTCCTCTCATTGTTTTGAGATACTAGTTCACATCTAGGGAGCGCAAAGTAAAGCTCAGTGATGTATCTGATTGAAACATTATCACTATGACATCACACTGTCAGAGCTCCGATAAAATCAATTGTACTTATGAAGTTAATTAGAGAATAGAGAGATGCAATCCTCTCTCCCTGGCAGAGTTCCCCAAGCATAAATAACACGATATGCGTCAGATGAGAAATCGAGCAGGCAAACAGGGGAAGCTGAAGATAAGGCTTCCAAACAGGACAACAATTTACTTGCCTTTAAGTTTAGATTTTTTTCAGTATGCTTTGTTCTTGTAATCAGATCATCCTGCAAGCTACCCTGTGGTACAGACGAACTGTACACACGGCATGTACATGTGTTCAAGGGAAAAAAAGAAAATCGCAACAAGGCACGAGTCAGAGGTCAGGTATCAGCCATCGAAAAATCCCATAATCCCATTGGCCTCCAGCTGTGACTAATCCCAGGGGATTAGCGAGGTACAGCGCGGCTCACTCCTCATGTTCTACCTCTATACAGCCTCTATACTCACTCTCACATTGGTGAACAACTGCACACCACTTGTGTAGTAGCATTAATATGCATATTAATGTTCTACTGATGTGGCCTGGGATGAAGCCAGGGATTTCACACCACACTCCAGGGTAGAGGAGTTCAAGGTCCAACAGATTTGGGGGAAAAGCTTTGAATCAGCCAATAATAAACAGGTGTTGGTTACATAAGTGAGGTTTACAGAGTGTAACAGTGGGGGTCCAAGCATCAAGCAGGCAAAACCTGGTAGGAGAAGAACCTTGTGTGACGGCTGTTATTAAAAAGCGTATCAGTTGCAGAGGACTAAGGGTGTTAACGACTAAGAATTTAAACGATTGAAAACGTATAATGTTTGTTTTGGGTAATCATGTGCCATAGGGCGCAGATCAAAGTTTTTAAAGAGAGAAGGTATTTATCGTCTGAAAAAAAAAAAACAATCATAATTTATCCTGTTAGGGCAAGGTTGCCAGATTGGGTGCTTTTCCAGTAACTGGGCTTAACAGTAAACATGCTATAGTACGAGTTCTACAACTGATATACAACGGTTAGGTCCATCTGAGTAAACCGATTGGCCTTGAGGAATTCCATAATGGTGGTGATGGACAATTACAAGCATTTAAGCATTTAACTATATGCATCACTAAACATAACTGTTTGTGTAGTTTTTTTCATAGCTATAAAGCGAACTAGCTTCTACCACAAGGTTGAATCCCAAATCCCTCTGTAACCCCTAAACAAGGAAGGTCACTACTTGGTGTGTGGAACAAAGGATTGTGATTTAACCCCGGAAACCAGGAGTTAACAGAACTGATATTCTAAAGAGGAATAAGTGGAAATATAAAGTAAACCTCGGAAGTTTCTCAAGACTGCCCACCATCTCCATGGTTTATTCTCCTCACCTTTGGGCTACTAAGTATAGGGTTAGCCATGGTGAGGGAGGTGAGGGAGGGTCCGTACGGATCACAGACTGGGACTGGTTTGTCTCCCGAATTGTGCAGCTGTGTCTGGTTAACAATAATCTATGCATATAATAAAACTGTAAAATTGGCGTCTGTACATTGAAAATAATTTGCAAAAAAAAAAGTGAGGCGGTAAGATGAGTAATAAAACATCAAGAAGGTTTTAGAAATTTTTGTGTCTGTCTGTCTGTCTGTTTGTGCACGCATCACATAAAAACTACTGAACAAATTTTAATGGGGTTTTCACAGGTGTATTTGTCCGAGCCTGAGGTAACATACAGGCTTTGTTTCATCACAGTCGGCCCATGGGAAGAGAAGATATACTACTTTAAAATTTAAACGGAAAATGTATCATTACTTCATCTTAAAATTCAACAGATGGCGCTGCACATTTTTTAATACACGCTTATGATTGTGCATTTGAAATCTGCTTGGTAAACGCAATTTGAATTATAATTTTAGTTCATTCCAAGATTTAACAGATGGCACTGTACATTATTTTAAAAATTGAGATCATGAGTGTATAATTAAACAAAGTCAGGGGCACATTAGTAAGTTTGACTTTGTGTTAACTACGTACTCATAAGAAAAAAAAAATGTGCGCACACACGCAAATCTTGCCTTTAACATGGCAGACACTGCGGAATACGCCTCATTTAACGGTTCACATCAGATCATGGACGCCATAAAGTCATCCATTAATCCCCGTCCCTCTGGACCGAACATCATTAAGCGTGCATCACTACGAGTGTGTGTGTGTGTGTGTGTGTGTGTCACTGCTGACATCAGTTTAAGCACTGATTCACACCTCCAACAACTCCCAGATCATTTTACCAGATAAACAACAGCCCACGTTATGTTTATCTTCTTTTTTTTTTCCCGCCACTCTGTTCTCACTCTCTCCGAGCCGCAGAGAAGTCCAAAAGGACGTGTCAGGATCTTCATGTACGAGAAAAAAAACAACACTTTAATGATTCACTGAGCTGTAAAAGAATGACTTCAGGTTCATGTGTTTTAGCAGGAATGAGTCAGTGTGTGTGTGTATGTTTATGCATGAAGCATGCTGGGAAATGGCAGGAATCTAGCGTCACTCCAGGAGCAACGGAGGAAAAAAGGGGAAACAGACATGCGGCTCCCATCTGCCATGTGAACCTGACGGATGTGACGAAGTGCAAACGCGCACACACACACACACACACACACACACACACACACACACACACGCACACACTGTCTCTTGCTGCCTCATGAATATGCAACCTTTCAAAAACTCACTCGCCATCTGACCACACATGCTCTTTCTCAAACACACACACAATCGAAGGTCTTTGTCTGTTCCATAGGGTGTGTGTGTGTGTGTATACGAGACCGCACATGCTCTTCTTTCTCACTCACACACTCCATGAAGTGGACAAAGACTTCGGATTGTGTGTGTGTGTGTGTGTGTGTGTGTGAGATAGAGAGAGAGAGAGAGAGAGAGACAATAGTCAAGCCAATAGTCACACTGCACAATAGGTGAATTGAGCGGCTTGAGAGTTCATTCACTCTCACACACACACACATGCAAAAACTTTGTTTCATAACAAGACTATAAAAGGACAGAAGCCTGAAAAACTTTTCACGGATTAACACCTGAGCAAAATAAACATTAAAGTCTAGTGTTTTTCTCCTTTTGTGCGTTATAATTGAAATTACAATTACAATGAGAGCCTGAAGAAAGGGTGCTCGATAAATCCCAATGAAACAACTCCGCTGAAATCCAACATACAGGCTTGAAAAACATCGTACGTATCCACGGCAACCCAAATGCTTCGAGCTTTATGCGGAACATCTCACATCACTTAAAGCTAATCGCTTGTTCAGTCTATTTATAATCCTGCCTTCAGTTCTCTGAGCATTCCTCACTTTGTTACCTGGTAATTGATATAAGTATATACAGATTGTCCCCGACTTACAAACGTTCGAGTTATGAATTTCTGCAGATACGAACGGACCGCTGTTCTACACCCGGATCAATTGCAGAAGATGATCACGTGTATTGTACAAACAATAGACACTGCAGTGCACCATATACCAATATTTACAATTATATACAATATTTTTAGTGTGTAAGTGAATGTATAAAGTCCGGTATTTTGTGTGTGTGTGTGTGTGTGTGTGTGTGTGTGTGTGTGTGTGTGCAGGAGAAATGAGTTGGCCTCACCGGTTTCAATGAATCAGTCCGGGAGCACAATATTAAAATATGTCTGTTCTGTAAAGCTGTCCTGATGGTGTATAATCCTAATTTCGGGAAAATCCTCAACAAAACAGAGTTCACAGTCCAATACAGTGGAAAACAGCTTTAAGACAAAATGGCCTCCCTGATTAAAAGGCACAGAGACAACACTGTTACACTTCACTGTTAGATTAATTTACTTAGGAACGATTATAGATTTTGGCCACATGATGGCAGGGTGGTGAATGGTGAATATTGTATATTCGTGTCAAAAGTGTATAAGACTCACTTTGTCGGGCTTAAGAACAAATCCGACTTACGAATGTGCTCCCGGAACGGAACTTGTTCACAAATAGGGGACTACCTGTATATGCTCTTGTTTTTACAAAAACAGACAAGGTGCTTATTCTAGCTACTTGCAGCTACATCCATTTCCGGAGTAACACATACGTGGTAGACGTTATGTCTGGCCACGTCCCTATTTTTTAATCCTTTATGACCATCAGAGCAACCTGCGAACTCCCTCAAAGATATCTTTCATGCGCAGAGAAACACTGAATGTTTTTTCTCCCCGTATTCATGAATGTAACTAGCTAGCGAACTTGTTATACGTCACCATATTATGTTGTCTTTAGGTTCGTCAATTAGCTTTTACGAAAATTTAACAAGAACTCACGAACACACTGAAGCTTTTCAGTTCACAAAGGTTTCGATAAAGTTTTCTACAGTTGTACCTCGCCACGCTTTTCAAATTTTCGCCTCAAAAACTAAAATTTTGCAAGAAACTTGCCCCAGCATGTGAAGCATTTTCGGAATTTGAGCGACTGAGGCATCCTCGAGTACTTCTGGGTTGTGCGTACATCCATTACCAGATCAAAACTTGTTTGCATCAGTGAAAAGGAAAGTGAGTTTACATTTTAATTTTTATTTTTTTGCTTTTTGTGTAAGATTTAGTGAAGATGTAGCACCATGGGTCCCAAGAATGTTAGCACACTAGGACGGTAGCAAGAAGAAAAGGGAGCCGCATTCAGTTTGGTTTTTAAAGCAGCCGGTGCCAAGAGGAATCATAAATTAAGGTTAAGTGAGGTTTAAAGTCTATTTATTGAATTTTTTACTTCATTTACATGTCTTTTCTAAAAGTTTCGATTGTTACTTCAAATGCAAAAACATGATTATAGTGTTGGAAATTGGTAGTATAGGTAATATCTGTGGATGGCTGGAACGGATTATCCCCATTTACATTATTTCTTATAGAAAAATATGTTTTGCAATATGAAATTTCCTCGCCTTCGGAATAGATTAAATTCGTATGCTGAGGTACCGCTGTACAAGTAAAGAAATGCGAAACTGTTGTAGATATTAAACTACTAAAATTAACGTAGAAAAATGTAACGCAACACAACAATTGTCTTAAAATCGTGTTGACAATGAAGTCTGGTCTGCACAAGCCCACAGAGAGAGAGTTAGAGAAAGAAGAGCAAGAGCACACAGGAACAGTGTGTACGTGATCACCGCTAGCGTTGTTGTAGAAAGCGTATTCTTCCTCCGACAAAGACTAGTTTCAGTGCGACATAATGACATAATGAAAGGTTAACATTCGCAGTCAGAGAGAGAGAAACAGAGAAAGAGAGAGAGACGGTGGGGGTGGAAAGGAGTCCCGAGTCGTCCAGAGGGGGAGTTTACACACAACACACACCATTCATCACCGAGTACAAGAAACAAAACCACAAGCTGGATGGAATTTACGGCTATGAGAGGATGCCGAGGACGAGAGTTTCCTAAGATACTGGCTTCACTCCTCATGATTCAGACTGCCGGGAAAACGTGACAAAACCGCGCAGATAGGATCCCAGCTCCTTCCAGTCCTCGGGCGTGCATAGTGTAAGGGCGAGCCACGTGGAACGATACACACCATGTTATAGGTTACATATAGTAACTGTTCGAAATAATCACATTTACTCTTGAAGAAACATTTGCATTTTATTTCAAACCTGGAATAATTGTATTTGGATTAAAAAAAAAGAAAAATATTTAACACTAAAAAATATGAATTGTTTTAACGGTTTGGAAAATTAGGTGATAAAAAATAATCTGCTCCCAATTAGTTTGTAATTTATTTTGATTTTTTTTAAATAAAAGAAGGAAAATTTTATGTAATTTATTACATCCAGGTGCGTTATGTTAATAAATACAGGTTTGCTCACAAACTACCAATTTAAAAGACGTTTTAAAGATTTATATAATCTTTACAAACAAGTCCTTATGTTTGAATTTTACAGTATGTCTGAACGTATATATCTATAATGCACGTAGAAATTTAATATTTCATGTCTGAATGTATACGTTTTCTTAAAAAATACGAGAGAAAATATATCTGAAGGGGGAAAAATATGCTAATATTATACAATGTAAAAATGAACTATAAAAGTTTACAGGAAAAAGTAAACGTTTTACATTAAGTTCATAATTTGACGACGCCCGACAGAAAAGCGCTCGCCTTATCATCCTGTAACGTATGCGGAAGAGGGCGGATAAAACTTTAAGTAAAACAACTTACAAGAACATATTACAACAACTACGAACTATATACTATATATTGTGACAAAATTCATCAGAAAGCTGCCATTATATCGTCATATCGGCCTCCGTGCTTATCGCTCCTCTCTTCAACAAAATGTAAATTTTCCTACTGGAGTGCACAGACAACCAACTACAACTAAGTCTACAATTTCTATTGTTCTCCCTTTAAAATCTGCTGAATCTAATCTCTCGGAAACTTTAAAATTAAGGATTTACTTAGGGAGTGTCTAAAAACTTGGAGTGTCTAAAAAATATATACTACAAAGAGTAAAGTCGCAGGATATCCAACAGACTGCAGTGTAGATACAGGATACAGTACAGATACAGGATTTATTTACGATTCATAGCATCTGGATGTTATTAACGGTAATTAATGATGCACATTTTTAAAAGAATGATTACACATACAAACTTACAGTGCCTCCCAAAACGCAGCAGTAGTCTTAGCAAGTCACTATAGCAAGCCGCTGTTAAAAAAATAGGTTTTATTACTATTTTTAACAAACAAACAGAAATAAAACTTGACTAATTTTAGGATTTTGCACTATACCCTTCTCTGTTCTTAAAGAGGCTGCTCGATCAGACAACATGCCATGAAGAGCTCCTAGATGATGAGGTATTAAATCTTTAAGTCTTATCAGAATGTTTTCTAGATACAGTACCTCACAAACTACAAATTACGTCTCTGCTAAAACACGTTTATTTATCACCAGAATGTTTCTAATCCATCTTTCAACAACAGAAGTCAGAAAATAAAGAAAAGTACCAAAATTCATAACTGTATCGGAAAGAAAACAAAAACCCATGTCAAAACTAGGCTCGAACTATTTTCTTTCTAGACATTTTAAATTTTCATTCAATACAACGTTATACAGTGCCTTGCAAAAGTATTCACCCCCCTTGGCATTTTTTATGTTTTGTTGCCTCACAACCTGGAAATAAAATGGATTGTTTGGAGGTTTGCATCATTTCATTTACAGAACATGCCTACAACTTTGAAGGTGTGATTTTTTTAAAATTATTATTATTGTAAAGCAAACAATAAATAGGACAAAATAACAAAACGTCAGCATGCATAACTATTCACCCCCCTAAAGTCAGTACTCTAGTACTATAGAGGCAATTACAGCTGCAAGTCGCTTTTTTAAATATATTTCTTTTTCTCATTTCATTTCACCAACTTAAGACTATTTTGTGCAGAGCCATCACATCTTCTTCTTCTTTGTCTTTCAGCTGTTCCCTTTCAGGGGTCACCACAGCGAATCATCTG